>CM057809.1:93831977-94249477 GCA_030067965.1 Latrodectus elegans
ATTATTTTAAACAATACTGTTTTTTATACATACAGATATAAACAATGGCTCAAATGTGGAAATTTTGTAACAGATTCGCAGTTTAAATAAATCAATTAAAAATATTAAGATACTTACATTTATTCTAGCTATTAAAATAGAAAATAATTAACATTTTTTAATGTCCTGGAAATTAGAAAATATGAGCATATGATATTTTTATATTATAAATGCTATGTAATCCTACATTACTTTCATGTAGTTCATATTTTCTATAAAAATATTTGATATTAAGTAAATAAGTTTTTAAAAAAATTTAAAACACGCGTGATTTGAAATAAATCAGGATTTATATTCATGTATTTTTAAAGCTTCGGTATATATTATCTCCGTTCACATATACAAGAAAACATGAGTATATTTATTTAACATACTCTTCGTGGATCACGACGATTGAATTACTTCCCTTCCATCATGTTCTAACGCTTGAGATTCCGGACTTGTAGGCATATAAATATGTTTTAAGAAGCTTTCATGTTATAAAAGATGTTTAAAGTAAATCAGCTTTAATATACAACATTCTCTCTTAAAGCCAGAACTAAGTTTAATTTATTGTCGAAAAAACGGTTGTATATTATTTACTAACAGTTGCATTTTTAATGCCTTTAGTGTCGATAGCATTTTCATGGATCCAATCAATAATTAGCATTATAAACTTCTAACATAATTCAATTAAAATAAACACTTATCCTTTTAAATTTGATTTTTATAAAAATAAATAGATGAAACATTTTTGAATAGGTGAAGGCTATTTCACTAATAAAATGAACCTTTATATTCCTTCTCTGCATATTATTTTATTAATGACTTTAAATGATTCTATACCTACATTAAGATAATGGAATAATAGAATGATATAAATGAACTTTTCCATTTGAAGTGTAAGGACAATGTGAACATGACAAAACAATTAATTGAATATTTCACGATTCTACGTAATTATAAAATCAATTTTACTATGATTTTAATCTCTTTTATAGCTGTTTGTTCCAAATTGATTTGTCACTTAAGTTCGTATTTCATTCACCTCTTACATATTTTAATCTCAGTCATCCCATTGGAAATTTTTACAGTATATAAATACCGAGAATTCGCTAGAGCAATATTACATTTTTAAAATTTATCTAACGTATATTTTTCTTTAGATATAAAAAGATTTTTATTTGCATTTTTAATATTGAAAAAAAATCTAATTTTAAGCTCAAAATAATAGTTTTTGCTTATAACAATAAGTTTTTTTTATTTCATATTAATACATAAATCATTGTTTAGATTATCTATTCAATTTCAGTGAATCTTAAGAAACAATCAAGAATTTTCTTACAAATTTTACCCTTGAAATACTCAATAATTTTTTATGATATTATATACGTGAATACATATTCATATGTAGTTACAAACTATTCACATCAATATAGATGAGTAATTTTTGCTGTGTTATACAATATTTTTGGTGGTTTAATATTTCTTGAAAATATCAAACACGTTTATTGAATAATATTTCCAAATATAAGGATTTGATCTATGATCAGATTCCCCAACAAACAAACTTTGATAACTGAAGCTTTAAATGTTAACTTTTTATAAAAATCTAATAAATTTTTTTAATTTGTTAACTTTCATTTCAAATTTTTTTCAGAAAAAATGATGTGTGTGCATAATTTTTGAAAAAATATCAAAATAACTCCTTATTTCCACATTTTTTATGAGAGATGGTTTAAATGTCAAAAAAATTTTGAACATAAGCATGTCTTTATAATGTATTAATTAAATTTTACTTGAAATAAGAATACATAAGTTTTATTTATTACAGACATAAAGATCTTGGTTCATAAAATTTTTCAAAAATTTCGTCTAACGCAACAACGCTTGTTGCACAAGAATTTAAAGAGGAACGCACCTCAACTCCTTGTCTTACTGAATTATGGTATAAATAAGAGACTATCCATATTTTAAATCGAAGTCACAAACTTACAATTATTTGAATAAAAGACCAATACGTAAACATTCTCCCACTACCGTAGCTCATTTAAATTTGATGTAAATGTAGTTCTATATTAATATATTAATGAAATAATTAGCCAATCAGCCCTTTTTATTTATCTTTTATCACTGCATTTTCTTAAAATATTAAACTCTTTTCATAACTTGATAAAAAATACGTTTTTAAAAAAATGGTACTGATGTAACAAATTAGTAACTTACTTGAAAAATAAGCACAAAGTCTTCAATTTATTAGTAATATATCAGGATTGTAATCTTTTTACGCTTATAATTTTGAATGTAGTCTGCATATTTATATATTAATTTTTTCCGTTATTCGCAGCTTTTTTTATAGTAAAAATTTATATCTATAATACATTTATCATAATTAGATCCAAATCTGAAACTTAATGTGAAACTTAACTGCGTAAAAGCAGAATATATTTATTTTTATTTATGAGATTATATCTAGACATCTCAGTATACTGTTAAATGTTTCAGACATCTCTGAATTACTTCAGTTGAAGTTCAAATGATTAGAATTTCTTACGAAATATCCTAGAGTAGTTATCCTAAAATCTAGTTTTTACTTTAGTTAGTGATTTTAAAAGCATATGTTTTAATTTTTTCCTATTTCTTTGAAAAATATTTCATTTCAAAGTTTAAATTTAACTTGAACTAGATTTTTCAAATTAAAGCATACAATTAATATTTTTTAATTTATGATATAATTGTCTTCATGTGTTCAACGAAATGTTACTTTATTTTTTTTGTTTATTTTTATTTATATTCATGCCATAGATTTATTTTATTGAAATCATTTCTTGAAGATATCAAAATAATTATATGAATGCCAAGAAAATGTCAATTATTCCTCTACTCACAAAACTGAAAAAGGAGAAAAACATTAAAAAATTTCTATATATTATTTTCAATTTTTATTATGGCAAAGTCAAAAATATGCCTGTCTTTTAATTTTTACAATTGCATTTGTTACAACGGAAAGAAAAGTTATATTAATGACTTTATTAAATCCCTTGAATAAATTTCTTTATGAAGAAATATATATGATTTTAGCCCTAACTTACAAATTAATTAGAATTTTTATTGTACGTTTAAAATGAAAAATATGTAAGATAATATAAACTATTTAAAATGTAAGGCGAATTTCCCAAACAATAAATATTTGAACAACTTTTCTTAATTAATGAATTCACTATTTTGAAGGTAGTAGATATAAGATTTTGAATTTTAAATATTTCTCAACAAGATAACTCATAATACAAAATATATAACTCATTTAGATATATTAAAATATAAATATTACTATAATTAAAAAATATATAAATTTTATATCTTGCGAATTCTAATTACTATAATTATTAAATACTACTATAAGCAAGATATATTATCTTGAACAGAAATGAAGTAAGCAATCCTCAACCACTGTAATAAATGCATGTTTCGTATATATTTTTAAAAATAAAATTTTACATTATTTTAAGTATTACATTTATGCATTGAAACTTGTTTAAGCAAATTATAAACATAATATTACTCCTTATAATTAACTTATCCTATTACTCTGACATCCAATTAAAATAACTTTACATCATACCTTCAGTTGTAGATTGATTTAATTATTAATCAATGAATTTTGAAATAAAGATTATTTAAGCACAAAACTTTTCAGATTTCATATCCTCACGTTTTCTGATGTGCATCTGTTGAGTTTGAGTAACACATATCATAAATTATTACTTGTGGCTTTATTGAAAGAATCAGTTCTCATGTAGAGTTCATTTACCAACGGAAAACAATGATATATAATAAAAGAACAACATTCCAGTGTAACTTGCATATCACACTCCAATTTTTGAGACTCTTTATAAAGCTCTGAGAACAAGAAGGTGCTCTGCATTCATCATCACCGAATTGCAAATTACACATAAGCTAGATGAAAGAATATATATTTTACTAAGAGGATAAGTGTCACGCAACTATGTCCGTTTGAAGTCTGAAATTTGCTAGAGACTCTACGGCGTTTTTCATAAAAGGTTTTCCAAGTGTTTTAAATGTCACCCTAGGATTTGCTTAGCATATATAATATTATTCAATACATTTTAATAAATAATTTTTTCTGGTTACAGTATTTTCCTACCTTTAAACTCACAACTACCATAAATTCTCTCGAGGACAACGATTAGTAAAATGGGTGGGCAATAATAGTCATCCACCTCAAATTTATGATTCTTTAAACTAAATAGGTTTAAATAGCTAAAATTTCAAATCAAAAACATTCTTTAAGTATTTGAGTTGTACTTAAATCAATTTTCTATCTTAAGGACCAGTTCGACAGGAAATATTGTTGAAACGAAATGTAAATATCAATGCCTAGCGTAGAATTCAAGTTATCCATCTTTAAAAGTTGTTTGAAATGTTTTAATGTTATCTTTATAATTTGCTTAAATTTTTTTTAAACTATTAAAAATATACTTGGTAAACAAGTGATCAATGTTTAAATTATAAGGTACGTTATTTAAACACTGTTTGTAAGCACACACTCATTTTTACGAAAGTTAATACATCTCGGATGTTAAATGACACTCAGGTGTTTCATTACAGAACTACATTTCCAAATGTCAGTTATCATGAATGGAAAAGTAATTTATCATCTAAAAATGCCATCATATGGTAAGAAAAAAGGAATAATTGATATTGTTTCAAATCACAGTGATATTATAACAATATAAAAATTGAAATGACTGCTAAGCATAGTCAAGAATAACACTGCATAGTATATTAATAAAAAGTCGTATCAATATAAAACATATCAAAAATGGAAATCTATGCTACTTCTATGTTAATATTCATGAATTTAAACTGATTAAATGAGCAAAAAAGAAAATGGAAACATCTTAGAAAATGATAATATATTAAGTAGAACATCATTTATTAATTACTTACAAATAAATACATTGACTTCCTTTTACACTTTAAAGATTATTTAGTGATGAAGTTTAATAAATTGAGGGTTGAAAACTGCTTATTTTATTAGTAAATTCTTTAGAAATAAAGTGCAAAAGCAGTGAGATATTTTAAGGGAATACAAGATGTTTTTAGTAGATTTTTCAGAGGCAAACATACCTTTATTTCTGTATTTCTGGAAAAAAATAGAAAACAGTTGCTGAAATTATAAAAATCTTATTAATTTTAATTTTATTTTGATTTCAACAACAGAAAAATTATCTTAAGGAGATCATTCTCTATATTTATATGTTTAAGCTCAATGTTGGTTACTTAAAACTATAATATATGTTTATTGACTTCATCCACAGATGTTCATGTATTTCAGAAGTACAAAATGTTTGTAGATAACAAGTTAAAGACAGAAAAATTACTCTAGAAATTTTATTCCTAAATAGGATTGTACTCGCAAAACTTTTTAACAGCCATGGATCCTATAACAAATGGAAGTTTTCATACTCTAAGAATTAATCAAAGTAAGACCTTAGCAATTATTATTTACACGCCCCTTACAAATGTTTCTATCGTAATTAGTATAAATATCGAAAGATTCATCCAATTGCTCTTTTGACATTTTTTTTTAAAACATTAAGCTTCGCTAATCTAGTGTAAGCTAGCGTTCAACATTTTTAAAGATTAATTTTTATCTAAGCTAATGTTTATAGAACTCATGATAGTGAATTTAAATGTATTTATTCTGTTTAAAGTAATAAATAAGTGATTTCTCACAAATAAAGATATCATTTAATTTAACAGATTTCTCCCTTAAGGGGCTCCATAATACACAATTATATAGTTATAAATTTGTTTGCATCATGATTTATCCTGTTCATCAGATAATTTTGTTTTTAAATTTAAGTTTATGCCAAGAAAATAGAATAAAAAAGTCAAAAAAAGGGATATAATTTCCAATCTAGTTGTTTATTTCTCAATAAAAAAAATAAAAAAAAACAGATTATTCATAACTTTAGTAACATAAAAGCTTTTAAGGTAATTATTGATCAAATATGAAGCTTTTAAAGAAATATGCAAAACAGTTTTAAGCAAAATGGCTCGTTATATGTTTATAAAATAATTCTCTTCATGAAGGTCATTGTAGGACGGAAACTATTGATCGTAGAAAAATAATCCTGTCGAAAGTTTTTTTTTTTTTTTTTTTTTTTTGGGAGAAGATATTTTGTTCTATTTGACATCATATATTAAGTTCTAAAAGTAAATCTTGAAATAAATTTTAATTAAGAATTACAGATAATTTTAGGGCATTTTTCGTTTTTAATTTAACCTTATTAATACCAAAACAAAATTTGACAAGGATACCGATATTTTTTTAAAGTAGAAATAAACAAAATGATATTTTATGATATAAATAAACCTTGAAGAATTTCCTCGTAAGGTGTAATAATCCCTATTATATTTTTAGTAAAATTATATTTTATTTTATATTGCAAAATATCGAATTGTTAAAATAGAAAAGTTAAAATATTTTATTTTATATTGCAAAATATCGAATTGTTAAAATAGAAAAGTTAAAATATTTTATTTTATTTATTTGATATTATCTGCAGTTTAATTTATTGATTTCAAGCATAAGTTCTGAATTGTCCCTGATAACAGATATGCATAGAATTCATTAAAACATTTCAAAACAAAACGTATAGCAACTGTTAAAAATTTACAATTTTATCGTCATTAGCAAAATAGCTAATATTTCTATGCTATATTTTTCTATACTTTCTTACAATTTCAAAAATAATACATTGAAAAGTAAAAAAAAAAATTATAGTTAATTTGTTGAACATTATATTGTTAAAATATAAAATATTACAAACTGTAACTTGCAATGGTAAAATAACATTAACATATTTAAAAACATCAAAAGCTCTTTACTTAATAAATTTATTACATAGCTGAGAATTTGGATAAAAATATTTTGAATTTGAATAGCGTTGTATATATGTGAGTTGACTTTTAAAATTATATGAATAGATTAACTATAATGGAAAACAATTTAAAGAATATGAAACTAATTAGTTACATTTATGTCTTTTGTTTTTCATATTATATTGTTTTAGTGCACATTTTGGCGTCATTTTTTTGTCTGAAAACTTTCAGATTTTGGTATTTGAAAACAGTAAGAAAATGTTTAAACTCTAAAATTTCTATTTGTGCGTGTGAATTTGTTTTATTTTAAACATGCACTTACAAAGTATAAAAGCAAAAAATGTTTGTTTCTAATTCTCAATTCATCAAAATATTTTTAAAAACATCATAGATCATAAAAGCTATGATTCAGTTAAATATTTGTTTATAAATCACATATTTCTAATGGAGCAAGAATCATAATATAGTATAAAATTATGTATGTTGATATAGGTTATTAAGAAATAAAGGATTATAAACTTTATAAAAAATTATGTTAGGTGATTACTATATGCATCTCACATAAAAGAATTGATTTTTTTTATCTAAATACACAAACGCTCACCCATCTGGAAACAGAGATTCCAGATATTTTTAAATCAGGTGGACCAAATAAATTACATTTTATTTAAAGTTTTTGAGCTATTTTAAAATGTAAATATTTCATTTCACATATGGAATGATAATATTTTAAACTAAAATTATTGTATGTAATATATTAACATTTTGTTGTTTCTATAAATTTGATATTCAAATTTTTAAAATAAATGTAGCTTTGCTTTAAAAAATGTATTCCCTTAATAAAGTTTATACTTCCTTTTTCAACCAACCTCTCAAGGAGTTTAGTTTCTTTAATTAAACAAAAGTGTTGGAATCCTGTTGGAATCCTGTTGGATCCCCAATTATTTCATTTTTTGTTTCTCCTCCTTTTAGCTTTTGCCCTTTCTCTCTATTGTGTTGTTGTCGCGCAAGAGGTCCTCTTGAGTAACTATTGCTAACCCCTGTTATTTATAGCTTTTCCAGGGAACGAAATCAATTCCCTGGAACGCGGGGATCCGTATCCTTGGGGAAAAGGGTCCTGATAAATAAGGCTCCCTGTTACCAACATATTACTTTGACATCAGGTTAAGGGAATGGTGCCTGCGCAACAACCAGCTTTATGAATGAGATGAATGGCCCATCTACGGGAGGTTTTGTAAAGGGTAGAGAACATTACAGGGATTTACTGTGAGTGTATAATATCTGATAAGCTTTGGTGATGGCGATCTACGTACGCTTGTTGGAAACCATGCTGGTAGCGAGAGCAGATTTAAAATTTCTCATTTCTACATGAAAAATAAATCTTATTTTTTTTTACCTCCTTTCAGAAAATCAGTTGTTTTATTTGAATCCAAAACGTTTTATTTGTCATAAATCAAACAAAAAGGTGTTATTTCGCAAAATCATCACCTGTTCTTGTTTCTAAAATATATTTTAATCGTAATTAGGAAAATTAAATATTTTCATATAATCTCTCGAGATTTATTGGTAGAGGTTGCACCAGAAACTCAAGTGGCCGTAATTGCAAATTTGTGTTTACTCATTAACCTGGAAATAACTGCCTTATTCACGGCAATCTTAGCTTTTTTTGATGATATCTCAGCCAAGAAAAACCAACAGATGGCACTTTGTAAAACCTGCAAATTCAGAAGATCTGGGACATTAAGTGCATTAATTTGAGAAGATGGAAAGTTCATTGGCACTAAGCATCTTATACATCTCATTCTGAATTTTGAAACACCAGACCTTTCATTTCATGTCACAACTGCGACCAAAACTTTTTCCGTTCCCCCTTACATTCCAAACTTTCTTCTGTACTTATATTGGCAATTTTTTGGATATTCTAAAACTGATTGCTGGATCAAACTCACATTTCTTTCATGTTTGGTATCTATTTACTATAGAGTGTGTGAATAGATTTATCTATTTACTATAGAGTTAGGTTTCTGTATTTGGTTCAAATCGTTACAAATATAGAATTTTATATTTCTGTTGATATCACAAATAATAATACTCTGGATCCATTTTCCTTGTAGATTATAGCACGGAATCTATTAATAGCAAGTTTTTTCAAATTTGTTTGTGAATGTTTAATTATAAAATCTGCTTGCCGTTTCCCACAATTATTGAAAATAACTTATTTTAGATATTATCCATATAAATATTTAATTAGAAATTGTGAACATTAGTATATTTTAGTGTTTATTCATATGTAAGTGAAAAATGTATATTATAGAGTTAACAAATTTGTTAAATAGACTATAATGAATCCGCTAAATTTAAACTAAGGGTATATTTTAGAACATTAATCTAAAATGCATTAATATTTTGATGTTCGAGCCTATTTTTTGATTAGAAAACTTAAATACTAATATTGGTCTCTGATATAGCTTACAAATAGTGAAACGTGTTCTATTTAAAAGATAATAATTAAAAATGCAGTTTTAAACACCATTCTTTTTAACAAGTTGAAAAGATTTTTCTTAATTTAATTTTGTCACCTTAAAAGCTTTTCGCTTAAAATAAAAAACATGCGAATTTTCATAAAATAAGCCAATTAACAGTTTTAAATGCGTAACAAAGTTTGTATGCAATTGTATTTCCATTATTTTTCATATTTTATATTTGCTACAACTTTGACCTATTTTAAAAATGTTAATAAAATCAAGTTTTTCACTCAAATCTCAAACATTCACATTAATTTTCACAAATAATCAAACATTTTATTGTTACTCATCTTACTAAAGAGTTGTATAAAATAAATGAATAACTATGTGTTAAAATACAATGAAATCAAAATATGTTGAGAGAATTTTCTTCAATGTACTTCGTTCAACATAGCTCTATTTACTTTGGAAATAAAATTTTGTTTGTGATTATCACGAATAAAAGCAGTTTGTATTTTGTAAGAAAAAAATGAAGTTTCAAACCTTTATTGAACTTCGTTTATTTTCAACCCAAAAATGAAGATATAGTGTATAAAAAATAACGGTGTCGTAAATTCTTTACATACAAGAATTTTTAGATTTAGACTTACACATGGGATTCATTCTTTGCTGAAATACTTGACTTACAGTTTAACTGCTTCACACGATTCATTATAAAGGTTATTTAAAATGTTTTTTTCCAAGCAGTTTCCTTCTGTAAAAAATAAACTATAGAAGAGTAAAGGAAATAGAAAGAGTGTTTCATGTTTTCTTCGTAAAGAAAGTCATTACGCTTCTGGAGTTAAAACTTTTTTGTTTATAGTAACTACTGGGAATTTTAACTGATTCCTTATTTCAGACTGACTAAATTTAAAGAACAACAACTTTCCTTAGAAGGATATTTCATCCTAAGTAGAAAAAAGTTTGCGTGACTTTTCTATTCTGTCAAATCAAAGTATTGATTCCATTTCTTCACTTGGCCTGGAAGAGAAACTAGAAAAAATGTTCTACATATAAAGCTAAGATATTTCATTGCTACCAAAATTATAAACTATTTACTTTTTTGACTGTATCAGTATGTATAAAACTCTCTCGTAAGGTGTAACAAAACATTTGAGTTTCTTTGTTTTTCTTTCTTTATCCAAATCTACATTATAAAAGAAATACAAATTTCGTAAAGAGTGAAATAAATTAAAGATATCACTTTTATTATAAACTATAAATTGTGTAATTTATAATTTAAAAAAATCATTCTGTAATTATTGATTGTTTTATGTCAATACTTAAATAATATTTTTATTAATTGTAAAACATTTCTTATAATTATTTGATTTTATTATTAAAACAGTATATTTTAAGATACACTAATTAAAAGAGTTACAATAGTTATCATTAAAATTGAGAAATATATTAATAAAGAAAAATATTTTAAATATATAAAGTCTTTTAACTAAAAATATTTAATCTCTCAATAAAAATATTTAAGTTAAGAAATTTTAAAAAATGTTCCAGTTATTATCTTCATAAGCAACTCTGTGATTCCCCCTCCCCGAACGCAATAAAAAATTTATTTGATGATTTTAATAAATTCATGTGTATCAGAAGTAAACACGTGTAGCAAATTTAACATTAAAACTAAATCTATGTAAAGAAAAATTTTGACAGCCTAGAAATAAACTTTCGTTAGTGCATACAGAAATACTCAAATTATTTATTAGGGTATCGAGAAGTAAAACATTAATAAAATCGGTTGAAATAAACTTAAAAGCAAAATATATAACTATGTGCAATATTGATTAGAAATATAAAAGCAAAACAAAAAAGAATATTCATCAAATACACTATTTAAGAAGAAATGTGACGGTTTTTTCAGGCTGACTTCTTTTTTTATAAAATTTACAATGAATAATTATTTTATTTTCACTCGTAATCTATAAATAAAATTTTTAAGCAACAAAAAACAGTATGCAATTTCAACATTATGTAAAATTTTCAAAAAAACATGAAACATTATGTAATTTCAAAATGTAACATTTTATAAAACAATGATCAATATAAATTTTCCTTCGAAGTGACATTCATTTGCATTGCTTTCTTAATAAATTAACATGTTAAAATTTATTGGGAGAAGAATAGTATAAATAGCACAATCATTTCAAATTCGTTTTCAAAAAAATCAAGTTACAAAAATTATTTTTTCATTAGTATTTATTTAGACAGTATGAGTCAAAATTAAGAATACCGATAAAAACATTGTTTATTAAAATATATAAAAGAAAAATGTTTTATGAATGCAAAAGTAAAAACGGGTACTTTGTGCCTCAAATAATAAATATAAAAATCTTAAGGCATATATAAATATTTCATACATGTAACTTTTAGAATTAGTTTCTAAATCATATTTACGAAAATTTCCTTTCCTTCAGAGGTTTTTCAAAAACTATTCTGCTTAACGTTAATATTATATGGTGTATTTTATTTAATTAGAATTATGAATTTCTCTCAGTTTGAAATATTTTAAAAAGGGTCTTCGAAATAATCCCATATGATATTTTTGAAAATTAAATGTATGAGAATTAAATTCAAGAAATTTAAATATCAATGAAATTCATGTTCAAAGTCCTGTGATTTGTGTGACCACAAAATTTTATTTGAGATTTAATTGAGAAAGGCTATAAAAATGGAGTGAGGCTTATTTCAGTATGCTGATTTTTGTAAAATTAAGATAAAAACTATTTTTCATTTTGAAATTTTTATTTCATCGCTTTAAGTTATAAACATCTCTGATTTGAGTATCCTATAATGTAGTTTTCATCACAATATAATTAACTTCGTTGAGTTAATATTCCACTTCAATAAAGTAGCGTAGGTTTCTAATCTCTTAAAATTGTCTTCTATGGGTTACTGCTGGAAGTCGAGAAAAATGTTATCAATATCTGATTCTCACTTACTTCTAAATTTTACCTGTGTATTTGTTTTTAAAAATATCATTATTTTCTTTTTCAACTTTTGAAAAATATTATCTTTGTCCTCATTAGCGAACACAGTTTTGCCTTTCCCAATGCGTCACGATCTATAAAAGTATTGACAGTTGGATGAAAATATTTCCGACTTCAGTATTGAATAACCTCTAAACTGAAATGAGCTTCCTAGTGTTATAAGCCTCATTTCATTTTTTATAGGTTAACCCATGCATAAGACCTTTTTTCAAGATACAATAATTCCAGACTCTCTAGGCTTTGAGATGCTATTAATTAAATTATGTTGTAATGTATGCATTTCTGTACGTTAAATTGAAAACAATTGATGTTGATAATTTTAAATTTAAACATTAGATAGAATTTCTATTTTTTCTTTCGTTTGATCTTATTTCTGTATGCTTTTTACAAACATATCTATTGTGAATTCTGCTTCTTTCATTGCACCAATTTAATGTGTTGTCTTTTTTCAATTCATAGCCTTTGAAATCTAAGTACTCATTTGCAAACTATTAATTCTTTGATATGGATATTGAATGTTTCAAACTGGACAAGGAGAATCAGGTATAATTTGCTAATTTATCATGTTATTTCAGTTTTATTAAAATATCTGTCTCATTTGTAAAAATAAATTTAAGAAACCAATTTAAAGCTAAAAATAATAATATAAAGAAAACTAGTAAATACATTAATTATCCCTTAGACTGAATAAATTTTCATACATACTAATACGTATTGCTTTGTTTTATATTATTAAATTGAGAAAATAGGAATTTTATTATAGATTTTTTAATGTTAGTTCACACACACACACACACACACACACATATATATATATATATATATATATATATATATAATTATATTTATGATAGTTTATAAGAAAACATTTTCTTCTACAAGTGATACTGACATACTCAATTTTCAATCTCCCATTCCTTTATTGTTTTAAGACATTTACGTTTATTGTAATTTGATCTCATATTCTAAACTTTATAACTCTGTAGAACCATTTGCAGTGTTTTACATAATTTTTTTAAAGATTAAAATTAAATTTAAATTTGCTTAGTATTTCTTAATACTCAATATTCTTTATTTCCAAAACAGCTAAAAGAATGCAGCATTTTGCAACAAATAGCAGAATGAAATATGAAGTCCATTAAAACATGAAGTCTTGGTTTGTTTTCGGTACTATCTGCAGATACACAGCACCGTCTCTTCGTTAGAAATGTAGAGATAAACTGTGTAAAATGTCTCTAGACATACAATTTAAATATTTTTAAATTAATATGTAATGTAAAATTTGCATATCATAAGAAATAATTCAAGAAAACTGTACTTGACAAATTATAGGGTGGATATGCATTTTCTGAATTGTATTTTGTTTACAATACTCTGTCTTTTTAAATATATTAATAAATATAATTTTAAATATATTTTTAAATATATAATTTCTAAAATTCATTCGCTTAATATATAACTTTCTATGCACTTCTAATATTTAGCTTTATTCAAAATGATATTTGTTATTTTGACATTTCTCAAGACAATCCAAATTTATGATACATTATATGTCGATGTGATACATTATAACTTCTGATGCAGTATAATTATGAAATTGAATTTAAATATTTACATGTCCTGGAACTATGTCCTGCTTAATTTCGCAGGATGAAACCTTTCAGAATATAGCATGTTTCTATTTAAATCATTTAGTTATTTTGAGTAAAAAGAAATATAGTTATGGTACTAAAATATTTTAATAGAAGTTTAATATGTGTGTAATAAACTTGGGGATCATTTTCTTAAAATGTAAAATCCTAGCATACAAGATATATTATAAGTAGAGTTTTAGAATTATTCAGTAATTTACTTTTATCATCATGCACTTAAAGTTAAAATTTTAGGACTAACTTCGCAAATAAAATTACAACTTGCAGTTGCGTTAAACACTTTACATAACATTTCATTCATTATGCTTACAGACTAAAATTTTAATTACTTTAATTTTAAACAGGAAACATATTTCTTTTACTTGAAAATAAAATGTTAATATAAGGTTATACCCCTGATAAAATATATGAATATAATATTGACTTTTATAAAGCTAGAAAAATGTGGCTTACAATAAAAATAATAAATAAAATAACGATGTAAGCTATGGTTGAAACATTTTAAAAATATTTTACAAAAGTCGTTTTAAAGTTGATTTCAATTATCGCATGAAAATTGAAAGAATTATATCGTTAAAATAATCGCAATCAAATTCAGCATCTTAGTTTATTATAAATGCTTATTATTTATTCAACAAAAACAATCTTTAAAATAAAACGAAAGTTTGAATTAAAAATTGAATCAGTTTTTAACAGAAAATATTAATAACTTATAAATTGACAAATGAGTTTTAAAAACTTGCAATTTCTCACATGAAAGAAATTTAGCATAGAATTATGAAATGAAACAATGGTCTATAATTTATGATGTGCAAAATGAAAATCTTTATTTTTTTTTGTTATAGTAGAGCTTTAATATATGTTTTAATATAATGTATAAAAACAATTTAGAAATTTAACTATGTTTAATTTGATTATATTTACAAAAATTAAAGTATATACATCATTTCTCAAATAAAAATAATAATTTGATAAAAATAAGTTTAAATAAATTGAACTATAATTTCAATTCCTTCTTAACAGACTTTTTTCTTTATTTTCAAATTGTTGGATAAAAAATTTTATAAACATATGAGAATAAAATCTAATATAACCAGTATCTAATTATGTGTATTTGTCTATTGCTCATAAAACACAAATATAGTATTCCTTCTTGATAAAAGGTTTTCACCTCTAGGGTAATTTGTAGATTAAAAGTTTATTAACTCTAACTGGCAGTTTGTAATCAAGGAATTAAAAACCCTCTGTTTTTAATTGATAATAAGTTATTTCTAATGTACACTTTAGTAATTTTTCTTTTGAAAGCAGTGAAGTAATTCTTGATAATATTCCTTTGAAGTGATAAAGTTATTTATTCACCGCATTTCCCGTGAGACAAAAACTTTTTTTACATTTTTATAAATACCTTAACACCCGTAAAGTTAGAGTAAGTTGCTTAAAAGTATCTCGTATTTTCTTTCCTTAACTAAAGTAAGAATTTTAAGGAGATTTCTTAAGTAATAGAAATTTCATTCATAACAATTTCCGTAAACACGTTAGGTCAGAGAAAATGTGTTTTTAATCTATGCATATTCTCGCAAATATGTTATCATTTTCCTGATATTCTCATGTAGTATTTACTGATTGATACTGCTTATATAATATTTGATGATAAATACACTATTTAGTTGTACCAATACCTTCTAATTAATTCTCATTTTACACATTAAAAATTTAATACCTAATATATACAATTCTCGATATATAAAATCCCTCCATAAATTTCATGTAAATTTCTTAGAAGTAATGTAAGGATTGATATGAATATGTCACTTGATTGAAAACAAATGTCAAGTGGAGTGTACAGTTTCAAAAAACGACACTATTTCAGTCATATTTGAAAGAGTGTAGTTGCTATACATTAATTATTGCTAGTTTTATATACAATTGAATATGGGAGCATAAAAGTGTATTATAAGAGTTTAATGATTTTTCCTTTTCTAGTAAATATAATGTAGCAGATAAACAAAAAGAAAACGCTTATGGTGCAGATCTTCTATTGATAAAAAATGCTTGGAAGGAATTTGTTGTGTTTAAAATAGATATCAACCTTCGAAGTCACAACATAAGTCCTCCATCACAGATTAAGGTCAGATTAAGATATCAATTGAAAATAACTGATATTAACTTTTATATTAAGAATCATAAACATAAGAAATATAAAAATTTACCATTCACGATAGTTTTTGAAACAAGGTTATAAAGGACGCTTTGATATGTAGGTTTTTTAAAGTTTAAAGGAAAGAAAAATATTATGTAACGATTATTCATTTCGATGTGCACTATATTTACAGCAGAGATAATATCAGTATAGTCAAAAGTGTGATGAATAATTATATATTTATATATGCATTCACATGTGAGTGTGTAAGTATGTTACCGTTAAAGTGTATAATGTTGATTGCTCAGTAATATTTAATTTCCTAGGCATTTCAAGAAATAACCACACAAGTCAGTTAAATATATAATTGATGATATGTTCATACTTTTCCTAGTTATTGTATGAAAATTAATCATTGTCCGTTAATAAAATAATCAATTTCAAAGTTATTTTTGATTATAAACATCTGAAAATTTTCAAAAACTACATTTTATGCCTATTGTAGATAATTTATTGAAAATAGGTTGAAAAATATTTGTTAATAATATAAAATATAAAAAGCTAGCATAAATACATTGTAAAAGCAAATGAATGAAGCTTACACACACGAACATAATTGCAAAGTAAATATAAGTGGCTTAAAACTGACTGAAAGCATCTAAAATTAGTTTAAAAGAACATTCTAGATTCATGCATCATACTTTAACGACCAAATAATCATTATTCTATAGAATATCTAGTCATCCTATGAAATAATGAATTTTACACTTTAATGATAAAATACATGCACACACATATATACATATTATATTAAATATATCCGTTTTTCTTTCAGTTTCCTTCAGCTTATTCTACAAATATTGTTCCTAAAATTAACTTCCTTTTCATTCTTTCTTTAAAATTAACGTTCTATTTTTTCAATCAGAATTACAAAAGATGAAATTTCCACAAACTACATAATCCTTTTCCGTTTTGAAAGCGGGAAGTTTTTGCTTCAAAGATTTCCAATTAAATATCAAACTGCAGATAATCTTCTTGCGAAGTAAATATATATTTCAACAATATATACAATAATACTAAGTTATTTTGCAATATTGAGGTAGAGAAGTTATTGTAGTTAAACGTCTTTATAATCACACAATATTTCTCCAAAAGGAATCTTCACTCAACGAAATAATCTATACAACTTAGTGCCAACAATATAATCATAAGAATTTATAATTTGAAGAGCATTCTAGATAAAGCCTATGATATTAACATGAGTGGATAAATATTATAAGCATATAAGAGAGGATAAACTAACTAAATTACTATCTTCAAGGAATCCCAAGTTTTCTTTTTTTAACTTTATATTTGTATTTTCTTTTTTTATTCTAGCACAATAGTTTTCACATATATTTTCAGCGTGCAAATAATGTTTGAATTCAAATAAAAAATGTCTTTTTCTTAAATAACAAATTGTTACTTCCTTTTTTAATTTTCATTTAAGAATATTTTTACTTACTTACACTTTTTGATTTACTGAAATTACTTTTACATTTTCCAACTCATCGTTAAGTAAAAACTGTTAAAAAATTATGACTTTATGATAAATAATATCTTGGGTTTTTTTTTTCTTTTCTTTTTTTTTTTTTTTTTAAATATTTTTTCTAAATTTTTATTTCGAAATATGCATTAAATTAATTTTTTAAATAATTTATATTCTTATGATAAATACTTTATTGCTCATTATTTAAAAAATTTTTAAACAATGCTTTGTGCATCCGCATATATTTTAAAACAATGCTGCTAAGCATCATTTTTAAAATTCGTGAATAATATAAACACATTTAATCAAATAATATAAAATTAAGATAGAAGGTTAAATTTTTTTCTTTTGCGCACTTTTAAAATTTCCATGATTAAAAAATACAATATATATATATATATATATATATATATATATATATATATATATATATATATATATATAGTTTATTAAAAGTCAGTTACTAATCGTACTAAAAATTATTATATAACTCTTAAAGATCCGATCTTTTTATTGGGATAATGAGAATGGTTAATATGGGAATTGAGCATAGAGAATGATCATTTTTCTCTGAAATTGGATTTAATTTATTCAAGGAATCAATGCAACGATAAACTTTGTAATTAGCTCAAAGATTACCTTAAAATATTTTAATGAAGATTTTCGGAGTTGAATGGAAATTGATAGGATAACCGCGTAACAACATTAAAAGTAATAAATATGCTTAATTAGCTATGATTATTGAAAGTTAAAGATGTATCTGAAGATTCATTAGTATTTATTTTCAATAGATATCATAGGATAAATTCTATAACGCCAAATAAAAAGAAATAAAAAGTATTTTCTAATTTAATCAGATAGAAAGATAGAGAATCACATAGGAAGTAAGAATTCTTTTATTTTCAGCTTTCTACTAATGAAACATTCTCATCAATGAGAATAAAAAAAATTTCCATGAGTTTTCGTATAAATATATTTGGATTTTAATTATATGATGAAGTTCATGAATTATAAATCAAACTTCTGAAAGTAATTTTACTTCAAATATTAAAATTACTCAACTTAGAAATAATTTATAAAAACTATTCTTAAATAACCGATATATTTTATCAGATTTTTCCAATGGTGGGCACATGGGTGACGAATACTATGCAACAATAAGGCCAAAAACTGCTACTCGTTGGTCGTTACCCAGCGGGCTCCTGTGAACCAAGTCCTGGAGGTGAGTAATATTACTCGCATCATTCCACCACAAACCAATTTATAGGGGGAGCTACATTCATAGATCATCACAGAAGAAAGGACAGAGAAAACAGAGAAAGAAAGTAACTGTCCGAACAAGGGTTCGAACCCAGAATCCATAGCTCAAGAGTCAGGATCTCTAACCACTCAGACATCGGACAGCGTATTTTATCAGATAATATGTAATATTTACTGGGCATTTACGAATATTTAACAAATTATTTTCAATTAACCATAATATTCAATATAGCAAAATTTTTTTTCAAATAATTATTTTTAATGTTTAATAATATTTAATTCAAATCAATTAAAAATGTTTTGCATTTACCCAATTATTGTTTCGTGCATCCGTTGACTGGTTCAGGACTTACTATAATTCCTATATATAATTATTTACATATTCATGAGAGAATCTTCTTACTAACTTGAATATTTTGATTTAATATTTATAATTCTATATTATTTACCCAATTTCTTTATAGGTTATTATTAGGTATGAAAAAGTATAAATAAATTAAATATATAAATAAAGAACTAAAAACATATATTATATAAATATATAAGAAATTCAAATTATTATATATTAAATTTATAATAAATTTACATTATTATATATTAAATATATAAGAAATTCACTAAATGTTTATTTAATGATTTTCCAATGTAAGTGTTTCCATGGCTTTATTTCTCATTTAATGAGAGCATTCTTTTGTCTATGGATTCAACTTCCTATCAAATTCAAAATATGAAAAAAAGATTCAAAAATATTGAATCATTTAAAGAATAATTATTTTCATTTCTACATGAATTATTTCAGTTTAATACACTTTACATATCCTTACACTGCATTATCTTAACAGTTTCTAATATATATATATATATCTTAAAACATAATAAATTACGAACTACTTAGACAACGTAATGTCCCATTCTCATTTTAACATCTCAATTAGTTTAATAGAGAATTGAATAATTGTAAAAAACGAATAAGTAATATTATATTCGTGTTCAAAACTACAAATTTAAGATCAAAAATATATTTTACAGAGATTAAATTAACCTCTCTCTCTGTATATATAGATATATATATATATATATATATATATATATATATATATATATATATATATATATATATATATATATATATATATATATATATATATATATATATATATATATATATATATATATATATATATATATATATATATGGTTTCAATGCAAATTGATTTTTTCAAAAGTGCGAAAAATGTAAATATATTCACTTAAGACTACCCCTAAAAAATGCCATCGATTGAATTATATTGGCTTCTGTTATCCTCAATTTCTTCAGACTCCTGATTTAATGCAATATGAAAACGGGATTTTTGAAAATACTCTTTCTATTCAAAAGTATTTAAAATAGCTATTTCTACGAAAATAAAATTTCAGAACTTTGAATAAACTTTTAGTTATTTTTCCACGAAAAGTTGTTTGCTTTTAAAGAAAAATTTGCTTAAATCAACAAGGGAATAAAATTATGTTTTAACAAACTTCGACTGCGCATTTATTGCTAGTTGCATTTCGGAAGTCATTAAAAATATTACGAAATATCTTACGTGATATACATTAGAGTAAACATTTAACTACTGAATTTAAATTTTTCTACAAAAATATAGAAATATGTAACTAAACTTACTTTTATTTGCAAACTTTATGTTATAATTTATTTTTATCTGAACCAATTAAATATATTTGATTATGAAACAGTTAACAAAATATGGCAATGTTTATAAATAATATATATCTCAAGGAACATTAAATTGTTGAAAATATCGTGATACACTCAATACCATTAAAAGTGCAGCAAAAAAGGTCAAAATATCAAGATCACTTTATAAAAAATAGAATTTCGATATGTAAAGGATTACCATTTCACATATTTATACGACACAGGAAAGATAAAAGACATTTAAAGCAAAACGTAAAGTAAAGCATGTGCTAGGGTTTTTCAACAGTAAATCAATTTATGAGTTTGAAGTTTCCTTCAAATGTCATATTATGTCTTGAATAAGAATAAGAAATGCTTGCCAGCAAATGTCAGAATTCATTGGAAATAGAATCAATTCCTATCAACAGTGTGGTTTATCGTTGCCTGATATTGCCATTCACCGCGTTGATAAAACTCAACCCAGCGGTATTTGTATATAGAAAAAGTAATTTTTAAGATTCATGTTAAAAGACACGAAAGTTTTCTCCCCAGTAAGGAACACCTGAAAGGATAGACATTTTTGAGATCAGTCTTGCAAAACCATACAACCGCATAGCTGTCAATTGTCAGGAAAAGACATTGTTACTATATTTATTGTATTAAGTCATATAGTGCAATGACGTTTGAAACTGCTTAGTGGACGGCCAAACAACCTAAGGCTGCTTTCAAGCTTTTCAATGCTCATTGAGTAATATGCCTTCCAGGACTATTTTTTATTAATAATAAGACGTATTTAAGTATCATGAAGAAAGCAACCTAGAAACTCCCAAGCCCTTACCCTCACATACGTGCACGCTGAAGGTAGAAGCGCAACATTTATCACCCACGTTCAGTAGTTGAGATCGAATCCGGGAAGTTTTGCCCTAGGCGACCAACTGGGCAACATTCTGCACTGAATATCACTGCGATGTTTATACTTCGCCTCCTCTTGTTAATGCAATACAGAAACGGATATCGTTTTAAAGATGGCTTCCGGTTCATCGTATCGAATTCTGATTGTTTTCTACATGTGTGAATTCTCCAACAAAAATACTCGCCTCCTGGCTCTATCAATATCACAAAAGGAGCTCTTCATTAAATGATATGAGCATCCATTGGAAACAAGACTTGAAGATCTCTAGTTGTAATCGACAATAATTTGAACTGAACTATGATCTTTATTTTTCTGACATTTTACAACCCGTGGTTCTGCATTATCTTCGAGGCTAGTGAAATACCATATTTCAAAGGCATGATACAAGTGCACATATTTCACGTATATTCTGATTTTCTGCAATATAAAGAATACTCGATTATTTTCCCTGTCATTAGAGTGTCCAAATCTCTCACAAGTTGAAATATTTTGTTAATGGGCTGCTAAGAGACTGGACCGCCGCCTCTCCCCAGTTAAATAATTGAAGACTTGTGGAATAGGTTTATTTGAGACATCGTTTAAAGGGTTGACAGTCTCTGTCAACCAAGCCTATTTTGACTCTATCCCTAATCGGGTAGTTGTCATTTTAGTTGTCAGCTGCATCGACAGTTTTAGTTAATTTCATTCTAATGTAATCCTCACAAAACTATTTGAAGTTCATTCATTTTTCTTCATGCCATATTTTTACTTAATATCTGTTTGCATGTGCTTTTCTTGGTAGTACTGCAGTCTTTATCACCAGCAGTATTTATAATATTCTTTGACTATATAACAGCAGTTAGATTTTTTAAAAAGAAATTTGAGAATCACTTTGTGCTTCGTAAAGTATATTAAACATATTAAGCAAAATATTCCGATTTATCAAATATTATAAAACAGACAATCGATTATCAATCCTAACTTCTTTATACACTGACCAACATGTAAAATGCAGCACCAAGAAGGAGTTGCCAGAGAGTAATGAAACTCGGCAAACAGAGATAGAGAGAGACAGCAACGTACAATAATTTATCTGCAATTCGAAATGATATGGAATAATACTGAACGATTACAGGGTCGGGTCAGTAGTTTGCAGAATTTCGATTCACGTAGTAACACGTCCAGGCAGAGTCCTTGAGAATATGAATGACGTCCTTAGGAACGGCCTTCCATATCCTGCCAAGCATTTGCCACAGTTCGTCTTCTAAAGGAGGTAATTACAGGGTCTGCAAATGGCGTCAAACCATATTTCGATATTTCAACAGTGTTCGTTTGATGAGAGATTGCACAAGCATGGTGGATAGGGCACACCTTGTAGAATATATTCCCTGAAGCGAGCGATGCGTGGTCTGGCATTATCCTGCTGATAAACGGCATTGTACATCCCCAGAAGGTTGGAGAGTGTCACCACATAATCCGTGTAACTTTATACTACCATAATGACATGAATACGAACTAGAGGTGACCTGTAATTATACACAATAGGGCCCAAAACTATGATGCCGCTTTGTTCTGTGCTGGGGTGTTCCACAATTGCTGAAGGGTTGGATCTATACTCATGTCGACGTAAACTTGTACATGGCTAATATCACTGAAGAAGCAGAAGCGATCCTGTACCACTCAATTGTCTACATTGCTCTAATATAGCTTCATTGCAGACATTGGAATCTATGCTGTGGGTTCAGTACCAGTCTTCTTAACGGACGCCATGAGTGCCAGCCACTGGCAACCAATTGACAACAAATGGTTCTGCTTGATATGGGAGCATCCATGATGTCTAGCAAATGCTGCAGAATTACGGTAGACACGCTTTACAGGGTCACGAACAGCTGACTTCTCCCTGGCTGCACCGGCACCCCGCAAACGTTCCACAGTTCCTTGTTCCAAACTTCTTCACCATAGCCGGTGCAATGTGGACTCGTTCCAATGTCTGTCAGCTGTGATTTGCCGTAAGGATCAACTGCACTTCTCATTTCGATCACTATGCACCTCGTAAACTCGTCTGTCTGCTTGAATCGACTCCGCGGACGATGGTTTGGATTTCTTTGCAACTACATGTGTCTTTTGCGACAAGAACAATTTTTCAACTATTATTTTCTAAATAGCAATAGCATCCCGAATACTGCCCACTCTGCCGTTTCCTTATCATATATATCTTACCCAACGTGGGCTGGAGAGTTGCGCATTTCACATCATATGCATAGCTCGTTAACATGCTATTACTCTTAAATCTGCATAATTTTCTGGGCACTCCTTCTTAGTGTTACATTTTCAATTCTGGGCAGTGTATTATATATATTTATATGTATATAGTATTAAAACTAGTACTTAAAAATGCTTTCTCAGAAAAATTAAAAGAAAAATAGAATGTATATAAATTAGCTGAAATATTTATGCTTAATATTTAACATAAGTAACTGCAATAAATTTATTTATTAAAATTAAATGATTACAACAGAGATACTAGTTTTTTAGCATTTGAATGCAAAAAATTTAAACATTTGACAATTAAGATGCAGAATCATATAGAAATACTTCATAACAAAAATTCATAGCATTTCAAAAAAGGTTTTCAAAATTAATTGATATTTCGGTTATATTAATTACACCAATAGTAGGTATTTATTTGAATCTAGAATTTAAAATGTGTTTAATACCAAAAGGTTATGTCGCAATTTGTTATTTTTTCCACAATCCTCTCATCAAGATAATAATTTATTTATGATATACTAGTGGTATGCAGTACTAATTTAAATCTGATGAAACGCTAACAATAAGTTGGGAAAAACAACTTTAGATACCCAAACTTGCAGGAGGACCAGTTTGATGATACAAGTTATACATTAAATATTTCAATTAGGTTAAATGAGATCAATTTCCAGATAATGAAGAACGCATTTACTCGTCGAAGAATCATTGAATCACAATTTCAATTTGCAAGATACACTATCATCATGTTTCAAAATAACTATCACAGTTAACAATTGTAAAGTAATTTTGCTAATCAAGAATATTACAAACATTCACCTAAAATTTACCTTTAGTTTGAAATGTAGCAGTATATTGAGAACGCGTTTATTTTCTTGGATGTTGATAACTACAAAAAAGATACTAATTCATCTAATGTTGAAATTCTCGATACTTTTTCATTTCATAGCTAGAAATTAGCAGTTTGCTGCAAAGATAAATTTGTACCCAAATATTTTTCCTAAATTAATAGTCTGGAGAGCAATAAGTAACAAAAGTAAAACCTTCTTATCTATCATTAAAATTCTATTTACTCATCAACATATATTTATATTATTACTGAAAATCTTCCTAGTATGGAAACATTTTAATTTGGTAGTTTTTTTTTATTACAGTATGACTATTTAAAATAAACTTTAAATTCGCTGGATAATGGAAATATTTTAAAGTAACTAGCTACCATTTTCATCCTCATGCTCTTCTAGAATTTATGGAGAATAATAAAAAAATATAGTCGGAAAAGCAGGGAAGGAATAATCTCTGAGATGAAGGAAAATTTCGGACCAAACAACTTTTGACACTCTTAAGATTTTCATTTAGTTACCGATTTGATGATGATAAAACCATAGTTTATAGGTTTTATCATCATCAAATCGGTAACATTTTTTTGAAAGTTATCATAAAACTCTTATTCAATACCAAAATAATTTGAGAATATATATACCAACCACAGAGTACCTAAAAGTTCTATACCTGTACAATGACACTCATAAAACAAAAATGATAGAGCAATACTATTTTTTTACTATTAGGACCGATATCCTAATAAGCATCAAATTTTCTTTCTCGAAAGAGAAGTAAGAGAAGAGTATAAGCCATCATTCAAATAACAACCCTTAAATAAAGTTTCGAGTGATCAGAACAATGACTGACAAAATGAAATGCAGACCATCATTAAAATAAAATTGTAAAGTAGCTGATCATAAAAACATATAGCATTAAACTAACAGTAAGAATACGATAATTTATATGAAAATTAACCTCAAAATTTAGAAAAATGAAAGCAAAGAGATGATTTTTTTTTCCCTTTTTCCATATAAATATGTTTTAAGCTTACATTCATTTGTATGGTAAGACGCAACACCAGATATAGAGAGAAAGGCACGTTTATTATTTTATAAAATTATGGGACACTTTTAAATTAGTGCGGTATGTAGCATGTTAAAAATAGCTATGTACAATTATCGAAAAAATTATTAAATTGTGAAAAGCAGTGATTTTAATAAATCTCAGTAGACCTGATGTTTCTTGAAAACACTTGGACATTAAGAAATATTTGAGTAAGCAATATAGTGATTGTAATAATTTATTACTTTATTAAATAGGCAATCGCACTAACTTACCTAAAAAAATTTACTAATGAGAATTTTGGAACTAGTATATCAACAAACAGATACTTGCAGTATGAAAATTCTCTAGATTTCCAGAAGAAATTAAAGAAAGAAAGTTAAAAATGGAGTAAAATATTTTTATCCATAATTGTTTTGATATATTAAGTAATATTTTGGCAAGAACATACTTAAGGGACTATTCTGTTTCCTTTCTTTGAAACATTTAAGTGTTAACATTAAGTATTGCAAATATGGAAGGATTGTAATATATTACTATGTATTAAGTTTTGAGAGAGAGAGAGAGAGATATTGGTTACTATTGAACGAAATTATTTTTGCTGTAGTTTTTTTTTATCGGAAAAGTGTGCAATTTTCAGATTCAAACTGTTATATTTTTATTTTTTCGTAAAATTCTTTTTTTTTTTCCACAAAATTCTGTAAATAATCTGCTGTCAAAGGCATGAAATTTAATATCGATTTAAAATATGATAAAAATTCTCTGTATTATTAACAGAGGAAAACCCTGAATCAATATACTTTAAAATATTTTATTGCACAATATTTCTTTCTGTGTGAATATATGGTTATAATACATTATCATTGAGCTTTGTTAGAATAAACATTATTTAGGATTTTTAACAAGTTCTCATATATATATATATATATATATATATATATATATATATATATATATATATATATATATATATATATATATATATATATATATATATATATATATATATATATGTGTGTGTGTGTGTGTGTGTGTGTGTGTGTGTGTTTGTGTGTGTGTTTGTGTGTGTTATGTGTGTTGACAACTACTTTATTAACAACAGAAAACTACTTAAATGCCATGATTATCAAAGAAGGACTACTAATGAAACTGAGAAGCTGTTCCAGAAAATTAGGTTCTGACATCAAGTATTGTGGATTTTCTTTCAGCAGGTAAGAAATCGAAATTCTATAGATTAAGCATTTCTTATCTATTCTGATAAAATTCTAACACACCACGCAGCATCTGCATTTATTTTTGTAGCATATTCATGAATGAGTAATGCCAGAAGAACACGCTATGCTGATGGAGAATCTGTTGATATTACAGAATATATGTACTAACTATTTTATATAAGTAATATGTGGAATTTGCTTCACTCAAAATAATGAAAAACGTTTTTGACTTAAATCTATAAATTCTCATAAAAATTCAATTTAATCCTTAAAATTATGTAAAATTAAATCTATATTTGTTTTAAATAGCAAACATTTATAGAGAAACTTGAAAAAATTTAATATGCGTTGATTCACACTGGATTTTTTATTATATATAAGTATTTTTATTTAGTATATATAACACTGAACCTGCAGTGCTGACCTATAAAAACTGATTATGTGTAAGTGGTGTGTGTATGTATGTAAAAAAGTTTAGTTATGTGATATTACACATAAATAAAACTGATTTTTTAAATTCTAGGAAATAATTTTGACGCCTGAATGGAAACAGAATTTTTTAGGTACATGGAAACAGTGGCAATGTTTTTTAAATTTGTATTAACACTAAAAAAATGGCTTAAAAGTTTTCATCCTTAATCAACATTTTATAATCTAGGGCATCCTTGAAGCCAACTATGGAATTTACTTTCATAAATAATGTGTAAGCATTTTAAGAAATGAATATTAAGAAAAGAGTACGATATTTATATATTCAGGGATTTAAAATATAATAACTTAATTATAATGAAAATGCTTTCATTTTTTATTTTATTTAAAAGGAAATAAAATATCTTTAACTTAAAAGCTTTTGGATAATTTAATTCTGCTCAAAGTAATTAATATTCAGACAAATAAATTATAATGTTTGATATACGTTGAGTGGTAATGCATTTTTGTGATTAAATTGCAAAAAGTTTCTATTTATACTAATATGCCATTTCTCAGTTGAAATATTTTTCATGAATAGTTTCTATTAAAATTCTGGATGTATTTTTTTGTGAATTTCAAAAAAGTAAAGAAATTACTTATTGGAAATTTTTTGTAAATGTGTTAAAAATTATTTTTGCATTAATTTATTCAAAATTAAGTAAAACTCCTTGACTTGAATTCAAATCCTAAGATATACTGTGTACTGGTTCTGCTTGATTCAGAACAGTCAAGACACTCGATCATTTCCTTTAATCCTTAAAGAAATTCAACTAAATCAATTCTGTCAAAATGAATCCTTATCTGAGTGTTTCATAATTGCTTAAAAAAGTTGAAGCAAAGTCTGAAGAAAAAATAAGTACTACTTCTGATAAAAAAAAGTTTCGAAACAAGTTTTTACAATGACTTGGCTAGAAATATCATAAAAATTCCCATATTACAGAGTTTGGTGTTTTATATAAATGATACCGACAAATCCTTATAAAAATTTGAGGAAAAAATCTGAGAGATGTTTTTAAAGGAAACTGATTTCTCTTTTATTTGAAACAAAATATCAAAATTAATTTGAATAAACTTGATGCAATTGCCAGGGAAGACGAAAAATTAATAGTAAAGCGTTGCTGAATATTATTATTACATTGAACTGTAAAGAAAAGAAAATAATGCATTAATCTTGCTTAAAATCCATACTAGTGAATCCCTCAAGAATATATTTTGTATATTATAATTCAAACTTTAAAGCAAAGCGAATAGTTTTTAATTCTGAAAATTGTATATGAAGAATCAAACATGAAAGTTTGAATAGAAGAAGACAAATCATTTTTTCAAAAATTAAGTTATTTATTTATGTATGTAAAACTAGATTTTTTTAGTTAAAATTATAATAGTAAACCTTTCAAAAATGTTCTACGTCAAGTAATATTTGCATATTCAATGAATGTTAAATATGACACTTATTTAACAAAAGTGTGAGGTGGAGAAACAAACAGCTGAGAAAAGGACTTATTAGAAGTACAAATATATAAATTATATTGATAAAGCTAGCTCTATATAATAATGACAAAAAATCAATCTGTATTGTTCACAAATAAATTATTTAATTATTAGTAAAACTAAAGAAATTAAGAACGTATTTTTGCTGACAGTAACTAAAGGGAAACCAATGCATTTATGGTGGTTGTAATCTAGAATTTTAATTTGTTTTTCATGGTTTCAACCAAAATCATTTTTATCAAATTGCACTTTAGGGAGCTTGAGATAAGTTATAAAAGGAGTCAACGTCTTTCAGTGGAATTGTGGTGGATTATTCGCTTCAAAAGAAAAGCTTCCGGGTTTATTTCCTCTTATTACAGAACATAAGTGCTGTCCTGCTACTTTATGTATGAAGGATTGTCATGTTGGTTTGTCAGGCTATAATCGAATTTTCATCCTTATAATAAGTGAATACATCAACTATTCAAGAAAATGCTCAGCAACAGCTTTCAGCTGTTGGTTGTCCACTATGTCAAATGAATGAATTTATCATGAGATTAATCCTTCTAAACTCACATCTTAATGAAATTTAAATGATTTCATTCTAATCAAATTAGCGAAGTAGAATATGTGTGGGTTAATGCTAAATAATAAGTATTAAATAGAATATTGCTGATAATAATAAATAAAATGTTTAACATATTTTTTTTATAAAACTGTAACTTGCAATATGAGTGATTCCTTATGATTTAAAATTTCAATTTATGTATCAATTTGTTAAAGTTCAATTTCTTTAGAATCTAAATCTATTCAATTTCAATTTTTAGTACACAATATCTTATTTTCTTTTAAAAATTCAATAGGATCTGTTAAAAATTGAAGGAAAAAAGGATGTCATTATTAAAAAATAGTTTATACATATCCAATGTTTTCTTTTGTATTTGTGCCATAATCTCTGTTTCAAGTTCCATATTTGAAACATTTAAATAGATCTCCCGTTGTTAATGTAGTGTTACTCAAAAGTAAATTTTTTTTTATTCAAAATGTTTCTCCATTCTAAACGTTGCAATGAATTTTCGGAAGTATACCAAATAATTTGAAATATTGACTCAGCAAATGGTTAGTCAGAAGTTTACAAATCTCTTTTAGATCAAACAGCGTTAAGAAACATAAAAATAAACCCCATAATTTAAATCAATTAAATTCATTGAAACTAAAAAAAGAAACAAAACCATTGCAGCGTCATTAAGATCTTTTTTTCATGCTAAAATATAAGAAAACACGATTTTATTCAAAATTATATATTCAGTTAGTTCTAAGAACAACTTTAATTCTTTATTTGAATTTATAGTCTTAAAAGGCATAAATTAATATTTTGTTCTATAACTTTCTGTTGATTTCTGTGTTTCCAACAATAAGATTTGACCAACCATGTTTATTACTTATTGTTATTGTTATTGTGGTCGACTTATTTCACCCAAGTAGACAGAATCCACGAGCCCGAAGATCTTCAAAAAATCATAAGCCAGAAGAGGACTGAGAAATACGCCCTCCCTGTCAAGACCCGCACAGTTTATCAAGTGGTCCGGAGAGGGCTGCATAGGGTTGTATTTCGAATGTGTCACATATGTTTTTTTTTTCATTTACCTAAAGAGAGGCATTTTATGTGTCTACTTGCAAGTCTACTAATGGTGGACTGAACGACGCGATCCACCTTGATGGAGAGGGCACCACCTGAGGCTTGGCTATTATTCCAGGGGTGGATAGGAGGATTTTTCCATAACTGACCCTTTAGAATTTTTATTTTGGAGCAGTTGTTACTCATAAACTTATTAAAAAAATTCAGTTTTATTGTTAATTTAATAAATAATTATGCTAAAAGTATATCTTTAAAGTCAAAATTTGTGTTATCTTTCTCAAGAAGATTTATATTCAATTTCATTTTATGTATGTCACTACAAAATATATGCAGTTACACCCAACCGATATATCTAAATACAATATCTAATAAATGTTATTTATTTTTATGCATTCAAAATCCTTTTTTTTTTAAAAAAAAAAAGCTCTATTATCTGAACATTTTTTTAAATTTTAACTTCAATTATTTGAACAAACTTCAATGCATAATCTTTGGAGTAAATAATAAATTGTTTGAAGATCGGCTATACAATTACTCTTTTCCGATTTCAAGATTTTCCATGAAAAAGAAAGTTCAGATACTCGAAAAAATTGTTTCTGAATACAAGTTTATTAAATTTAATTTATACAAAAGTCTTACCAACATATTTTTCTGTCACACATACTCAACGAGAATAATATCTTTAAATAAATCAATAAATGCAAATTTCACATCTTACATTTTCTTTATTGATTTATTTAAATGCACGTATTTCGATATTTAAAATGGAGCTGTTTACTCAAATATTGTTTTCGTTTTATTAAAAGGATTTAGGTTACTTTTACGAGCATTAATTTAAGAAAAGAATTGCTTTTAAGTTTAAACCTTGGCGAAGGAAACTGAAATATTTATATTTCACTCGTGGTTCAATAAAAGAAATCTATTTAAGAGCTTATCTACGTTAGGTGAAATATAACTACGGGCATTTTTCATTTTTTTCCATTTTCTAGTATTAAAACAATATATTCTTAGATGTTTTAAAACATGCCTTACAATACAATTTAGAGATATCTTTTAATTAGATCTAGAAAATTAATGAGAATTTTGCTGCACTTAACACTAAACAGAATACATTTTAAATTTAAAAATGTTATTTTGACGTCAAAGATTTTTTAAAGTATTTTAGCTTATTTAAATGCATTCAAAACATCTTAAAATTAACTTTACATACATTTTATGGTTCATGTTTTCTTTTTCTTTTGATGATTAAAATATTGAGGATATCTTTTGGTATTGAGCCTCAGAAAATTTTACTGTATGTAATAACATAAAAATATTATTATTTTAATTTCTTGTTATCAAAATTAGAATGTGCATTATGAATACATATTTCTTACCTGCTTACAAAAATATTTTAGAGTGACAAAATAAAATTTTAAGGTAATAAATTTATTTTAGATAATAAAAAATATTATTTCATAACTTAGCATATTCGATCATATTTTTAAAAGAAGTTAATAGCTTTTAAACTTAAAAAGCTCAAAATTTAAAATTTGATATGTTTACGTTTAATATACCACACACAAATTTTTCGGATGCAATTTTTTAAAGTTCTAATGACCAAAAAAACATATTTTTAAGACATACCTCGGTACTATCCTTAACCTCTTTCAATCAGTTTACCTCTCTTCGTATTTTAATTTGTTCTTGAGAAATCAAAACATTTTATTTTTCTGTTCCAAAATTAATAAGATAATCTAGAAGTTGAATCATCAGCAATATGACATTTTGTTCATTTTGTTTGGAGGTTTCAACTTTCTCCGAGAGATTGGATGTTTGTAGTCATCTTTAGAGTGTAGGTCCCAGGCGTAAAAGTTACAAATATCGAAAAAATACTCATTCAGAAGAGAAAAAAACAAAATGAACCCTTAATATTTTAATTTAGTTGTTGCTTTAATAGGATATTAGTGTTATAAATATTTTACAGAAAAAGTTTAAATTACGTGAAGTGAAAAAAGCTGTACGCACTACTAACAATTCTCATAACCTTCCTAGGATTAAGCAATTTGATCGAATTTTTTGAATTTTTTAGTCTATATAATAACACACACATTAAATTAAATTATATGCAAAATGGAAAAAAAAATGCTGAAAAAGTCAAAGCGCAAGGAAAGTTGGAGCGTATTATTGTCTCCTCAAACCATGTCAATAGTAAACAATATTAATCCATCAAGAGTTCTCAAATATAAAGTGGCAGACAGGAAAAGTTCCGATGAGCGTCAATATGATTGGTTTGGTTAAGACCTTGCAATTCGAAAAATATTCTAAAACTTAAAGAACACCCATGCTCATGTTAACAATCCAAGACACTCTCTGCTCGCCAGAGCACTAACCATTCAGTTGTAAAAGCAGCTGACGAGTACCCGGATCAGTGTTAATGAAGCTATCCAGTTTCCGTAATTATAATTATTAATTGCATATTGCTCATTCCTACTTGTAGAGCACATGGATAATATATTTATACTTCGATAAAAGAAAAAGAATTAAAAAATATAAGAGTTGTCTTACTTATACTTTTTTCATTTTGTATTTCGTAAATTATTTTTCATGTTTTGGGTAACAATAAATTATTCTTTCTAGCACTTAATTTAAAAAAAAAATTACTAGATTAGTCAAGCAAGTTTTATGAAACTTACATCATTAAGAAAATTAAATTTCTTCAATAATACTGAAAGCTATGGAAAAACGATATAAAATTTTAATACGTTTACTTAGATTCATTATCTTTTTATAAGAATATTCATATATGCGATAAGAAATCCCTTCAAAGATTTATAGTATCTCACATAAGTATAGTGACGATAAAATTATCATCATCTACATACTCAAATTTGAAATATATATAGGGTTTTTACTTATAAGACATTTTGCATTCATTTTAAAAATGTAAATATTATGAAATAATTCAATTGAAAACATTGATCAATGGGATATTAAGCATATTACTCGTATTTTTTAAACCCTTTAAAAGGGAAAATATAATTATTTATTGTTTAAAATTTTACACGTGCGTGTGAGCAAATAAAGGACACGTAATATGATTGTTTATGGGGTTGTTATTTTTTCAGCTCTTTCTTGAAACTGTATGTGTGTGTGTGTGTATTCACTGTACAAACAAAAACTAACTGTTTTAGTTGTATATGCCTAAGTGTTAGTTGATTTGTTATGGCTAATAGATAACTAACTATAACGTATGCGACAGATGCAAAAACATTTGAAGAAAATAAATTCGTAATTTAGGAAATTTGTAAGAATAGGAAAAAGGAAAATTAAAAATCTCACAAAATATTAAGTTGACTTATTTGTAAGCATGTGTCTAACTACAGTTGACTGCTACAAATGAGATATAATTATATGATTTGGCAAGTGTGTCTTATATATATATATATATATATATATATATATATATATATATATATATATATATATATATATATATATATATATATATATATATATATATATATATATATATATATATAAATATATATATATATTTATATATATATATATATATATAAGCAGAAGATTTTGAGGATTTTAGGAAGGATATTTGATTTATTTCATCTTATGGAAATAAAATAACTTAAACATTAAAAATTCTCTCGATTGTTGTGAAAAAAATTAAAATACGTGTCATTGGTCTAAGAGGGATAAAAATGTCGGAAATTTATTAAGAAAAACTAATGAATATCCATTGAAATAAGAGTTATTGATATGGTCATTATATAAGTAGAAATATAACATCTTTATATTGCACTTATCTAACTCTTTAAAACTAACTAAATGTTTTAGTTTAGACATGAAGTTTGAGAAATTTCATGTTGTCTTTTGTGTAGCAAATTTTGTGGGTATTAAAACACATTTTTAAATCATTGTCAACATTGAAAATTGCTTAGATATAAATGAAAATATTGTTGGTTTTTCGCTAATTTATTTCTACACTTATTTGATAACTCTTAATATGACAACAGTATGGAGTTATAATAGTAATTGTAAGTATAATGGCTACATTCTTTATGTACTGCATGCCTCATACAATAGAAACTGGCTAATAATGTGCTGTGCTATAAAAAATAATGTATTATAAAGTGTTAACTCTATTTTTTCAATACATATCAATTAATTATTTCTGTTTTCATACCACTTTTTTATAAGTTGAGTCTAATTCAAAATGGGGAGTGAGGGTGGGGATAAGAACCCACATTGTATTCTTTCAACCACTGCATAAAATTCGCTTAGACACCATATAACGATTTTGCAATACTCCATTATTTGAACCAGCATCGAAGTAAAATTTATATTTTCTCATTATTAAGGGTTTAAAAGCTTAAAACTGAATTATATATGTTTCGCGTCTTTATTCAATGAAGAAAAAAATTACAAAAAATTCGCTATATTAAAATGAAACTAAATCATAACTTTCAGGAAAGAAATCATTAAATATTTGTGGTTATATAAATAAATCGAATCATTAAACTGTGTAGAAACACAATTTATTATAAAATTTGGAAATATATACGCATCATGTGCGTGCATATCTTGGTACACTCCTCTCATTTGAAAGTATAAGTTGAAAATACCCTAGACTGAAAGCTAAATAATTTTTTTTGTCTAATTTTTATTTCACAAAAAATATATTTTCAATTTATTTAAGTATTAGTAAATTAAATTTATCCATTTAGGAAATATAATATTTACAAAAATTATTTTAACCTCAAAATTACAAATGAATATTCATTAGCTATTATTTCTTAGGTCTATTATTGGAATAAAGCATGACTATAATTTAAGTCGAGATATCTATGATTTCAAAATACTAAAAAAGTTTATATTATTGATACAGTATATTTTCGTGTTAATATAAAGTTCCATCCTTCAGCCTTTAATGTTTTCTAAAATATTAAATTTCGATTCTCAAAAAGAGTTATAATTTTTTTTCTAAATTCTTAAGGAAAGTGTGTTGCCACTAAAGAAAGTGTGATGCATTGCACCTGTAAAATCAAGATCGATTGACTTAGTCGAATAAGTAATAGACCCCATCACTTGCTGTATTCCCGCAAGACGATAAAGAGTTCTCCGACTGGGCATCTAGCAGATAAAATTAGCTGACGTATTGCCCCCATGTCCATCAATTGTGATAAAAATACGGGCGTGCCTGTTTTATTGTTTCCAGAATTACAAAAGTTTCTTAAAATTCCCCTATATTTCTGTAAGCTTCTACCCAGAATATTATTTTTTAAAGCTAGCAATAGTTCCATTGTTGCAAAAGTTTAAAAAGTTATTCAAAACGTATTTGTGTATTTAAATATAATACAAAATTTCATTATATTTCAAATCAATAGATGTGAATCCATTGTTTCACTCTATGACAAATACTTCATTTTGCAAATATTTGGATAGAAAAAATTTCCATTTATGTTATATTTATTATGTAATCATTTTGGATGAATAAAATATATATTGTATGTATGGCTCAATTCATTAAAGCACATTCCGCTTAAAACTGTTTCTTGACATCACAAAATTCTTCACTTCGAAAGTAGCTACTATGTTCTATTTCGGTCATAAATATATATCTCTTTTTTACTCAGATAATTCTTTTTCAAACTCTTACAACACAGGAATTTTTATAGTTACTAAACTGCTCCTAGAAATTACAATGATTCCTCTTCCAAAGTTAGTCCAAGATTCAACTTATATTTTGTGTAAAGTACACCTACAAAAATTTTATAAAAGTATTCATGATCATTTAATGAGAAAAAAAAAATTTGATATTTACCCTAATGATGTATTTAATTTGTAATCAAAATATGTGAGTTTAATTTATTAATTAGTGGCATATAGTGTATAGAGAGTTTAATTTAATGAAATAATACAGAAATGAAAATTTGTTACATTGAATTGGAGAAATCAATCCAAATGTACAAAACATTTCTAGTTTCGCAAAGGAGGAAATGTATGAAAAGAACGAGCATTTAAAATAATTACCAGAACCAAAGAAACATGAGAATAGAAGTAAAATATAAAAGTTAAAAAAATTATAATAAAGAGAATACAAGGGTGCAGTCTTTAAAAGAAAATCTTTAGAGTTTTGGTATTCATTCCAGTGCAAAGTTAGCTTTTCTCATTTCATTTTTTAAAATATTCGTCTAATTTTAGACATATAAAATGTTCTGCTTTCGTAATTCTTGAATTATAAAACTGACATGAAATAGAGGAAAGAATGGAATGTTTCAGTCTGAAACTTGCGGCAGCATCTTTACCGGCTTTTTGTCAAAGCTTTTTCCAAGTGTATTGTCCAGGATTTTTCAATAGTTAATGTTGATCTTACCACCTGGTCAGATGAAAAATTATCCATTAATTTCTTAAAAATATGCTTTTTAAGTGAATCTGGAAGAAGTGGTCAACAGGGAAATGTTTCGGAGAAAAATAAGTAAGCACAAACCATTTGCTTGTCAGCTTAGCAAGAGAGAATGGCTTTGAATACTCACATAGAAAAGTTAAATGTATTAATGTTTGATAATCATTCTTATCTAGAGAAGATGGACTTTAATATAATAGTATATAACTATAGATTCATAATTCCTTATAATAATAGTATTTAATAATAGTTTCATAATTCCTTATAATAGAATTATAAGGAATTATGAAACTATGTTATGCGCGCGCGCCTTCCAATCATAGTTACATGCTAAGAAATAAAAGAAAAAAGTGGTCAGAGCAGATGAGAAACTAACATTACAATTACGGAAGTTGCTGCAGATGCGCATAAAAATTGCATCAACTTTTTTAATTTTATCCTGGTTTACTTGCAAATTTTCCCCTTTATTTGATTACAAAACAAACATATATCTATCTATTGGCTCTAGAAGGCGAATGGAAGTTTACATGCGCAGATGATTAAAGTCGGACTATCATGTTTATAATGTTTAAAATGATACATCAAAAGTATTTCTTATGCAAGCATAATATTTTGACATTATTTGAATTTAAATCTGACATTATTGTAATTTAAAATTTTCTGCATAAATAATATGTTTCGTATTCTTCTAAGACAATAAATGCATTCGTCAATTACGAAAAAAAAATTAAGTTTGAATTGTGGAAAAATCTTTACTTTTTTTCGTATATGAAACTAGATTTTTAAATAGAATGCTGGAGAAAATGCAGTTTATCTGTATTCTTCCTTTGAACGAAAAATGTTCTTCAAACAATATTTCATTAGTACTGCCATCTCTTGGCTTCTTTTGCTATTATACAAAACCTTTTCCTTCTTATTCATGCATTCTATTATTAATTTATTTTTAATAAAACATTTTATATTATAAAATATTTTAAATCAGTAATTTAAACAATGCATCTTAGTTAGTAAACGTGTCAAGGAAAAGGAATTTTAAATAACTTATTTGATTCAAGTTATATTTGTACTTGGACAAATGCATGCTAAATTTATAATTAAATTTTAATATTTCTACAATATATATGAAGATCTATCTTTTAAATATAAAACGATTTAGAATATTTTATAGAAGTTTTTGTCCAGTCATAGATTTACCTAAAATGAGAATGAATCTATTGTTAAGTTTTAAGAGCTCCTTTATCAATCATCCATCTAAATAGACAGGTGATCCAATTATTGCACGTTTATGATTAAAAAATCTTATCGTTTCAATTTAGTAATTTCTATTGGTTAATTATATTAATTTACAATATAAAATTTGTATTTTATAAGTATTTAAAAATATCGGTGTATTTTTAAGTCATTAAATTAAATTAAATAGAATAATTATAATGCATAATATTGGTATTTTTTTACTGAATTAGTAGTTAGTAAAAAAGTAAACATGAAATATTTCTACAGAATGGAGATAAATTTTATGTACAAATTAAAGAAAATATAAAAGCTGTACTAAACTTTTAAAAAAAAAGAATACCTATTCACAATAATATAACAATATTTTTTTTAGAATATTAATATCAAATATCGTTATTATTTATGTTTGAAGAGCAAGCAAAATAAACTCTTGTTTGAGCTCGCTAATGAAATAGACTCAAAATTTACAAGAGGGAAACAAACATGATTATCTCAAATACACTCTACGTTACTCAAATGCATTTATGGTAAAATAATCCAGGACATTAATCACACACGAAAGTGAACGATCATGGGTAATTGATGTCCTGGATTTTACACGAAAGGCTGAGATAGATAATATCTGTGACTTAAAATAGATTTATTATTATTTTTCCCTCTGATAGTTATTATTACATTCTTTAGGCGAAGCCATGTGCTGCTTTAATAGTGTGGTTCCAATGTCGAAGTCGTAATCAATAATCGAATTGCTTGAATTATCATTGAAAAAGTATTCAATTTTCCAGGTTCAAATCCTTTAAAACCTTTCATAGGGAAATAATTTAAAACAACTAAAAACTATTGTCATTTCTAATCAATAACAAAATTATGTCATTATTATATCAATATTTATACATTTCTAATCAATTTTCTTAAAATATGTTTTTAAATTTATTCGTAATGAAAGAATTATCATGTTAATCAGGAATACTTATGTTCAGTTTTATTCAAAATGACAAAGCACATATAATCATCCACACTGAATTTAAATATTGTTCTTAAATTGATTTTTATTACATTTTTCAAACCAGTTCGCATCCCAATATTTGTGAGCCAAAGCCCTGTTGATATTTTCAGATAATGTTTGATTTTACTGAGAGATGATGTGAGTTATTTGCGCAATTATAGCCAAAACCTTGTATGAACAATTTAGTATATCTGAGGACAATTAGCAGCCAAAGACACAGACATGTAATTTGATGATCATAAATGAATATATGGTTACGTTTCGAAAACTGGCTTAAGAATAGGCGTCACTTGCATTACAAATATCAGCATGAACAGTTAGATGACATTTTAAGTGGCAGCGATTGTCAGTGTTTTGATCATGGCTTTGGCAAGCCTTGATTATTTGCTAATAACTTTGATTATATTCTTGGCTAAACTTGTAACAGCATCATATACAGTAGCATTTTGAACAGTATAATTTATAACTGATTTGGACACAAGATTAGCTTCACACCGTCTTTTCAGAAATCATGGTTTTTCATTAAACATCATAACAGCCTCAAAGAAGTGTCGCCTTATTATGAAGAATACATGTTGCTAGAAAGAATTTGAAGTCAGCATACTGAATATTTATTTTGATTATTGCTTCTTTGCATAGCTAACAACTTGTACAGTAGACTCTGTCTTTCTGATAAGTTAAACCCCGTTGTATTCTCTTATTTTCCAGGCCTTTGAAAATTTATGTTTTATCTGAACAGTGAATAATCCTATGTTTCATATACAGTCCTGATCTAATACATGAATGAAATAATACTCTTGTTTCAAAATACCTTTGTCTATTCCCCTTGTCAGAATATTTTTATCACTAATCAAATGAAAATTGCAGGTGAATGTTTGCTGAGTACACTTCATCAGACATTATGGTCAACCCGATCTTACATCATGGTGGAATTTTGAGTAAATTCCTTTATTTCTACATGTTAAATGAAATGATGTTTTTTTTGGATTTTCATTTTTCATGATCTAGAGTTTTAACTTTCAAAGAAATTCATACTTTTTTCTCCTTAATATGATGATGTGTCAAATACATATTATTCTATTATTTGCATGTCTAACAAATGAATAATCTTATGACTAATAGTGTATACTTTGCAATATAACGCCATATTATTGCAAACAATTATTTACTTTGGCAACAACTTTACTTCCACATAGGAAATGTAAAAATATTCAATGGAATATTACATAGATTATTGCATGCAATGTATCAGATGAAAGGTGACGGTAACCTGATGATTTTGGGTGACATGATTAGTTAAGGTGACTGATTTCAAATCTCAACTAAACCGACGATCTGTTGTATACACTAACGACGGCTATAGTACGTTAAACAGGCCATGGTTACCAAGTTCTCCAAGAAAAACCATACCTATCTGGTGGAAAGTCAAATATTAGTGGTTTTCTGCTTGTTCCAGCTTCTGGCACCAACCCAACTGCTTCCACCTAACTAGTGTTTGAGTTTCTTCACTTTAGTCCAACATTTTTATTGTGCTGAGTTTTACGTCAGTTCCCAACAAATATTTGTGTCTTTGTGTTTACATTTCCAATAAAAGATCAACACTATAAATGCGATTTAAAGATTCTTATATATAGGTATGAGCACATTTACCATATTCACAGAGAAACATTGGAAGCTGAAGATGACAATAACTATCATCTCGATAAATATGAAAAAATTATCAAATTCTTGAATAACTAACATAAAGAGGGAAATTGTTTCTATTCCAAGAATTAAGAATTAATGATAACTTCATCTAGTGCTAAAAGTGATTTGAGTGAAATAAATATGCTATTCAAAGCATATTAAAGATGTTTTAAGATTGGTTTGAAAAACAGAGGGATAATCTTAAGCTGCACATATATTTCCAATGTATTGTATTTCTGAATGGATAGATTCTTTTCTTAAACCTTGATTCTAGTGACCAGGATTCAAACTGTACTAAAATTATCTATTTGAATCATTACAATCTTGTGTGAAAATAAATTATTAATATTTTACTTTCCAATCAGATGGTCTTTTATGTTCCAATAAAATAACAATTTTTAAACAATGTTACTGTACTTATTCTGCCATATAGTTTTATTAAAAATAGTTTTGATTTATTTCATTTTAAAATATTTTATGACATGAGAATTGTCAGAATATATTAATCATTTTAGAGTATATTTCTTTGAAAAAAAATAATTTATATATTAACGTATTCACATTAAATTTCTTCAAATCTCTTAGCTCATTTTTTTTATCTCTTCTTGGTTTTTCTTCATATGGGTAATAGCCTCCATAATCTTTTTTAGATGGCCATTCATTACTCTGCTGATTGGCATTCAATGAAATAATTGTCCTTCACGCCATATCTGACACTAAAATTTGTTGCCTACTCGGAATTCGCAGATGAAGAACCGCACAATTTAATGAAAAATTAAATTAAATTTAATTATAGAATGCCACACAAATACGATAGTTTGCTGCATTACTCTATTTACAATGTACTGTAATTTAACCAGCGTACAAAACAGTTCGCATTATTTTAATACATAAGAAATAGCTCTTTCTCGCAACAAAGTCCATGTGCTATGAGAAAATGATATCAACTAACTGCCCAGACCCGTTTTTAATCCTCTATATTTAGCTTCCGAAGCGCTTCCAAATTTTCCCAGAACATTCTGCATCGTTCAAAAGTTATCCTGGAAGTCTCCAAAATTCATCAACTTGGCGACAAAATTGACTATATATCCCTACATTAGATGCAAACAATTATAAGTTGTTAAAAACCGTACCATTAGGTGGTATTATCTGGAAAATTTGGTGAGTATTCCAATAGAATTAGTTATTTTTAAAGAAAAGTGCAGCAAAGGAAGCTGCTAGAGAGCACTATAAGAACTCATCTAATCAAGCTACTAACACCAAACAAATTGTGACGTTTACATTCTAAAATGCAGTATAAGAATATAAAGTGAATATACACTATAAGAATAATATATATGAGGATAAAAATATGCACAATATTTACTGAATTCGCAATATTGTGTATGTGTGTATGTGATAGTCATAATTCTGTTTAATGATATATTGAAAAAATGATTTCTTATTTGCAAATCCAGATGATAAATTTTTGTACATGTCAAGTTATAAATTAGTCATTTGCTAATATCATAACTCTATTAAAGCTTTAATATGCATTAATCGAACAATTCCATGTATAAATCAACATTGCATTATCTACATTGTATCAAGATTTCTTTATAATCCTACATCAAATCAATGTTTATTATCTCTGATTTTTCTGCCATCAGGTTCAAGAGTAACTTCAAAAAAGAACACACAAATCCTTAAAACTAGCTACCTACTTTGTAACTACCATCATCGATATATTATCCATCTATATATAAGCCAAAATTTGAAATGATAACTGGCCTACAGTTCAACGGAACACTTGCTCCTTCGAATGTGAAAGCTAGAACCGGCCCAAAATTCTATTGAAATAGTATGTCCTATTCGAATACACCCTAGTGACACTAGACAAAATTCAGCCAACCATCTGAATCTCATTATAATTTATTTTAACTAAGAAACAATTTCTTAGATTTTTCCATTAAATTGACATAGGGAAATAAATTAATTAATTATTGTAAAAAATTAAGAGAATACTTGTTGTGCAAGAGAATCACGATTCACTTTTAAATCAAATAAAGGAGCTTTAAAGAGCTCATTAAATTTTGTTGCCTCATCAATTGAAGCTCAGCGAAATTCTAATGCGATAACCCCTCTTACACACAGTTTAAATTTAATTTTCCAAATATATACTTTATTTACAAATTAGCAAAAAAAATTGACTGTAACTGTAAAGTAACAAAAATATACTTTGAATCTGAGAAAGCATGAAAAGTTAGTGTAATATTCTAAAATCTCTTAAAATTTACAGCTTTAGTTAGAGACTTTACTTTCTCTTTTTAAATCTGAATGTGCATAAGGTGACTTTGTTACTAAACGACTCCTGTTTATGACTTTTTCATAAAAGTATGCAAATCAGGTATTAAAGAATATTTGCTGATTTAGATATCAACACAATTTAAATGTATATATGATAAGCGCGAGAGAAATAGAGAGATGTTCCCTTATATGTTGAAAGATAAATAATATTGTATCTAAAATAAAAGAAGATAAGTTGTCTAAGGAAAAGTTTTATTTGCAGTCTACAAAAAAAAAAAAAAAAAAAAAAAAAAAAAAAAATTATTCAAAAATTAAATATTTCGGAAATTAGTTTAACTGTCTTGTAAATAAAATAGATTTATAAATATTTAAAAATATTCTAAGTAAATAAAATAAAAATTTTTATTTTGCTTGACTTAGTCTAGTGTAAAAATTAACTTTTTAAAGAAAAGTAGTTAAAAATGAAATTTTTCACTTGAGTGTTGGTTGGTTGGTTGGTTTTTATGGCGCAAGGTCCGGATAAGGAGAAGCTGCGCCAATCACAAGATATTATACACCAGTTTATTTTCATTCATTAAAAGTATAAAATAGTAATATAGTTAAAATGTACATTAAAAGTATAAAATAGAAATATAGTTAAAATGTATATTAAAAGTCTGTAAACATACAATATGCACATGTATAAAATTAAAAACTTGATATTTAAATAAAATATTTCTAAATCAGATAAAATTCATAAATCCTATGTCTTTTAAAAACGCAAATAGGTTGCGATGGGGTGGTTCCCCAAGCAGATCTTCTAATGTTAAAATGTTACTGTTAAAATATCTAAAGCGCTGATGGTTAAAATCTGGGCACACAATTAAAATATGATATACTGTAAATGGCTCATCACACTTTTCACACCATGGTTGGAGATCACTTAAGATCAAATGCTTATGGGTGAAACGCGTGTGACCAATTCGAAGGCGAGTCAGTCTGACGTCTGCGCTTCGTGGAGATAAAACAGATAATGGAATGATGTATGAAAATATGGAATGGAGTTTGTTGCTGACTTGTAGGTTCCAGGATTCCTTCCAAAGAGAATATATGAAATGTTTGAATCCTTTTCTCATGTCCATTGATGGTATTGAAGGCAAGATGGAAGTAATTGCAGATTTAGCGGCAGCATCAGCTTTCTCATTGCCATCTATTCCTATGTGGCTTGGAATCCAACGAAACAGTATCTCACATCCCTTGTTAGTAACTGAATCAATTAATTTGAATATCTTAGACACAACTGGATGGCAATTATAGTTGTTATTCCTCAAAGCTTCTAATACACTCATACTGTAAGTGTACACACAGAATTTACGTTCATTTTTAGTTTGTAGCAGCTGAAGTGCTCGGTATATAGCCGTAGCCTCAGCGGTGAAGATGAAGCAGGATTTGTGAAGGCTATAACTGTAGGAGGTATCATCAAGATAAACTCCACAGCCAACTGATCCTGGACATTTGGATCCATCCGTAAATACTGGAGTGTACATAGTATACTGAAAGCGATGGAATGAATGAAGCTGTTGAAGAATAGCACTATTTGTGTCTGATTTTTTATTTTTACCAAAGGGATTTAACACAATAATGTGTGGATTATACCAAGGTGAATGTGTGTGGAGGTCGGTAGACTCGATTCGGACATCACATAGGTCAGAAAGCAAAATAATATATTTAATACGACAGAGAAAAGGTGGAATGCTTGATGGTCTAGCATTATATAATCTCTTAAGAGCAGCACTTGAAATCGTGAAACGCAAGGGATGATGAGGTGAGGACATTATTTTTGAATAATAATTAAGAGACAGCTGCATCCGCCGCAGGTCTAATGGCAACTGTTGGCAGATTACATATAGACTCTGGACGGGTGATGTGCGAAAAGCTCCACAGCATATCCTTAAAGCAGTATGGTGAACAGTGTCCAATCTGCGTAAGATGGAGAGTCTAGCTGATCCATAAGCAACACAGCCGTAGTCAATTCGAGATAAAATTACAGACTGATAAATTCTTAAGAGTGATGTTCGATCTGCACCCCAAGATGTATTCGAAAGCACTCTGAGGATGTTGAGCAAGCGCTCACATTTTTTCCGCAGGTGTAACACATGCGGAAGGAAAATTAACTTTTTGTCAAAAATCACGCCAAGGAATTTTATTTCACTGACTACAGGAATGGGTCTATTATTTATGTGAAGCACAGGATCATTATGGATACTAGTTTTCCTACAGAAATGGACACAATAGCTTTTACTAGGAGATATACAAAGGCCATTCCTTTCACACCAAGTAGTTAACTTATTTACAGCTGTTTGCAATTGTCTCTCAATTATATTCATGTTTGAACCCTGATATGAAATTTGTAAGTCATCAACATATAAATTACTATGAATAGAAGATGGTATCTGATGAAGTATGTTATTGATGAAAAGGTTAAAAGGGTTACGCTTAAAACGCTACCTTGAGGGACACCCTCAGCTTGAGTAAAGGTATTGGAAACTAGTTCCAACACGTACTTTAAAAGCCTAGTGGCTAGGAAATTCTTTATAAATATTGGAAGATTACCCTTAAATCCAGGATTATGCATATTACGGAGAACGCCATAACGCCACGTACGATCGTATGCTTTCTCAACATCGAAGAAGATTGCAACAAGATGGTTTCTCCTCACGAAAGCATTTCGAATTTGGGATTCCAGATCTACTATGTTATCAATAGTGGATCGTCCTCTTCGAAATCCGCTTTGGTGAAGGGGTGTGCAATTATTCTTCTCTAAGACGTAAATGAGTCTAGCATTGACTATATGTTCAAACGTTTTGCACAAGCAACTCGTAAGAGCTATTGGACGATAACTCAGAGGGTCAGTTGAATCTTTGCCAGGTTTCAATATTGGAATCACTATCGCTTCTCTCCATGATGTAGGATAAGCATGCTCAGTCCAGATTCTATTAAACAATGAAAGTATGTTTAATAAAGAATCATGATATAAATGACGGAGCATTTGATACGAAATTCCATCTGGTCCTGGGCTAGTGTAGTTTGCTTTAGATAAAGCAGACTTCAATTCTGACAGTTCAAAATCACAATTATAGGGTTGAATATGTCGATCATGAAAGCTTACAGGTTTCCGCTCAGCGATTCTTTTAATCCTTAGAAAAGTAGGATTATACGAATCAGAGCTGGAAACACTAGCAAAGGTATCACCGATGACATTAGCAATATCTACCGCTGAGGAGTGTATTGCAAATCCGGTTTTTAATACAGGAATGGAATAATCCTGATAAATACCATTGGCTGCTTTAACTTTCCTCCATAATTGTTTACTTGTTGTCGATGAATTGATTGACGACACGTAGTGAATCCAAGATTCTCTTTGACTCTGACGTCTAACTCTTCGAGCTTGAGCTTTGGCTTTCTTAAAAGCAACAAGATTCTCCGTAGTAGGGTATCTTCGGAATATATTCCATTGCTTCCTTTGTTTCTTATAAGACAGTTGGCATGTTTCATTCCACCAAGGTTTCCTGTGTTTATGTGGAGTGTTGGAATTTTTAGGGATAGCAACATCCGCAGCTCGGATTATTGTGTCGGTGACATATTTAACGGCATCATCTATCATATCTGTCTTAAATCTTGTCTTACTAATCACAGCCAATTGCATGAAAAGTGTCCAATCGGCTCGACTGTACACATAATTAGGTGGGTTGTGACGCACACTATTATTTCCAGCCTGAGACACGATTAGAGGGAAATGATCACTGTTGTAAAGGTCATTTCCAACTTCAAAATTCAGCAATGGCAAGAGTGATGGAGAACATATAGCTAAGTCCAGAGAGTGAAATGTCCGTGTAGGTTTGTGAAAATAAGTCTTCTCGTCGGTATTTAGCAGACAGAGGTAATTGTCAGAAATTAACTTTTCTATCTGACGACCGCGAGAATTCGTATCATCACTACCCCACAGAGTACTATGTCCATTAACCTTTTCGTCCCGGCGGTACAACTGTTGTACCACGAAAGCGAGTGTCTCAGAGGACGGCTGTGGTACAACAGTTGTACCATGGATTTTTTCCCCCTTTCAAGCACCTGACTTTTTGCCGCTCAAGTTTCACGGAGCAATTGAGTGCGATTTAATTGCTGCTCTTTTGTGTGTGAAAGTCGTAAAATTTGGGGACTTGTTTGAGTGGAGAATTTTGGCGAAAAACGATATTGGCTCCTCTTTTTAAAAGGGAAGCATTTTCATCCTCACTTTAAAAAATTTTTTCATTACAATCAGTTACTTTTTTCGTCACTAGAAAAAATATTTTGATGGCTTCACGTCGTAAAGGATTGACTGATGAAGAAATTAAAAATTTATTTGAAGAATTAGAAGAAGACAATTTTGCAGACAGTGATTCTGATTTCTGTGATGAATCTGAATGCAAGGATATTAGTTTTTTTGATGGCAATAATGATGCAAATTCCTCTGTGCCATTTGATTTTGATTGACGTAAGGCAAAAGCAGATGATAATCCTATCATTTTTAAATTTACGGGAATTATGGTATTTCTGAGCAAATAAAGGATTTAGTTGAGGAGCATAAATTTTTTTATTTATTTTTTTCAGAAAAAATTTTAAACTTTGTTGCAGATGAAACAAATAGATATGCTTCCTAAACATTAGAGTTACATCCAGAAAGTAATAAAAGAAAACATGGGACAAAGTGGACTGATATTGATGTAGAAGAATTAAAAAAAATCTTAGGACTTATTCTTTTAATGGGCCATATCGATAAAGATAACATCAAAGATTATTGGTCGACAGATGAATTGATTGAAACTCCTGTTTTTAGAAAAATATGTCCCACGATAGATGTTTTAATGTATTCATATTTTTACATTTTACAAACAATAAGAAAAAACCAAAACTAGATGAAGAATACGACAGATTATAGAAATTACGAAATATTTTTATTTTTTTTAAATAAATCTTTTAAGGAGCACTATCATCCGTCTGAAAAACTTGCAATTGATGAAGTCATTATAAAATTCAAAGGAAGAGTGATATTCAAGCAATATATTCCTATTACACATACACACTATACAGAACTACACATATAAAGAATATTTTTATTTTTAATTGTAGTAATGGTTTTCTTTAATTACCAACTTCATATTTATGAGAGTCTGAGATTCTCTATATTGTATTTTATGATTTTTAACTATCAGTAAATTGGTATGCTGGCTTCTGCATTGGTTAACTATTTATGAATTACATAATAAAACCTGGAAAATTAACATCAGTGTCCTTACATTTTTGATAATTATAATACCTGTAAATAGGACTATTTTTGGTCTAACCCTGATCAAAATTACTGGTTTTGGGATTGATATTTTAAAAGTCAAAATAAGAAAATATTATAAGGTAATGTTAAAAGTGTTTCTCATAATAATTTACACATGAGAATGTATGTGTTAGGAAAATCCCAATTCAAAAATTTAATAGTCTTCGAAACATTTTCATTAAGAAACGGTTTTCATGTAATATAAGAGCTATTTTCACATTCTAGATTTTTAGATGGACTAATGAAATAAATTTTTTACAAAGAAATAGTTTTGATTTAGTGTTAGAAATACGCTCTTCAAGTTGAAATATATTTTATTCATTAGGCCAATACACTATTGAATAAAGAGTACTATACGTCACTTTTTTTTTTATGTACACAAATATTGGAATAGATGCTAGACATGTTTCTTGGTTTCTTCCTTTCGACGTACTGTTTATGGAAAACATCCCAGGAGCACATTGTATTTTTTAATCTCGCAAAAGAAAACATGTAGGTAGAAATAAAATAAATATAAAAATGAAAATACTTTCAATCATAAATTGAGATGCGGTAGATATTTAAAAAAGTTGCCTTTTAGTTGTGTCAATCTTTCTTCTACGTAATTTTAATTTCTGTATAAAATTAAACTAATCACGGTTTTGGTTTTAAAAAATAATTTAAGCATAGTTTTATAAAAGCTAAAAATACTGAAAATAATTTATTCCCAATATAAAGCTAATGCTTTTTTGCTAAGATTCTAATAGGAATTTTATAAAAATATTTTCTGAGTAGAAATACTAGTATATTTTGGAATGTATTATTTTTGAATGAACATTTTCAAATTCTCAGTTATTGAAAAATGAACTGAGTATTACTATTTATTGTATGAAAAATGTAATCTTATTAAACAATCAACCTAAATTCTACATATAAAGGAGAAACTCAAGATTTGTGTGGCTACCTTCATTGTGCAAAACGTTTTATACTTAGCTGCAGAAACATGCAGAATGAAAAATTCCATTTTTAAGCTTTTTCCTTAAAATGAAGGATATAAAAAGCATATATTTTAATCCATTAAATATAGAAATTTGTTATAATAGAAATACTTAAATCAAAAGAAAATTGCAAAATGCAACTCCAGCAATTTGCTTGTACTTAATCATAAAAGGAAATATTTGTTAACAATATCTTTATTTACATATTTTAATATTAGGCAGGCTGTTTTTAGGAATGTTTTTGAAATATTCAGTTAGTTTATTGCTTATCAATTTTTATTATAACTAATTGCAAATTCATTAAAGAAGTTTGTAATTATTTTATATAATTATTTCAGAAAATTCTCTGTAATAAATTAATATACGCCATATTGTTTTTAAAACAGACTATGTTTGTTTAACAAATGCTTGTATATAATCTTCAAATTCTTATAACATTTCTTAATGTGGTGTATAAAACAACGATTAGAAAAAAATCGATAGCTTGTCGATAAGTACAGTATTTATGGTAAACGCATTTACATTTTCATTAGAATTACGGCAGACCTAGCGCGGCGTATCTCCCTCAAAAGTTAAAGATTCGTCACGGTGAAACCTGGGGTACTTAAATGGGAGGAAAATGACCCTCTCCTTTCGGTCAAGGGGGTAGGAAATGTCATCTTCTCGCGCCGTCCTAGGAGCAGTTTTTTTAAACGATGACGCCGGACTCAAAAGGTTAAAATCACCGAGCAATAAATATGGAGTTGGGAGTTGAGCAACCAAATCATTCAGTTCCCCTTCTTGGATGACATCATTTGGTGGTAAGTAAAGGCTACACACTGTTATTAGACATGTGATGTGGATTCTCACAGCCACTGCCTGGAGTGTAGTTCTTAACCTTTTGAGTCCGGCGTCATCGTTTCAAAAAACTGCTCCTAGGACGGCGCGAGAAGATGACATTTCCTACCCCCTTGACCGAAAGGAGAGGGTCATTTTCCTCCCATTTAAGTGCCCCAGGTTTCACCGTGACGAATCTTTAACTTTTGAGGGAGATACACCGCGCTAGGTCTGCCATAATTCTAATGAAATTGTAAATGCGTTTATCATAAATACTGTACTTATCGACAAGCTATCGATTTTTTTCTAATCGTTGTTTTATATACCACATTAAGAAATGTTATAAGAATTTGAAGATTATATGCATGCATTTGTTAAACAAACTTAGTCTGTTTTAAAAACAATATGGTGTATATTAATTTATTACAGAGAATTTTCAGAAATAATTATTTAAAATAATTACAAACTTCTTAATGAATTTGTAATTAGTTATAATAAAAATTGATAAGCAATAAACTGAATATTTCAAAAACATTCCTAAAAACAACCTGCCTAATATTAAAATATGTAAATAAATAAAGATATTTTTAACAAATATTTCCTTTTATGAGTAAGTACAAGTAAATTTCTGGAGTTGCATTTGAAAAAGATTAAAAGTAATCTGTGTGTTAAATACAGAAATGGTTTCAATTTTCTTTTGATTGAAGTATTTTTATTTAACAAATTTCTATATTGAATGGATTAAAATATATGCTTTTACATCCTTCATTTTAAGGGAAAAGCTTAAAAATGGAATTTTTCTTTCTGCATGTTTCTGCAGCTAAGTATAAAACGTTTTGCACAATGAAAGTAGCCAGACGAATCTTGAGTTTCTCCTTTATATGTAGAATTTAGGTTGATTGTTTAATAAAATTACATTTGTGTCATACAATAAATAGTAATACTCGGTTCATTTCTCAATAACTGAGATTTTGAAAATGTTCATTCAAAAATAATACATTCCAAAATATACTCGTATCAGTCTCAGAAAATATTTTTATAAAATTTTATTAGAATCGTAGCAAAAGCATTAGCTTTATATTGTGAATAAATTCTTTTCATTATTTTTAGCTTTTATAAAACTATGCTTAAATTATTTTTAAAAACCAAAACTGTGATTAGTTTAATTTTATACAGAAATTAAAATTACGTAGAAGAAAGAGTGACACAACTAAAAGACAACTTTTATATATGTACCGCATCTCAATTTATGATTGAAAGTATTTTCATTTTTATATTTATTTTATTTCTACCTACATGTTATTTTGTGAGATTAAAAATGCAATGTGCTCCTGGGATGTTTTCCATAAACAGTACGTCGAAAGGAAGAAACCAAGAAACATGTCTAGCATCTATTCCGATATTTGTGTACATAAAAAAAAGTGACGTTTAGTACTCTTTATTCAATAGTGCATTGGACTAATGAATAAAATATATTTCACATTGAAGAGCATATTTCTAACACTAAATCAAAACTATTTCTTTGTAAAAATTTATTTCATTAGTCCATCTAAAAATCTAGAATGTGAAAATAGCTCTTATATTACATGAATACCGTTTCTTAATGAAAATGTTTCGAAGACTCTTAAATCTTTGAATTGGGAATTTCTAACACATACTTTCTCAAGTGTAAATTATTATGAGAAACTTTTAACATTCCCTTATAATATTTTTCTTATTTCAACTTTTAAAATATCAATCTCAAACCAGTAATTTTGGTCAGGGTTAGACCAAAATAGTCCTATTTACAGGGATTATAATTGTCAAAAATGTAAGGACAAATGCTAATTTTCCAGGTTTTATTATGTAATTCAGAAATAGTTAACCAATGCAGAAGCAGCATACCAATTTACTGATAGTTAAAAATCATAAAATACAATATATAAAATCTCAGACTCTCATAAATATGAAATTGGTAATTAAAGAAAAACCATTAATATAATTAAAAATAAAAATATTCTTTATATGTGTAGTTCTGTATAGTGTGTATGTGTAGTAGGAATATATTGCTTGAATATCACTCTTCCTTTGAATTTTATAATGACTTCATCAATTGCAAGTTTTTCAGACGGATGATAGTGCTCATTAAAAGATTTATTAAAAAAAATCAAAAATCTTTCGTAATTTCTATAATCTGTCGTATTCTTCATCTAGTTTTGGTTTTTTTCTTATTGTCTGTAAAATGTAAAAATATCAATACATTAAAAATCTATCGTGGGACATATTTTTTCTAAAAACAGGAGTTTCAATCAATTCATCTGTCGACCAATAATCTTTGATGTTATCTTTATCCATATGGCCCATTAAAAGAATAAGTCCTAAGATTTTTTTAAATTCTTCTACATCAATATCAGTCCACTTTGTCCCATGTTTTCTTTTATTACTTTCTGGATGTAACTCTAATATTTGGGAAGCATATCTATTCGTTTCATCTGCAATAAAGTTTAAAATTTCTTCTGAAAAAAATAAATAAAAAAATTCGTGCTCCTCAACTAATCCTTTATTCGCCCAGAAATACCGTAATTCCCGTAAATTTAAAAATGATAGGATTATCATCTGCTTTTGCCTTACGTCAATCAAAATCAAATGATACAGAGGAATTTGCATCATTATTGCCATCAAAAAAACTAATATCCTTGCATTCAGATTCATCACAGAAATCAGAATCACTGTCTGCAAAATTTTCTTCTTCTAATTCTTCCAATAAATTTTTAATTTCTTCATCAGTCAATCCTTTACGACGTGAAGCCATCAAAATATTTTTTCTAGTGACAAAAAAAGTTACTGATTGTAATGAAAAAAAATTTTTAAAGAGAGGATGAAAATGCTTCCCTTTTAAAAAGAGGAGCCAATAATATTGTTTTTCGCCAAAATTCTCCACTCAAAGAAGTCCCCAAATTTTACGACTTTCACACACAAAAGAGCAGCAATTAAAGCGCACTCAACTGCCCCGTAAAACTTGAGCGGGAAAGAGTCAGGCGCTTGAAAGGGGGAAAAAATCCATGGTACAACTGTTGTACCACAGCCGTCCTCTGAGACACTCGTTTTCGTGGTACAACAGTTGTACCGCCGGGACGAAAAGGTTAACTGATGTGCTGTACTGGGGTAATTGTTTGATGTAATTATACAAACTCCACCAGACACAGCAGCATCACCATCATTATCCTTTCTGAAGCACTAAAACCCACGCAGTTTGGTGACAACAGTGGGCTTCAGGAATGTCTCCTGGAGAGCCACACATGCGGGGTTAAAGCGAGAGATGATGGATTTGATGTCATCAAAGCGAGAACGAAAACCGCGACAATTCCAGGAAACAAAGGAAGTCACGAATGGAATATATTCTAACCTTTATCACTGTTGATTATGGTCATTTCAGATGAGTCTTCAGAATTGAAATCATCATTTGATGGATGCAGATTGACAGTGTCTGCATCCAAACACAGAAGAGCTTTTCTTGCTGTTAACGAAGGCTTCCGAACGCCTTCTTTAGCTATTTTTAATTTCCTAGCCTTCAAGGCTTTTGATTTTACCAAATCTGATTTGGCAATTACAGTTGTAGGTGCTTCTGTGTTTTTTTGCTTTGGGAGCAAACTAACTGTAGAAACAGAATTTGTTTCTGTTTGGGTGCTGGAGGATCGGGTCACTTTTTTTGTCATAGTTGCATAACTGACACCAGGAGTGGGAGTTCGGGAACTAACTGTGCGACGAGATTCTGCATAGGAGACATTGTTTTTAATTTTGAAGGTGACAATTTCTTTTTCCAGTTGCCAAACGGGACAAGATCTAGAATAAGAGGTGTGGTCACCTTTACAGTTGACACACATTTCTTTGGCTTTGCAGGTAGTACTATCATGGTCGTCAACTTGAGAACAGTGAGCGCAAGTAGGTTTCCCTCTGGATGCCATTTTAGAATGTCCATAGCGTTGGCACTGGAAACATCTGAGAGGATTCGGGATATAAGGTCGCAATGAACAACGCATGTAATCCACTTTGATGTACTGTGGCAAGTCTGGCGTTGCAAAAGTCAAAATAAGGTGTTTGGTATTTAATATAATACCATCCCTTTTGATTGTTATTCTTTTGACAGCGCAGACTTTTTGGCTTTTTAAGTTGTCTAAAATTTCATCAGTGGACGTATGATACAAATCCTCTGCAGAAATTACTCCCTGTACAAAATTTAGTCTAGAATGAGGCTCTAATGTGACAGGTATGTCAACAAGTAATTTCATACTTTGAATAATCAAAGCCTGCTTTTCAGATGTTGTCTCAATAAGTAAATTTCCCGTTCGTAGTTTCTTTACAGATTTCACTACTCCTAGATGAGATGTTAATCCTTTTTCAATAAGAAAGGGAGAAACATATTCAAAAGATCCTCCAGTTCTTTTCACAATGAAGTACTTAGCATTACACATTGGCATTTGTTGCTCCCGAGGGAGTGAAGAAAAAGTTGATTTATTCATATGGATTGGGGTAAAATTCAGGGACTAGACGGCACCACCCACCACGGAGCCCTACGAGGGGATACATGTTAGTTGTACCAGTGCTAGTCAGTCCCTATACGCTCACGGTACATCCCTGATGTGGACTCCACCCTTAACGAGTCACCCAGTAGATGTACCAATCGCTTGATCCATAAAGCCGATTGATGTGCGGAGGACCACAACACACCTCCCGTTTACCTGAAGCAGAGGCCAAAGAAATGTGTTGGTCTCAGGAGGCCTCAATTACCAGGATCCTCCTTTCCAGGGACACGGGTCTCCACGCACGGCAAACACGTGGGTGATTTAGTCCTCAAGAGTAGCTAGTAGCAAAAGAGCGACGAAAGCTACTCAAGGGGAGCCCTCAAGCTCTTACGAGGCAATCACACTGAGGGAGAAAAGGAAGAAAAAGCAGAAGAGTAGAGGAGAGAAGAAAATAAAGAAGAGGAAAGATCACTAGGGTACCTCGGGATTGTGACACCCGTGTTTACCTAAAGAAGGTAAAACCCCTGAGGGGTTCACTTGAGTGTATTCTATACAAGAAATTTGATATCAATTTTCATTTTTTTTTTACTCTATAATGACTAGCTTATTATATTTCTTCAGTTGCTCAATTGTATTAAAAGTCATTTTTGCTAATCTAATGCCTCTGGTATTCATTTTCTTTTTAAATTTACTTATATTTACACTTAATATCCCCAAAGGTTATCTTAACTGATTATATTCTGATAAATAAAACAATTAGTACCATAGTCACAGTTTATATTTGCCATGGACTATACTAATATGTATATATGACTTATTATCTCAAAAGGGTTTGAAAGACTTAAGCATAAAAACACTTAGATTCGATTCCAAACTTCATATGCAAAGGATTGAGATTCACCTTAATCTGAAGTGAATTGCTGAATAAGTCCATATGAGTAGAGTATGACCACAAACAATACTCTAAATATGATTTTTATCTAACTAGTAACAATTTTTTCAATTTTGCATTTTTTTGAAAATAAGTAAATAATTTATATATCACAGAAAAATAATTAGAGAATCCATCATGAAAGAATATACGGTTTCATATTAAGCAAAAAATATACAAATATCAATAAATTAATTTCACTGTTTTCCCTTTGGTATATGATTTAGCAAATTACTGACACAATATAAAATACATTTGAAAATTAATTAGAAGGATAAGCTATATTACGTCACTAAATTTCATCCTATTTTTTGAGATTTGTTTATAACTCAATTTGCATAAGTTTCTGGTGGAATAATCACAAATGTACAGCTGCTAATTTTAATTTATTTTTCTAAGCATTGCAAAAAAAAAATCGAAATCAAATATGGTTAGAGAAGCTGATATATATATTTATGAGAGACTGTGGATCTAACATTCATAATTTTCATTCAAAGCTAGATTAAAATGCCCAAACAATTAACTAATCACTAATTTCATGACTGATGTCCCCAATAGCAGAAATATTTTCATAAAAAATGTTTAAGAAACTTAAATAATTAGCTAACTATTCATGATGGGACTGAAGTCCTAAAAATCATAATAATCATTTAACATATGTCTTAGGAAGCCAAAAAAGAGTATTATCAAAACAGAATACTGTGAGTTGCCATCTCTGTACACCAACATAGGGCAAGTACTCTCAGTTTTCTACGTTATTTTTTTCTCTCGAGTCCCAAAAGGGGATGAAGGAAGGAACGGATGTCATCTCAAGGAGTTTTCAATTCTCACAACGTCTTACTAAGAGATTTACTTTCATTTAGAAGTCGAGAAAATTTGCATTTTGAATCCCAGCAAGCAAAAAGATTTTAAATTATTTGAAATGTGATTATTCATGTAAAATCCTCTTAAAAAATTCATTGAGTGAAAATGTTGACAATACAGTGACTCCTAACCCTATAGACCAATATTATTATTTTTTTGTGCGTAAACCAAACCAAAATATTTTGTTCCAGCATCGATTATGTGAAATTTCCTATACACTGCATTGGTTAAAATGAAAGTAGTAAAGAATTTTTCACTTTTTTTCTCCCTGTCTTGGAAAATATTTGTTCAATGATCAATAATGATTTATTACATATAAATAGTATGCAGTACGTTTAGCTATTGCAATTTTAGAAAAAAATATTTGCAAAATATTAAAGTAGTATTTCCTTCTTACATCCAAATAAAATGTGAGAATATGTCTCCTTCTTTTATTCATATAAAATAAAGACATATTTGAAAAAATTTCTTTTCTAAAGATCTTTTAGAAGTAAATATAGTAACCATCAAACAAAGGTATATCAATGATTTCAGTGACTAATAAATGATTTATGATACTTCAAAAGGGATAAAGGATAATTTTGAATATTTATAAAAAAATCCATTCTTGTCTGATTTCAATAGTAATGAACATTTCATGAACTGAAAAATAAATCAAAATTCTTTAAAACTAATGAATTGTTGACTTAAGAATAGAAATCATTATGTTTTTAAATGCATATAACACAATTTTCAAACTTTAGAACATAGAAAAAATTGAAGAAATTTTGAAGCACCTCTTAAAAATTATACATCGATATGACAGAAGTGAAAGATGCATAAATTTGTCTTTTTTTTGTGGCATTATCCATTTATTTAATATACTTTTCATTTAATCAACATAAACTTTCAATAGAAAAAATTTCGTTTCAAATTATCAATTATGTAAATATTTACTAGTTAATTTTGATACATCCACGATATATTTTCGTATTCTGCGAAAGATTACCCTGAAGAAAAATTCCCAGTTTCTAGTGAATTGGAAAATGTATAATGAAACTGTGTAAATAGTTATAACTTTAATGAATATTTTAATGTTTACCTAATTTGTGTTGCATATATTTTTGGTGTTGTTCTAAATATTAATTTTAAAAAATTAAAAAAAACTCGTACTTCAATAATTCTCCTCGGATGGTTCCACACGTGGTTACTGCTTGCGATTAACTTTAAATTCTATCAAGTACTTATTTTCGCAATGTATCGCTTAAAACTAATGAAAGGTATGTCTTAAAATAATATATATGCTGTTTAAGATAAATACGAATTTTTAATAATGGCATTTGTAAGCCATAATTATTCAAACAATTATAAAGTATAGTTTAACATAGCAATTTAATAGTTAGAATATAAATATTATATTTTGAACTGATGTGAACATTTCCCTATTTTCCATAATGCTACATCTAAATAAGTATATTATTGCCTACAAATTTTGAACAAAATAAGTCGAGATAAGGAAAATAACTTTTATATTAAGAAATTAAATAGTAGATTTTATAACAATATTAAGTCTATTTTTATAACTTATAACTTAAATACAAAAGTTTTATTTTAAAATTAGTTCCTCGATTAAATGCAAGTCGTTTCAATGTTATTTATTTTGAAAATTCTTAGGAATTAAAATATGAGTCAAATATATATTTATTAATAAAATGAAATTATACGAAATCATATTGCAAAAATCATGCATCCTTTATTAATTGCTTTTTGGCAATCATGACTTTATCGAAATGTAATGCTGCCATCTATGGGAGGAACTGAAAAATGATTTAAGAAAGGGAGTCAAATAAAGAAGACAACTTATTAAATATTGTGCTGCCATCTATTAATCAAAGAATTTATCATTTATAAGAATTTTCTTATAAAAAGTAACTCTTAATATTTAAAAAAATAGAGGGAAATGAAGAGGGAATAATGAATATTCCTATTTTATTAGTGCTTGTACATTTTGCACAGAAAATTGTACGAAATTTCGGTGACTACGCACTGGCATGCAGATACATTAAATGTAATGCACACATCACTAATTCCTTTTTTTTTATTAATTTACAATATTTTAATAAAAAAAGGAAAAAAAACTTTATAAATCAAGAAATATGCATAATTTCATTTTACTAATTTCTCCTTTTTGATTGTTATCGTTTACTAAATGTTTCAGAAACTCAAAGAGAAGCATTTATGCTAATAAACTACAAAAACTCAAAATTATATTATTAAAAATTATTATTTTTTTCTACATACATTTGCTACATTCACTCCTCTAAATAAGGGTATTTAATTTCTCCAACTTGTTATATTTAGCTTCTTATCCTCAACTTCTTACATTAGAAATTTAACAGGTTGAAATGCAATAAAAATATTGTGTGTATATTATAATTTCAATTATAATTGTTTCAGCTAATTCTTGTTTTGAATTTTGGGTTCCGAAACTCTTGAAAGCTATTCATTTTTAATGTATAAATATGGACGCTTTTTTTTCTTATTTTAAAATTGGTATAATACCATTCATGGTGTAAATACATATTTAAAATACTTTTGATATTCTAATTTGTTAAGAAGTAACAAACGTTACCATTGTTGATTTTAATATATCACAATATTCTAAATTCTGTTATATCTTAATCAATGAAGCAATTTAAAGAAACTCCATGTATTGGAAGAATTCATAATTAATTTTGTTTTAAATGGTGGGTTATTATTTATATATAAATACACATTTAAATCGAATAATTAAGTAGCCGGGAAAAATAGACATTTTATGTATGTTTGAAAGAAATGTTGTACTCCTCGCAGTTACTGTTATAGGACATTTAGCGTTTGCAAAAATTACAAGGTTTGCACAAGAAAGTACTGGATATTAATAATCAAATTCATTGTCAAAATAAAGTAGTATAATGTCTGAAAATATTTGTTAATGTGATAAAAACACGAAATTTTCCTATGCTGAGGAAAAAGATAAATCTATACAAAATTATTAACTTTTTGATTAAATTTTACTTTAAAATATAAATGTTACTTTAATATTAGGAGATGTTTCTAATTTTAAAATTTTTATTGTTTGTTGATTCCAAAATATCCTTGCCTTTAAGAAGATTTAATCATGCCCGCACTTAGCGTTTGATAACACATACCTCAATCCGCATATACTGTCTAGCCTCAACCTGAAATGCTCTTCCTTTCAGCTTAACAGTTCGAGGGTTTGAATCCCGTCTTGGGTTTGCATGATTGTAATGGTTCAGAGTCTATTCTAGGCCGTAGTTCTTGGTCTAATTAGACTTCGTATGCATAAAGTGACCGTTGAGTTCCAAGCAAACCTTACATTGAACACAAATTATATATTTATATATGAATAATATATAATTCAATTATGCTAAAAGCCATTTTTTTAATATTGTGAATATTTTTTAATGCTCTTGAACTGTCTGACGCAAATTAATGCTAAAGGCAGATGAATCAGCATCTTATTCTCAATCACTGTCATAATTACCACACTAATTAAATATTAGTAGTGACTAATTAATCACCTGAAGTATTGGAAAGAGTTTAAGCTAGGATAAGAATCGGGCCGTTCTCCAGAAAACTTTTTAGGTTTTCTTAAGTTATATAATGTTTCAATAATCATGCTAAATGCTCGTTGATTCAAATGCAACAGATATATATTTCCTGAATTACATTCGTTGAAATACTTCCCTATTGAAGGAACTATTATCTTACTAAAGCGTTGAATTTAAAAAGCAAGTTAAAATTTGTGCAAAACTTCACAAAAATTTCAATCTAAATCATATTATTCCCTTCTTTGAAACTGCAATGTTTAATGATTTTGTTGACTTGATTTCATATGTTTCGTTGTCCCTTTTCATCCAGCTTATTTCATCTCAACAACTTTAATGCTTATATCATACTGTATAATAAAAATATTTTCACAAGCTTCCACAAATATGTATCTAAGTCTGTGATAATTGGTGTAACAAGATATTATCAATTAGATATTACCGTTCACTCATTTTGAGGCAATCAAATTGACGCATGGAGAGTATCCGTCTATATTTTAGATTGTTAAACTCTCGTTTCCTATTTACATTGATTCAGCTATATATATATATATATATATATATATATATATATATATATATATATATATATATATATATATATATATATATATATATATATATATATATATATATATATATATATATATATATATATATATATATATATATTTATATATATATATATATATATATATATATATATATATATATATATCGTATTTAATAATATATGTAATTTGATAGACGCTCCATTTATAAAATTTTGTCTCCTTGTATTTTTGCTTTCCTATAATATTGAAACGATATTTATATTTCAATATTGAACACCCAGCAAAAACAAACCAATTGACTTCCTTACGGCCCCTTATTAGCATTGTCGGGTGTAAGTCAGCATTGCCAAACTGATTGTGTAACTGGATCGGTTCTGTACCGACCAAACATATCAAGACTTTGTACTTTAACATTATCAGAAAGTGGTTTCGGCCCTGATGTGGATGATGTTTTCCAATAAGGGGAGAAAAAGAGTAAATGCATTCAATTTGCTAACATATGATGTGACAATGTGACGTCACACACAGTTGTCAAATGTTTGTATCGATTCTGATTTTCGTGGCATTAAGCCTAAGTAACCTCGTTTGCTCAAAGCACTAGGCATTTTTGTTAATTGTGCTGTTACATTAAGAATTACACATGATAAAATTGAAAGCATAAGTTTACTTAATCCAAGAAATCTATAAAAAATTATTCTCTTTCGGAAAAAAAATCATACTTATTTTTAATAATAATTTTTATTAATAATCATACAAACGCGAAATAACTTTTTTACTGATATTTTGTAACATTTATGGATAAATCATTTTTGTTAGAAAATAAGCAAATATAAAAAATGCAACAACAAAGCAATTTTTCAATTTACTTAAATTTTGAACAAACGTGCAAATAATCGATTTCTTATGTATATAATACACTATTTTCTATATGTTTTTACATAAAGTAATATCTACTATTATGTTTTATTCTATGGAATTATTTAGTTATAGTTATTTTATAAAGTAAACGAAAATTTATCTACTGTAGGTTCTTTGACTATCTAAAGAAACATGTGAGCTGATTATCTTGATGATACCTGTTTAATGCTACATTAATTCTTACATTTATTGTAAATTAAAAAAGAAAAAGAAAACTTTATTTTTATTTTGAAATTTTTCTTCTTTGTTGCACAAAATTTATATTTTTAAACTTTTGTCTGATCTTCTCTTTATATAAAATTGAAAAGTAATTATAAGTATTTTTTTCATCTATAAGCAAATCATTATAGAAACTCAGTTTTTCAGTAAAACATTGATTACTGAAATATTGTTCTTTGTAATCAATTTATTGCATAATTGCTCGCATATTTTTAAAGTTTAAGTCATGTTTATGTTATGTATTATTAATTTATTATGGTAAATCATTTGTATGCGCATGATTTATGAATATCAAGGTATGAATATGTACCGAGTTCTCTCTTCATTGTATAAAGAATTTTTATTCATTGAATAAAACAGATTTTTTTTTTTAATCATAAGCTTTTTTACATTTATCGTATGCAAAAATTATGGATTTTAAATAAGTGAAGATATGAAACATAAAAAAATGAATACTTTAAAAGAAACATTTATGTGGTAAATACACTGCTATTGGTTTGAACTAACATCTAATTATTTTACATTGTTTTTAGTAGAATGCATTAATATAAATGATTACATAAGTATGTACTTTGCTCATAAAAATAAACTTTTATTTCATGTACACGTTTATGTGGGATTTATTATATAGTAATGCATTAAAACACCAGTAATTTGCATTAAAAGAGGTTATTAAAATTAAGACAAAATTTTTTTCATATATCATATAGCATTTATCAATATTCACGCCGATTAATAATTGAATTGCCTTGTTTCTGTTATTATGATATTGCCAATGAAAAATATTATTATATTTAAAAACTTTTCAATAAGCAAATATTACTTAAGGAACATCAGCTTAATCAAATAAATATGATAAATTTATGATATATCGAACAATTATATTAAGGTAACTTACTTTTTAAGTATAAAAAATACTTTTAAATACACCGAAAAATTAAAATAATCTGAATAATATCTAAAATCGAAAGAGTGCATTCAAAACACTGCTCGGGAACGTAAATAAGTGATCATATATTATAAACAAAAACAATTTAAATGAACGTAATATGTACACATATTGAAAAATTTACATAAAAATTCACAACTTTTAATTATATTCCTTAAATCTAAAGGAACTTAACAAGTCCATCGAAGGGTAGGGAGAACTTCCTTCCTCAATCAAAACAAAATCTAAAGTGATTGAAACCATACATAATAATCGGCTAAAGTGCCACCTATTAAAACATTCTTTCTTCAGTAAATTTTTGTTCCATTGAAAATATTCGTTGATATCTGCAATTGTAGTTAGTTAAAACGTGTAAAACTAACAGGTTTCTCACACGTATAAGCACTTATAAATATTTTAAAATTTTAAATTAAAAGAGAAATTTTATTTTAATTAAACAGGAAAATAACTAAAAATCTTTGAAATACTTAGTTAATAAATATATAATGTAAATTTTTTGTTTAAAATTGTGATAATAATATTAATTAATGAAGTAACTAAAAGAGTTTCAAAGCATTTTTTCTGTAATGGCTGAGATTCCAATTTTAGGAGAAATCTTAAATGCAGCATAAATAAGCAACATAGGCCTTATTACAATTTAAATAAAAATTTTATGAAATAAATATTACAAGAAAGCAATCATGAATTAAAAAATATTAATTAATGGCGTCCTGCCAATCATTTATAGGTTACAGATATTAGGCAACTTATCTAAAGAATTTGGTCCACATACGGAATGGCATCTGTAAAATATCGGGCAAGCGGGCATATAGCATATAGTAGGACCATGCCATACTTTCGTCCCACATTTTCGCTGAACAGACATGTTTTGACGGGTAGTATTGCCGGTATCGCTCCAATATGAATCGCATCTCGACAAACCGATTTCTGACCATATTATATCCGGCATTAGTGTGTTTGATGGGTACTGTGTTTTTTCATTCGTGTGTTTAAAAGAAAAGGCATTTTAGAAAGTTTTCCTAATAACCGCTTTATTTTTTTTATTTTTTTTATTTTTTTTTTTTAAACTGATAAATTTAGATGAAGGGAATTGGTTCGGAATTTTTGTTATGAACGATGAAGAAAAAATTCTGATGTGTATTCCGTAATTGTTTTTACAAATTACCAAACTTAACATTGAAGAAGTAATTAATTAACTTGTATAAAATGATGAAAGGTATCATACATTATAACCTGGATTATAAAAAAAATGTGTATCAATATAATAATTGCTTGAAATTTATGTTTTAAACTGAAAAACGGTGTTGGGCATATTTTATTTTTCTACATTGTTGCTGTGTACGAATTATACGCGGGAATAGCAGCCTATATTCTTTATGTTACCTATCACTGTTAATAACTGTTACTATCTACTATTTCACTTCTACAGTATCTGTCTTTTTATTGATTTAAGAATACATAATTTTTTACAAATTTAAATATAAAGTTCATTAAGTAGATATACAGTGTTTTTAAATTAAATTTAAGTAAGCTATATTTTAACAAGAATTATTTTTAATCAATGATGCAATCACACTTTTGTAACCAATTACATAAATTCTTATTCTACATTATTATGCTAAATTATAAAATCTTTTCTCAGTTCACAGCCGCTGAACATTTTCCAACTGAACAATGATTTACTCCATGTACTCTTAACAGTAAAATTCTAAATTCACAGTTTTAAATATTAAGCACTATAAATAGAATCCGGTGAGTAAACTATAAAAAACAAAACCATAAAAACACCTTGTGGAGATGAAATCTCATTTAACTACTGCTCTTCACGGTGATTCATTCGGGGAGTGCCGCTGCATTCTGCCTGTTGGATCATCGAAAAGGAAACCTTTTCTTTATCCGCTTTCAAAATCGTTATGTAGAGGTTTGTTTCCTTTGTTCTAATTTAGGGTAAGTCAAACACCTGCTCTGCAATCTTCTGTAACTTTTGTTGCAAATGTCCTTGAAAATTTGCATCAAGGCTGGTCTACAGAGTTAGTTCCAAATTTCTCTATAACGCGGATTCTATTTTATTTGCTTCAATTTACTTTCATTGTCTAAAGAATTCATGTCAGTAGGAAAGATCAGAATAATCGGATTTTTGAACAATTAAAGTCACTTTCTGTATATATGAACGCTAAATGCAGTTGCATAAAAGCGGCAAATACTCTTAGCGAAAAAGTTTGTTTTTTTTCTCTTGTGAAACTAAAAAAGCTGTTCTTGGGAAACTGAAAAACTTTTCTTGTGAACAATATACAATACGTTCATCTTCTAACATTTAATCTAAAAATGAAAAGTATTTATATTTATTTACTAGTATGTTACATTATTAATTAATCTTACAAACACATGATTCCAAATATAACTATAAAAAGGAATAACAAACCTTTCAGGAACTTATGTTCATTAATATTATTAAAGATCCACATCACAATATATAACAGTAATGGCAAATAGTTTCCCAAAACAGCCACACAAAGAAAGTAGGAACGAACAAAACCAATTCAGTATTTTAAGTGATCTCAAGTGTCTTTCTGGGAAATTCATTAGTTGCGCCTAGCGCCATCTACCCACTTAAACAGGAAAAGTAGCTGTAACTATACCTGCTACACTCTCCCCCTACACCTCCGAAAGCAATCTCGGCGAGGTGGTGTATTATTAATTACTTTTTAGTTCGACCAGCAATTTTATTTGAGGCTAAAGGTTGTTTAGAAGGTCTACCTCTTTTCCCTAAAGGTACCACAGGAGAATGGTTTGGAGAAATATTCTGATAAAGTGTTAGTGACGAAGCATGATATGTACTTAAAGGTTCCTCAAGTCCTCGGGCTTGTCACAGCTGGCTATGGTAGAGGTAGTGGTTGATTTTTAGGAGACCACTATGTAAGGACCATCTTTTCTAGGCATAAATTTTGCACTCTTACTTTGGAGCCAATGTAAGAGTGTAAAAGACACAGTACAGTGTTTAAGAACAGGATTTTATCTACGTATTTTTCTGTATCCAGATTCTGTCCTTCTTCATCTCTCTAGCAAAGATTGTTAGCTTCGAGTATAACTGTAGGACTTCTTTGTATTGGACCATCATTTGTAATTAAATTCGTATGACAAGGACTACTACTGACTTCGGCAGGAATGTCTTTTCTGGGTAAGGATAAATCTTTTGCAAACTGTATTCTCTGATTAGGTTTATCACTAAAGTATCAGCAATTGTGTCGCATGTCCATCACAATTCCAGATTTTCTCAAAATGTCAACACCTAAGAGAGTACGATTAGCCTTTGCATGTGGCAGAAAAATCAAGTCTATTCGGAAAGTCCGGACATGAACTCTAATTGGAACTGTAGTTTTTTTAACAAGTGATGTGGATTGTGGACCATCAGCCAAACACACTGTAAGATCAACTTCTACAAATTTTTGTCCTCCATGCTTTAAAAAGTTAAACATTAACTCTCCACAAACTGATTGGCTGGCTCCTGTGTCAGCACCACTTGTCCCCGTAACTTCATAAACTTCAATGTCAAGTAAAGCTACAGGAGAGGTGAGACAAGTAAACATCTGTATGGAATTGACATGATTATTGTCTTTTACTTGAGAATACTTTGAACATTTTGCTTTTATAAATCCTGGATAGCCGCATCCATAACAATAAACGGAATTTTCAAAATTTCGTGATGTCTTATAATTTGGATTAGATATAGTATTTTTGTGAGTACTAAGCTTCAGTCCTTTCAAATTTAGGGAATTGGTATTTATTTGATTTTTGATTGACTGCATTTCTAGGATAGTTAGGTTTATGTAATTCTTGGAATTTTTAATGTTTTACTAGTTTCTGATAAGGAGATTTTATATTTTCATATAAATCGAGCTTATCAGCTAACAAGACAGGATCATTGAGCTTTACCCAACTATCTAAATAGTGACTTTTATAATCTGGGGGGCATTTTTCTTAATTTGATCAGCAAGAATAAGCTCTTTTAATTTGTCAAATGAAGTTATCTCTAATTCATGAAGAAACCTTCAAAGTATGTCCTGAGCTCAAAAAAAAAATTTTTTTCAAGTGGAAATTTCGCAAGTCTGTCTGCTCTCAACTTAAATCTTTGCAACAATATAGAACGAATATGGTTACAATTTTTCAACATTTCTTCAGGTTCTCTTGCGATTAGTTTACCTATATCACTTGGGAGTACACCTACTAAATGTGATACCCAATAATCAGTAGGTATATTAAAAAGCTTCATCTGCCTTTCAAACATTGTTAGAAATATTGTCATATCATCTGAATCAGGATTAAATGCAGGCAAGACAGTTTTTAAATCAATCCACGTAGGAGTAGGATCAATGAGACTGGGATGTAAAACTGTTGTTGAATTTGATGCTTGCAGCCTAAGCTTTTCAAGTTTGAATGCTCTTTCCTCGACTAAGCGCTGATTTTCTCTTTCCAATTTCTTTATTTCCTCATTTTCAAATTGTTTCCGATCTTCGATAATATTATTTAATGCGTCTTTAATAAAATGTTCATTATATTTAAAAAATGGAGATTTAGTAATTTTGTCACGTAAATCACTAATTTTATCATCAGAAGTAACAACTATGCGTAATTCTAATGCTAAATTATAGAGATAAATTTTCTTAGCTTTTGAGAGAAAAGCCATGTTTACCCTATATTATATTCAAAAGAAATTTTTATATAATTCAAAACTTGTAATTGAATTGCCAACAAACCAACTACCTTTCCTTTTGAGGTAAATGAAAACAATATAGAATAAATATTCAGAAAATCTTTATAAAAATTACTTAAAATATCTAATTAAATAATAAAACATTCTCTTTTAAAAAAGCAAAACATTATCATAAAATTTAAAAATACTTTCAGTTAAAATTATTAAACATGTGAGTTAAGATAGTTTCAAAATATCTGCAATCATTTTGCCAATAACTTACCAAGTTATGCATCTTGATAATCTATTTATGTAATCAGTGTGCATTTATGATATTTTTTTATAAAAAATATATATATAAAGTTTTAAAACAATTACTATGTATACGACAAATGAACACTACATAAAATATCAATAAGTAAATAAATTTAAAATAATTGAAACTTGTAATTATCTCACATATTAAACACACAATCTTAAAGTGAGAAGCAAAATTATATATCAAATACTTGGTAATAAAGTATTATTTAAAAAACTCTTATTTAAATATTTTTTGAATAATCACTAGTAAAATCTTATTAATACCATATGTAATACCACATAGAATTGGATAACTTTAAAAAATGGTGTAATATAAAACAATGTTTTAAATGAATTGGATGAGACAAATGGGAAACACCATAAAACAAATGTGCATTAATATATACCAGCTTTTTATCAGAAAAATGAAAGAATAGATTCATTAAAACTGTTAATATATAATAAAATTAAAACCAAATACAATTAGGTAATCAACAAATTAAATCTTGTAATTCATAAAATTTTGTATCAAGCTATTCTTCATAAATATATTAGAATAAGATTTTAATATGTAAAAAGTGGCACTTATTCAGGATGAAACACATTTAATTTCTTTGGCACGTTATTCGTAAAACTGGATTATTTAAGTTGGATTGCACAGAAAATTTAAGGGCACTTCACACATACTATATGATAGCACTTTAACACATATTGTAGCTGTAGAACAAGGCGATTCTTGGCTGAATCATTTATTGGATAAGAATAATTTCTCGGCAAGCATCAACAATTAAGCACATTCAGACTTGAGCTGATCTTTTAAAACAAAGCATGCATTCTTATTAAAAGAAATATGCATCACGTGTCAGGATGACACTTTTTCTTTTAGACTCCTGGCGTGTCGATTATTCGATGATCATTTTTTTGACGTTTGCCCCCCCCCAGGGGGTTTACCTTCTTTAGGTAAACACGGGTGTCACAATCCCGAGGTACCCTAGTGATCTTTCCTCAGCTTTATTTTCTTCTCTCATTTACTCTGCTGCTTTTTCTTCCTTTTCTCCCTCAGTGTGGTTGCCTCGAAAGAGGTTGAGGGCTCCCCTTGAGTAGCTATTGCCACACTGTTGCTATTAGCTTCTTTTGGGGACTAAATCACCCGCATGTTTGCCGTGCGTGGAGACCCGTGTCCCTGGAAAGGAGGATCCTGGTGATTGAGGCTCTCAGAGACCAACACATCACTTTGGCCTCTGCTTCAGGTAAACGGGAGGTGTGTTGTGGTCCTCAGCATGCCAATCGGCTTCCATGGATCAAGCGATCATATATCTGCTGTGTGACTCGATAAGGGTGGAGGCCACGTCAGGGATATGTCGAAAGCGTATAAGGTCTGGCTAGCACTTACGCAGGTATACTGCATCCCCTTGTTGGGCAGTCAGGCCTTGAAGTAATTAACCTATTTCTATGGAATGTACTTCTAATTCTATACTCCCTATGCAGCATCAAATTATACAGGATCAGAAATATTTTGTTATTAAAAGAACTGAGGGAAATTTTGACAATGTCTCTCCTTTCTTAATTAATAAGTGTCTTATTGGTACTGTTGGAAATGTAAAAAATGTTCGCAAGTTGAAATCTGGTGATCTCTTAGTTGAAGTTTTATCAACTGAACAGGCCAAAGCCACCCTAAAACTAAAATGCCTTGGTAATATAGATGTTATGGTATGTCCTCATAGTAGGCTAAATTCTACACGGGGAGTAATTTCAGCAGATGATCTATATAATATTTCAGAGGAGGAAATTTTGGATAATCTTGTTGACCAAAAAGTACAACGTGTGCAGCGCATTACAATCAGAAGAGAGGGTAAAATTATAAGAACTAAACACCTTATACTCACGTTTGCTACTCCTATATTACCTCAATCTATTAAAGCTGGCTATCTAAATTGTAGTGTTCGCCCCTTCATACCAAATCCATTACGTTGCTTTAAATGTCAGCGATTTGGCCATGCAAAAACTACTTGTAGGGGACATTTGACTTGTGCTCGATGTGCATCTGTCGGACATGACAGTAGTTAGTGTCAATTACAAGAAAAATGTGTCAACTGCAGTGGTGAACATCCTTCATACTCCCGATCATGCCCAACCTGGATATTAGAAAAGGAAATTATTACTGTGAAAATAAAACAAAACTTATCTTACCCTGAAGCCAGGTGAACAGTATCATCCCGTACCCCTAATCAAGGTATTAGCTATTCACAAGCAGTTAAAAAAGTCATGAAATCTTGCAGTACCCAAACAGATTTCTTAAATTTTTCAAACTTATCCTCAAATATTTCTAACATAAATGTCTCACCAATTCCAAAAGGAATTTCTTCACTGTCTTTCGCAAAATCTAAGTCTCAAAGATCCCTAAAGTTAAAGAATGCAAAAGAAGGGCTTCATAAATCATATTTAAAGAGTAAAAGAAGCTCAAATGCCTCCAAGATAGATATAAAGAATGTAGACCAATCAGATGATGAAACACTCCTAAGTGGAGATTCATCTGAATCACAGATGGCGTGCTCCAATGCCGCAGCATTCAGCTGAGCTTAATGGGAACCTTCGTTTCTTGGAATTGTCGAGGCTTTCGCACTCATATAGAAGATATAAAAACAATTATAAATCTGTATAATCCAATTTTTGTTTTGCCATCCAAGAAACATTTTTGAAACCTCAGTACAGTTTAAAATTGCATGGATATAATTGTGTGAGGAAAGATGTTAATCATGATTCAACTTCTGGAGGTGTATGCATTCTTGTATCTTGTAATATTCCTAGCACTATACATTCCCTTAACACTTCATTACAGGCTGTTGCAGTACGCATACACTCTATATCTCTCATTACTATTTGTAGCATTTTCTTACCTCCCCATGCGATCATCCATGAAAGCGATTTAAACAATTTGCTGGATCAACTACCTGCACCCTTTATTCTACTTGGTTACTTCAATGGTCATAACACCTTATGGGGAAGTGATAATATGAATCCTCGTGGCAATATAATTGAACAGTTCATTGCTAATAACAATATCTGCCTTCTAAATTCCGCAGAAATAACCTATTTCCATCAACCATCAAGAACTTTTCATTCATTAGATTTAGCTATTTGTTCTCCATCAATTCTACCTTCATTAAATCTTAATGTTGATAAGGATTTATATAACAGTGATCATTTTCCTTTAATTATAAATCAAACTGGTATAAGCAGATCACAAATCTTCCACTCCTCTTATTCTTATCATCGTGCAGACTGGTCTCTCTACACTCATTTAGCAGCTATTACTGACAGCATGGTTAGAAGTGATAATATCAATGATGCTGTGCAAAAAGTAACTAATACACTTCTAGATGCTGCCAAAAACAGAATTCCCAAGTGCTCCCCAATTCCACGCAAATATCATAAACCATGGTGGAACCGTGAGTGCCAAGTATCATACAAAAAACAAAAGAAGTTGTGGGCAATTTTCCGCAGGTGCCCTACCATGGAAAAACTCATTGCTTTCAAAAAAGCTAAAGCTTTTGCTCGTCGAATACGGCGAAATAGTCAAAAAGAATCTTGGATAAGATATGCTTCCTCCATCACATCATCAACTTCCAGCAAAGAGTTATGGAAGAAAGTTAAAGCTTCCAGTGGTTTATATAGGGACTTCTCTATCCCAATACTACGCACAGGAGCTGACACAATTTCTTCTCAATATGATATCGCCAATCTTTTAGGTGAAGCTTTTGCAAAGGTATCTAGTTCAGACTCTTATAATCCTAAATTTCTCAGAATCAAAGAGCAAGCTGAAAAGAAACCTATAAAGTTTCATGATAAAGCCATACATCCATATAATTGCAATTTCTCTTTGCTGGAATTGCAGAGAGCCCTGTCCCAGACTAAAAATACTAGTCCTGGACCAGATGGTATCTCATATAAGATGCTTTGTCATCTTAATCATGAATCTTTAATGAACATTCTTTTTCTATTCAATAGAATATGGAATGAACATGTCTATCACAGTCTCTGGTGCAAAGCAATTATTATTCCAATTCTTAAACCTGGGAAAGATCCAGCTAACCCTCAAAACTATCGTCCAATTGCTCTTACAAGTTGCCTTGCTAAAACTTTGGAGCGTATGGTCAATGCCCGTCTTGTTTATGCAATTGAAGACAATGAGTACATATCACTTTATCAAAGTGGTTTCCGAAAAGTCGATCTACTGTGGACAATATTGCATACCTAGAAACACAAATTAGGAATGCTTTTGTACGGAGACATCATTTCGTGTCTATAATTTTTGACATAGAAAAAGCTTATGATAAGACATGGCGTTATGGAATTCTTCAAACTTTGTATAATTTTAATTTCAGAGGAAATTTACCCATTTTTATTCAGAGCTTTTTACATTCTCGCATTTTTAATGTCCGTATAGGATCTGTTTTATCTAATCCATTTATCCAATGTGAGGGGGTTCCTCAGGGAAGTGTTTTAAGTGTTACTGTTTTTAATATTTTCATCAGCAACATTCATCATGTATTGCAACCATCTGTCCATGGAACTTTATATGTTGACGACCTCCAAATTTCTTGCCAAGGTTCCAATATGCGACTGATTGAACGGCAATTACAAACTGCTGTCAATAATCTAGTTGCTCGGTGTAATGAAAATGGGCATACTTTGTCCCCTTGTAAAAGCAAATGTATCCATTTTTGCAGAAAAACTGGGCCTCATCCTGATCCAGAAATTAAGATATCAGGCACAACCATTCCCGTAGTTAATCAGGTATCATTTCTTGGGCTTATATTTGATAAAAAGTTAACCTTCCTACCACATATCTTAGATTTGCGCAAAAGATGCGAAAAATCACTAAATATTCTGAAAGTTCTCTCTAATACCTCTTGGGGTACAGATCGTAAAGCATTACTCCGAGTGTATAAGTCAGTTATTCTATCGCGAATTGACTATGGTAGCGTAGTTTATGGATCAGCCAGATCATCAGTTTTGCGCAAATTAGACCCTGTTCATCACTCAGCTTTACGAATCTGCTCTGGAGCATTCCGGACATCTCCTGTCCATAGCCTTTATGTAATTTGCAACCAGTTACCTCTTGATCTGAGACGTAAGCAACTCTCTCTACATTACTATTTTAAAATGCTATCAGTATCGCAACACCCTTTGAGATCAATGGTTACTTGTCCCTCTTTAAGAAGGCTATATAATGCTCGACCGCATAACATATTACCATTTTATGAACGTACAAATTCATTCCTGTCTTCATCCGATTTTCCTGATTTACATGTTCAAGCTACAGATGCTCTAGGATTTCCTCCTTGGAATATTCCTGTTGCCAATATAATCAAACCCTTTACTGGATACAATAAATCAGCTACATCTCCCTTTATTTTGCAACAATTATTTTCACACATTTATTCTCATTATTCCTCCCACATCTCTGTATATACAAATGGCTCAAAATCAAGTAGTCATGTTGGTTGTGGTATTGTTGTTGGAAATACAGTTTACAGCTATAAACTGCATGCATCATATTCTGTGTATACAGCCGAAGCTGTTGCTATTAAACGTGCTCTAGAAATAATACATTCTAGCCCTTATCGAAAATACTGTATCTATACAGATAGCATGAGTGTGGTCATGCAATTAGATTATTTTAATGATAAGTGTCATCCAATTATTATGGAAATATTGGATATATTAAATATATTGAAGAATAAAGGATTTGACGTCTTGTTTTGTTGGGTTCCAAGTCATGTTGGTATTGCTGGGAATGAACTTGCTGATAATGCTGCCAAAAATGCCTCTGACATTTTGCATACTCCATTAACATTATTTGACATTAAGCAAATTATCAAAGATTTAATTTTCTCCCACTGGTAAAAAACATGGGACTTGCAGAAAAACAATAAATTATATTGTATATCCTCTCACATCCTTCCATTCCCAGTTGCATCCATGCAAAGAGTTGATGTAAAACTCACACGGCTTCGTATTGGACATACTAGATTTACACACAAGCACTTATTCTTGTCTCGGAGTGCTCCATTCTGTGACATGTGTAATGTACCATATACGGTACATCACATTTTGATTGTCTGTCCTAATTTCAATGATTTACGCATTGTATTTTTTAATACCACAAATTTAATTTTATCCGACTTGATTGGCTTTAAACCACATAGAAATTTGTTTGCATTTTACGTGCAATAGGTTTCTTGAATTCCATTGAAGATTTTTTATCCAAAATAATCTTTATATATGCTTTTCTTAAACTTTTTACACATTCCATTATATACATATGACTAGTCTCTTAACACAGAATTTTCACCTTCAGTTTTAAATATTGTACGGTGCAGAAATGTCCAATATAGGACCTTGCATCAGTAAACCTTACAAAATCAATCAAATCAATCATTTGACGTTTGGCGCCACTATATAAACGCATCATTCCAAATATAACTATAAATAGGAATAACAAAGCTTTCAGGAGTATATGTTTGTTAATATTATTAAAGTTCCACATCACACTAGTAGTGTGCATTTGACAGAGCTGGCGCAGTGATGTTTAGGCCATAAAGCGCCCCCATAAAATTCCCACCCTCTTTTTAAAAGCAATGGTGTAAAAACCTCCATAAAATTCCCACCCACTTTTAAGAACAATGGTGTAAAAAGCCCCATAAAATTCCAACCCTCTTTTAAGAACAATGGCCCAAAAACCCCCATAAAATTTCCACCAACTTTTAAGAACAATGACCCAAAAAACCCCATAAAATTCCCACACACTTTTAAAAGCAATGGTGTAAAAAGCCCCATAAAATTTTCACCCTCTTTTAAAAGCAATGGTGTAAAAAGCCCCATAAAATTCCCACCCACTTTTAAAAGCAATGGTGTAAAAAGCCCCATAAAATTTCCACCCTCTTTTAAAAGCAATGGTGTAAAAAGCCCCATAAAATTTCAACCCACTTTTAAGAAAAATGGCCCAAAAACCCCCCATAAAATTTCCACCCTCTTTAAAAGCAATGGTGTAAAACCACCCACAGAAATCAACCCCACCCACTTTTAAAAGCAATCTACCCACTTTGAAAATATAATGGCTCCCATAAAACTTTTCACAAAAGCGCAATAATTTATTCACGAAAAAGTCGCTGAGACGGCAGGGTATACCCTTCAGTGAACACCCCCTTTTTCTCACGCCCCTTTTAAAAATATTTCTTAACCCCATATAATTAATTTTCTCTACTTTTAAAAAAGTAATGGCAAATACTTGTCCATTTAAAAAAAATAAGCTTCCAACCCCCCATTTTTAGAAGTCATCTGCAACGCTCCCTTCGGTGAGCACTCCCTTTTCTCAGCCAAAAGGTAGAGAGATATTTCAAGTATTTAAAGACAACAAATATATAAACAAAGAAATGGAAATGAATAAAAAGAAAACCCATTTGATTAAAGTGTGTACTCGCATCTCATTAATTTATAGCTTTCGAGCAGAACTTCAGAAGCTTCAATCAATGATACCCCCAAATGAAAAGGTCATTGAACACTTAGGAAATTTAGAAGAAAAGTTTCAAAAAATAATTGAGAGTCTTGATGAGAGCTGAAGAAAAATATTGTTTTATGAATACAAAATGGAAGAATTCCAAGTCTTTATCTCTTTTAATAGTTCGAAAACTATTAAAAAATATATTTCTATTTTCTTCCCCGAGCACTATAATTTTAAAATATTGATTGAAAAATTTCGACGCAACCTCTTTGGGGAATTATTATTCAACAGGGCATTTCTTAAAAAAAAATAGCAAAACGGCCCTCCAGGTCAGTTATACCAGAAATCCAGTTCCAACAGCTGTTTACGAATTCTAGAACCGGAGTTCCAGCGTCACTGACCTGACAAGCAGGGCCTGCATATATTATATTAAGCAGGGCCTGCATATATTATATTAAGCAGGGCCTGCATATATATATTGTGGTCTCTATGTCCATTTAGATGTTGTGTTTGTGTTATTAAGGACAACACAAACACAGCATCTAAATGGACATAGAGACCACAAGTCTCAACCCACCACTGATGTTTCGCTCCGTGGTTCGATCCATAAGTGAGCTTAACGCAAATAGCATTACACTATTCACGAAAGCTGCTACCAAGCCGAGGCTGGGGATCGAAACCGCGATCTTACGGTTGCTAAGCTTAGACTTTGCCACGGAGCTACTGGGTATCCGACAGAGAGAGAACATCTAAGTAATATATACATGTCACGGAAGACGAAAAGACGCTGAAATATAGCTTTAAACAAGTCATTTCTCCCTCAGAGTTTGAAAAATTTTTAAAATATCGAAGACTGCAATTTATCTGATTGAAAAGTATCGTCAAAAGCACTTCAGAAATTAAACGTAAACAGGCGAAAAATTTTCTATACTAGATTCCGAGTCCAGTTCGTGCTGCCATCCAGTGATATTTAAAATTAAACGTCATTCAGACAGGAAAAAAAGAAAAACCCGTTTCTCTCACGACTCAAGGTCACCGCTTTCAAACCGCTTCCTCATTTTATTCATTTAAAGAAATGTGAGTATTAATAAACAGAAATGGAAAATACTTACGACTTATTCGGCGACATGATAGCGCTCTACGGGAGTGTGAACTGTAGAATGACTAGTTTAACGAGGGTGTGTCAGAAGTTATTCTTATGTATAGAAGAAGAAGAAACTGAGAAATATCAAGAAATTCATTCCCTGATTTTAAAATATGTTATTCAAATGCATCAAATATTGCATGAAGAGAAGAACAAAAATGTTCGTAAAATGGGGTGTGATATTTTATCTAAACTGGACAAATTTCTTTAGATTTTAATTATTTTTAAAACCATTAAAATCAAATATCGAATTGAAACATTTGGTCTGGTTGAGACTTCCCAACATCCTTAATCCCCAAATACACAAAGAAAAGAGGTTTCAAATCATTGAGTTTTAAATAATCTGACGCCATTTTATCACATCTTTGTGGTAGCGATACAAGACAATCAGGCAATTCTACAACTATTCTATTTCCATATCTTTTGGTTACCTGTTTAATTTCAGTGACAGGATATTTTTCGTGGATGTTGAGTTCCCTCATTTTCCTGAATGTCTTTGCTCCATCTTCTAATGAACTGAGTGCGTTTAATTTATTTAACAATTCCATTTTGCGTTTATTATATGAGAAAAAAATTTTATTTCTTTAAATGCGAAAAATTATATACTTACCCACACTCATAGCTTTGATTTGTCTATTTTTAATGATTCTATCTCTTCTATATTTAGTATGCCAAGAGGTATGTGAATAAGTGACCCATTCTTTAAGCGAATCAAAATTTTATCAGTATGGACTACAGTATCAGAAATCAGGTATTCTCGGTCCAGTTCTTAGTTCTCCAGTTCTTAGTCAAGTTCGAATACGTACAGAATTAAGTTTCTCCATTTATTTATGGAGCTAATAAAATTCTAACTTTTCAATGTGTAAATAGGGTTTCAACTTACATTGTCCTCCTGTCAATACTGATAAAGTTAAAACATCATTCTGTTTCCCATACACAAATAAAATGATTGATTCTTCATTGACACGTGTTTCCTTATCGAGAAGGACCTCTTTACCTTTTTCTAATCGTATCTTTGGTTTCTCATTCATGTTATCACATGCTATGAAAATTGTTACTTTCATATACATATCGAGTGGTAATTTTAAGTTTGAGTCTAAGAGTTTCGAAGTAAATCTATTAAAGGGGAAAGTTTTGAAACCACTTCCCGTAAATTGTATTCCTCTATCTGTAGAGGCACAGAATGTCTTAGTATCAACATAATATTTATTAACACAATCTGTGTCATATTGAGGTCTTTTCACACCCGAAATTCTTTGATTGTGAGCATAATAGTTTTTATTAATTTTATTCCATAGAATACAGTAATAATCAAGATGTTTTTAGTAACTACATCGTTTACATTCACAGGCTCTTTCACATTTGACACCACTTTATTGTTAGCATCATAACAATCATTTTTTTAAAATCAAAGCATTATTTTCAAAATATTGTTTGTTGACACCATCGTGACTAGCGCTCGGATCCGCAAGATGTGCGATTTCTCTATTTTTAGCATTATAAGCCTCCCCATGGAGCGTTAAAGCATTACTTTCAAAATATCGTCTATTCACCACATTTTTCTCAGATTCCGGATCTTTCACATTATTTATCGTTTTACCTTTCGCATCAAAATTTCCTTGAGGTGTGTGTAGTAAACTTATGTTTCGCAACTGGTCAACCACTGTATCTACATAATCTCTAGTTGTAGAATCAGACTTGTCAACTGGAGCTAAAAGATTGATAATTCTTTTTCCTTTTGCATCATATTGTTGATCATTTTCTGAAAGGACTAAACTTTTGTTTGACAAATCTCGAATGGATGACCTCAGATTCTTCCTACATCTGTCTACATAAAATTTTGTAGTCACGTCATTATTTTCTAAAGGTTCTCCAGCATTCCTTAATATCTTTTCCTCCATATCATAATTACCATCATGTGTCAGTTTAAACCCTATTCCTGGAATGGCAGGTGGCCCTTCTTTGAGTTCTTCCTCAAAAAGTGGATAGTATGCTGTCATTTCTTTATTTTAATATGAATAATTTCAATAGTCTTTCGACTATTAAAATTAAAATTCAGTTCCATTTATAGCTTTAATGTTTTGATCATGGTAATATCTTGATTCTTTATGTTTAAGTAACACTTCTTGCGTTCTCGTAAGATGAAATAGAAGACATAATTCTTGGTGGTGTTTCTCAATCGCCAGTTGAACTCTATAGTCAGGTTATTCGTGTCTGTATAGTTTTCATGGTGAGCCAGGTTGAAGCAAATGATTGGATATAATTTACCAAAATTGGAATAATTGACCATGCACCCTGTTTCTGGTGTAAGGGTGTTGAGTCTAGACTCCAAAAGAACTGTGTATAGGCGATTGTAATCACCTTTCTCAAAATCCATCATGTAACTAACAGTTGGAACCCTTACATTATTAACCATCAACCAACATTCCATCATATCTAAGTTGTCGAATAACATGTTGTTCTCTTTTGCATTTTCATATCTTTCAGTGTATTGTGGTATGACGTACAAGGACAATACTTCGTCTGAAGTAGCATTTATGGAATAAGACCCGCTTGAATTCTTTAAGAAAATATTCGACTTTACAATGCTATGTTGGTTCCAGTTTATTTCAACAGGCTTATCTGATAATTTTAACTCATTAAATTTTACAGCTGCTGAATTCTTAAATCTAACATAAGGAAGCCAAAGTGATAAATCTTCCACAACAACTTTGTAATCCTTATTTTGCTCATCTGTATACAGCATGTTCTGACTATGATTTCTCTGAAACTCAAACTTGACTTGGAACCCTGTTATGACCTTTTTGTATTCATTGAAGGAATCAAATACATATTTTAACGGGATCCATATAGTGACAGTTTTGCTATTTTGATAATGCATCATAAGTTTGCATCTCTCTTTGAATCCTTGATTATACTCGTCGTTAGTTCTTAATTTTTCAAAAAATTCAGTTACCTTAGTTGTATCTACCAAAGTTCCATCATATTTCAAGGGTTTTCCGTCCGCTGTGTCAGACGTATCTACGTAGAAGAGCATATTCGTAGCTTCCGAAGTAGAATAGTAAGGAGTGAAATGAATTAAACCTAACACATGTCGCATGAGAGCAGAATAATTAATGTTGGTTTCGATTTCAGTGTTGCCAAATGTAAATCTGTTGGCGTTTATTAAACCACCTCCATTCACGAAAGCTACATTATCATCCGCTATTGCTGTTCCATTACTGTTAACAATTTTTAGCTTTTGTTGTAAATATCCATTAGAATATAAGATATTGGAGTTAGTGTCATGTATAAAGAAATGGTAAGTGGCATTCTCAGTAGAACTATCGCTGTTTTCATGCCTCATTTCTCTATACTCGAGACTTTCGATGTCATCATCGTAATAGTAATCGGTGTTGTTTAAATCAAATATTTTATTCATTTATTATAAAAACAACTATTTTGTCTTAATTTAATAGCTATATGACTATTAAATCAAAATTCACAGAAATTTCAGTCCAGCCCCATGTTTTTTCTTCTTTGAAAATATCTCGTTCAATTTATTACAGACAAACTGTTTGACTAATGCAGAGGGATTCTGTAAAAAAGCATATGGAAAGATCCCTCTTCCTTGTATTTTCTTACTCTTCCTTCGAAGTCTATGTTTATTCATTTCTTTATTTAGAGGGCAATAAAATTGTATTGTACTTCTTGCTTATTGAGGGGAATTAAATCACCTCTATGGTTCGTTATTCTCATTCTGATTCTGTGAACACTCTCCATCCGGACAGGAAAGAATAGAGGTTTTTCAAATGATTTTATGATTTGACTGACGGGACGATTAATATTCGTAAAGGAATAGATTACGTTTGAAGAGTGAAAGCCGTTAATGTAGGCTCCCTCCGCGACATCACAGTGTATATAAATGTTATCATTCCCACCGGATAAGTCGGCAATGTACTTTCCTACTTGTTCAGACTCTTCATATATTTCAGGTTCGAACCCTAATAGATTATGCAGGTTTTTGCATTTTGTTAAATCGATCTTATACCCATCTTTTAACTTAAAGGCTATTCTTTGTCGTTCCTCGACTATACCAAATAGAATTGGTTGATCGTTCCCAAAAAATTTCAGCATGTAACTGTTCAACCCTTTAACGGTATAATTTCCATCTTTAAGCGATAGATCAAACCACTGATGTCCATCGTAGTATGAAAAGGTCTCATCTTTAATGTTATCCCAAGAAACGTACATTGAAAAGGACTGAAGAGTGATCTGCTTAAACCTAAATGGTATGGAATATTCAATTGTAAAGTCTTTTGACTTTTCAGAGTTTTTCGAATCTAATATTAATAACACCATTTATTTATAGAGAACATTTTTTTCATTATAGTCACTAGGTTCTTGGGTAAAGGAATACAGAACATCTTCAACAGATTTACCTCTGTTTCTTTCATCAATATACTTCATGCAAAAGTAGCCACATTTGACGGAGGCTGGGTGTTGTAAAAAGCTTGAGTTATACCCTATTTTTTTCCCAGAACTTTGTAGATATTTCTTAATACTGGTGGGAATTTTGTAAATATGTTCTCCAAACGGATCAAAATATTCGACGAAATTGTTATTAGGATCGTTATAGTAACCTACCCAATGTGTACCAGGTCCTGTAGCTATGTCCAAATTAATAATGCCGTTCTCAAATCGTCTCATCTTTTTAGGTAACAGATCCGAAGTAAAGACACCCCTAAACCCTTTTTCTTGCTTCAGATTGTCTTCAATCAATTCGTTGGATATTCCCAGTTTTGATAGACTCTCTTTCCACGGGGTTTTTTTGAGGACAACCCGATCCTGAAATTTTATCCAAAGCTTTCTTTGCTCCCCATCCAGCTGCCCCACTTGCAGCACCTAAAGCCAACGCCTTAGCTCCGTCAATTAAGGCCGTTAAAAAGTTAGCTAGAAAGCAAAAACCCACCCGTTTTCTTGAGCTGCGTCTTGCTGATAGTAATTCTCTTTCCTTTCCCGATTTGAGCTATTTGTGTTTGAGTTAAGTACATGTCATAGTTAGATGGTTTTGTCCTGTCTATTTGTAGGGAAACTTCTTCTCCTTTCTGGTATGCAGATTTTAATTTAGCAATCTGATGATCACTTAAGTGTATTTTAGTTTTTACGTAGTTACTCATTTATTTAATAAGAAATTTTTATAGTATTCTTTTACTTGCTCGTTTTTAGAGTTCCTTCTCTTAATAATGCATCCAGTAGATCGACGATTTGAGTATGTAACTTTTTAATCTTGGATCCATTGCAAACTTTATCGGTGAATCGAGCCAAAATTTATAATTTGTCTTCCACTCCTTTACCGAGGTATATTTCCTTTCTCTGTAAGTCCCTCAGTCGCTCTCGATAATCTTCTAATGTAATCATATGTTCCCTTAAATAATCAGCTTTAGATAATAGTCTATCTTCTCTTTCCTCATCTTTTTTGGTCATTCGAGCTATCTGACTCATAAGGTTTCCTTTTTGACGAGCAAACTTTAAGTATGTACTCTTTACTCTATTGATAACTTCTTGTAGAGCATCCTTGGATTCGTTGTACAACTTTGAGGGTCTTGGAAAGTTATTTTTCTCTAAAAACTCTACATCCAAATCTTTATCAAAATAGAAGATATCCGGAGTCGCTGGAGATGGTTCAATCGCAAGAGGAATCTTATCAACAGCATCTTTTATAGCCTTAAAATGTTCTTTTCTAGTAACATCTTGTTGGTGAAGTTTCTCGGTTACAGGCTGGTGAAATTCAGACAAAGTTTTCTGGAAACCTAATTTTTGTTCCAGATTTTGTTCGTTGTTCTTTCTAATCTCCGCCTGAATCCTAAACACTTTCAGGTCATTCTTAACTTCTTATCTTAGCTTCTTGTTTCGCTCTTTTTGTAAAGCATTCATTTATTAATAAGCGAAATATTTTTTACTGCAGGCAAATTATTTTTTACTGAGAGCAAATTATGTTTTTACTGACAGCAAATTTTTTTCAACATTAAATAAAGATGATTGCAATTGAAGATTATACAGAGCCAGAAGAATTAGCCAATGCAAATCAGCATTATTTATTACCGAAACACCCTTTCAGACTTCTGATCACTGGAGCTTCGGGTACTGGTAAAACGAATTTATTGCTGAATTTTATTTATGATTATCTCGAGTTTGATAACTTGTTCATTTGCGCTAAAGATATGTTTGAACCCAAGTACACTAAACTGAAAGAAAAGTACACTATGTTTGATGGTGTGGATATTAAAGACGTATTAGCAAAGTATCCCAAAAAGAAGAAGAAAATTTTGCTCGAGTTATATGAAAAATACGTCAAGAAAGAAACCGTATTCTCCTCTGATACAAAAGACTTTATTACAGTGGACGATCTGGACCCCTCTTGCAAAAATGTTGTTGTCTTTGATGATTGTGTGACAGAGAAAGACCAGAAGAGTATAGAAGATTTCTTCATCAGAGGTAGGAAGAAGAATGCTTCAATCATTTACCTCTGTCAATCCTATTACAGAACGCCCATTGTCATCAGGAGAAACTGTAACTGTTTAATATTTTTCAACCTCCAGCAGAGGGAGATTCAGCAGATTATAAGAGAGGTAGATGGCAGTTTGACGAAAGAAGAGTTCAATCGATTGTACAAAAAGTGCATGCAACAACCATATGATTTTTTATGCTTGATTTAGTGAATCCGTCCTTGAGATATCGGAAAAAATATTTCATCCCTATAAATAAAGATGGAAGAATACTTACGGAAGAAAATTTACGTGTATAGAAAGAGCTACCACCATTATCATAAGATAAAAATTTCGCTATCCATTACAAAGTTCCTCTGCAGTTCATTGGGTTTATCCGCTTTTGCGATGGTACCCTTAGCCGCTCTGAGCTTAAGTGCCGGTATAGTTGAAGTTATAGAAAAGTCCCTGAATATTGTGGAAAGGAACGAAGAGTATAAGCAATCATACAAGTTTTATAAACAACTGTTGAATTCTTTCAAATCAAATGCATTATCAGAAGAAGGCGTGTACAGTAGGGAGGATGATTTTATCAACAATTCAGTCTTCTTACCCAGAGAAAAATACATGAAACAAACCCAACTGAACGGTTATGAATATGTGTGTAAATAATTTTTTACATATAAATAAATGAAGAAAGGAAAAGGAGTTATTAACTCTGCAATTAACAATTTACCGTTTGAAATGCATCTGCCTGGTCACCAATTTACAGGGCCAGGTACTCAATTGCTCAGAGGTAAAACGAGATTAAATCCAGATTTAACATACAAAGAATGGAGTAAGCCCATTAATAGAGTCGATGAAGCTGCTTATAAACATGATGTGTGTTACCTGAAAAACAAAGATACCGAAACAAGAAACAAGGTGTGCGACTCAGACATGATAAAAGAGCTTGAGGATATTAACAATCCAACTCTCCGTGAAAGGTTAGATAGAGCTGTTGTGAAGCCAATTATCAAAGCAAAGAAGACATTTGGAATGGGCTCAAAAATATACTGCCTAAAATGTAAAACCCACACTGAGACGAAAGACGTACAGCACGCTACTTCTAACAACGACAGACCTATGATAAAAGGGATCTGCACGGTTTGTGGTTCTAAAAAGAAGCGTTTTTTTACCGCTAAAGGGGTAACTGAGGACCCCAAAAAAGTTTATTACGATCCAGAGACTGGATATTGTGGTATAAACGAACTCAGTAGAAAAACAGGTTTAAGTCGAAAAAAAGTCTCAGATTTCTTACATCAACAAGATGTTTACACAAAACATAAACCACTCATCAGTAAGTTTAAAAGAAGAAGAACTTATGTGTCACAATTTGATGATCAATGGCAAGCAGATTTGTTATTTCTAAAGCCATTTTCAAAATCGAATGATGGCTACAACTACTTGTTAACAGTCATTGACATTTTCAGCAAATATGGGTGGGCTGTGCCTATTCGTAGAAAAACGGGGGAAGAAGTGACTAAGGCATTTAAGAAGATATTTAAAGTGAGAGTTCCTCTTAAAATCCAAACTGACAAGGGGACAGATTTCATCAACAAAGAGACACAACTTCTGTTTAAAGAGAACAAAATCCACTGGTTCACAACTGAAAACGTTGAAATCAAATGCTCCGTGGTGGAACGATTCAACAGAACTCTAAGCGGTAATATTCGGAAATATTTAGCGGCTAACAATACCAATAGATACATAGATGTATTGGATCAGTTAGTGAAAAATTATTACAACTCTTACCACAGAAGTATAAAGATGATGCCGGTTGAGGCCAGTCTAGAAAAAAACAGTGGTGAAGTCTACCGAAATTTGTTCAAAGAAAAGGTCATGCATAAACCCAAATACCAAGTAGGAGATATAGTTCGAATATCAATATATAAAACGACTTTCAGAAGAGGATATGAGGCAACCTTTACAGAAGAAATATTCGTCATCTCTGAAGTATTAAAAACCGATCCAGTCACTTATAGAATAAAGGATTTAAACAATGAAGATGTAAAAAGAACCTTTTATGAAAATGAGCTGGTAAGGTATGATGTGTACAAAATCGAAAAAATTCTCAAAAAGGTGGGGAATAAATACCTGGTGAAGTGGTTAGGTTATCCAGAAAGTAGCTGGATAGATAAGAAAGATTTAGTTAATTTTTAATAGCTGACAAAAGCTATTAAAAATTCCAGTTTAAAGCTTCGAAGACGGTTCGACAGATTTCTTCATTCTGATCAAGCGTTTTCTTCATTTTGGGTAACTTAAGTGGTACCTGAAAATCTCTTTTCCGTAACAGATGAAATAAAACGTTTTCTTTGCAGATTACGTTTTTCCGCTCTGGAAACAATTCTTCATATTTATGGATAAATTTAAGAAACTCAACCAAAATCTCATCTTCTAAGGGGATATTAAACCCTTTTAACCATTTAGTAAGATTTTTCACTCTGCTTTGGCTCCTCTGTTGCATCTTCATCATCAAATATAATTGCTTTCCATCTAGAGGACGTTTATTAGTATTGTATCTCAGCTCTTCATGACATGTCATACACACGTAAAATTCATAATCATCTTTTGTTATATATTCATGCTCACACTTTTGAGTTGAAGGTACTTTGTTGTCTAGACCAAAGTGTCTTAATATTTCCATCATTTCATCTGACATTTATTATTAAAAGTATTCCTTTTAACTTCTTTAATATCTTACGCACTTTGTCAATTGGGAGGATCTTTCATTGGAGAAAAATCTGAAAAAGTTCTATGAAGCCGGTCACGCGACGACTTTTATGAGATTAAAGTCGATTCTCTCAACAAGCAGGCACCATGAAAATTGAATGAACCCCCCTCAATATTTTAAGTATTTAAAGAAACGAGATATATATATATATAGAGAGAGATAATAAAGATGGAATCTAAAACCGTTCGACAGTTGCGAGACTACTGTCGGGAACATAATATTCGAGGATACTCGAAGCTTAAAAAGGCGGAACTGATCGACCTCATTCCTCCATTTCATTCATTCTCATCGAATCATAACGGCTTTCCCAGTTTTCACGATGACCTGTTCAGCAAGCAAAAGAAAAAGAGGGGGCGTAAAATCAGGTGTTGTGGTAAGTTATTTAAGGAATCAAGCATAAATAAGCACTGGCAAACTAAAGCCCATCAAAACTATAAACCCCCTCAGGAGTCTAGGCGAGATCAAAGAAATAGCATGACTATCAACCAACTACGTGAATTTTGTCGAATGCATGACATTACGGGCTATTCCAAGTTAGGCAGGAAGACAAACATTATAGCATACATAGAAAGAGTATTGTTTAACCGTCACTTCGCATTTGATTCCGATCTATTTTCAGATTCACGACAGAAAAGGCTATATACCTCCCAGGAAGTTGAGATGGCCTTTAAGTCTCGTTTGAAGACATACAATATCCAAAATGAACACAATCTAATGCTCCCCAAAGACTTCTTAAACGATATTTCATCACTGGTCCGGGGCATCATAACAAAACACATAAAGAGGCTGCATGGCTTGAAGGTCAATTTCCAATTTCTCTGTGATTATCAAAAAGGGAAAGATGAAGAGATGGAGAAAAACTTTAAAACGGAAAATGAGGTCATCCTAGAATCAACTGATTTGGTAGACTATTACAGATCAGTTATTCAAAAGCTATTGACAGAGATGGAGGAGTTTGTTGCAAGAGGTTCAGGCTGGACGCTTGCTAGAATTAAAAGCATTGAGGTGAGAATTAATAAGTTTAACCCACTGAGAGAATCGTCCTACATTGATCTGCCTAAAAGAATTAAAGCTAAAAAAGCAGTCATTAACGTAAAAAACGAAGATAATAAGTGTTTCATGTGGGCAATACTTTCTGCACTACATCCAGTGGAAAAAGACGCTCAAAGAGTCACCAAATATAAACCTTATGAAAATGAGCTAAAGTTCGAAGGTATTGAATTCCCAGTGAAGATAGAAGATCGAATAATTAACAGGTTTGAGAAGTTGAATAATATATCTGTGAACATATATTCATATGAGACTAAAAATAAAGACATATACCCCTTGATGATAACTCGAAATAAAGCAGATAAACATATCAATTTGCTCTACGTAAAAAATGAAGAAGGGAACAGTCATTACTGTTGGATAAAAGACTTGTCAAAATTAATAAATGCTCAATTAAGTAACCATGATGGAAGAATATACCCATGTGAAAGGTGTTTATCATTTTATCGCTCTGAGGAAGATCTGCAAAAACATGAACCGGATTGTAGAAAAAATAAGGCTGTCAAAATTGCAATGCCGAAAGTAGGTGATTCATTAAAGTTCAAAAATTATCATAAATCATTACGAGTACCTTTTACTATCAATGCAGATTTTGAATGTTTAACAAATAAGATGGATACCTGTCAACCTGATGGAAACGCATCATACATACAAAAATATCAAAAGCATGAACCTATGAGTTTTTGCCTTTATATCAAATATAAACATGAAGACTACAAAGCACCCATCATTTATAGAGGCCCTGATGTCACTAAAGTATTTTATGATACATTAAAGACTGAGGCCCTAACGATAAAGGAAATTTATGACAAGCATCAACCAATCAAGATGACTGCTAAAGATGAGCACTTTCAGGGAACTGATGTATGTCATATTTGCGAGTTGAACATCGGAACAGAGCCATCACCTTATTCAAACGAGGACCATGAAAAAGTTAGAGATCAGGACCATTTACTCGATCCGTCAAAATGTGAATCAAACTATAGGGGTCCGGCTCACAGTCTATGTAACCTACACTATCGTAACCCTTCCTTTATCCCAGTTTTTATCCATAATTTATCCGGATACGATGCACACCTGTTTATAAAAGAACTAGGGGGTGATAATGGAGACATTGACGTCATATCTAACACCGAAGAAAAATACATCTCATTCAGCAAAGAGGTGGGGGCAAAAATGATAGAAACTGGTGAAGGAAAGAAAGCCAAGCTCCCTGGAATAAAATTGAGGTTTATTGATTCATTTTGATTCTTGGCCAGTAGCCTTGACCGTTTAGCGAAGAATGTGAAAGAGTTCAGAGAGATGGCCAAATACTTCCCAAAGGACAAGCTAGATTTTGTCACCAGAAAAGGTGTATATCCATACGATTATAGGGACTCCTGGAAAAAATGTGAAGAAACCAAGCTTCCCTCACAAGAAGAATTTTACAATAGAATGACTGAATCACACATATCACATGAGGAATATGAACATGCCAAGAAAGTCTGGAATGCCTTCAACATTAAAAATTTAGGCGAATTTTCTGATTTATATGTGAAGACTGATGTACTGATCTTGACTGATATTATAGAACATTTTAGGGATGTCTGCATTAAGACCTACAAACTGGATCCTGCATGGTACTTCACTGCACCTGGAATCTTTTGGGATGCTATGTTAAAGTCCACTGGTGTAAATAAGAGCTATTAAACAATTATGATATGGTACTTATGCTTGAAAAAGGTACCAGAGGAGGTGTATCTCAGTGCTGTAACAGATATGGGAGAGCTAATAATAAATACATGAAGGACTATGATAAAACTATGGAATCTAGTTTTCTAATATATCTCGACGCTAATAACCTATATGGTTGGGCAATGAGCCAACCCTTACCATATGGTGGTTTTAAGTGGGGAAATGCCGATATTGATGTGACCAAAATAGCGGATGATGCAGATAAAGGGTACATTCTAGAGTGTGATCTGCACTATCCTGAATACTTGCATAATCTCCACTCAGACTTACCATTAGCCCCTGAGAACCGAATACCCGATGGTTCGAAGCATTCTAAACTGCTAACAACCCTGTATGACAAAGAGCGATACGTCATTCATTATAGGGTTCTAAAACAATATTTGCGGCTGGGGCTAAAGTTGAAAAAGGTGCACAAAGTGCTGGAATTCAACCAGTCTAATTGGCTACAGAAGTACATTGACCTGAACATTCAGATGAGGACCAAGGCAACCAACGAATTTGAAAAGGACTTTTACAAACTCATGAACAACTCGGTGTTCGGAAAGACGATGGAAAATATCAGGAAACGCCTCGATATCAGAATCTGTGCGATTCCAAGAAAGCGGAAAAACTTATAGCTAAACCGAGTTTTAAAGGTAGAACTATATTTGATGAAAATTTGGTGGCTATACATATGAACAAAACTAAAGTAGTCTTTGATAAACCCATCTATGTTGGGATGAGTATCTTAGACTTATCCAAGCGTTTAATGTACGGCTTTCACTATAATGTGATGAAACCAAAGTATAGGGAGGATGTAAAACTGTTATATATGGACACGGACAGCTTCATATACGATGTAAAAACGGAGGACTTTTATGAAGATATGAAAGGAATGATTGACTACTTTGATACGTCGGATTACCCAGAAAATAATAAATATGAAATGCGAAGGGTAAATAAAAAGGTTCTGGGGAAAATGAAGGATGAGCATTCTGGAAAAATTATGGAAGAATTCGTCGGATTAAGATCAAAAATGTATGCCTGCAAGACTGAAACAGACTTGGTAAAAAAATCCAAAGGGGTCAAGATGTGTGTTGTCAAAAATAGGATCTCCTTTGAGGATTACAATAACTGTCTATTCAAGCAAGAAGTGCAGCACAGAACCATGAATCTCATTAGAAGCACAAAACATCAGCTTCACTCTATACAAGTAAATAAGATTGCCCTCTCCGGGGAAGATGACAAGCGTCATGTATTGGAGGATGGTATTAACACATTAGCTCTCGGCCACTACACTACAAAAAATAATTTCTGTGAATAAAAAATTTAATATAATAAATGGCAAACGAAGTAGATTAGAACGAATTTTCTAAAAAAACTCTTTCCGAAGATGTTTTGAGGGGACTGGCAGAACTCGTTAACTGGCGATATGTTTTCGAGTTCTCACCTCTGAGTAAATCATTCATAGAAGAATATGCTACTGAAGAAGATTGGACAATTATCTCTAAATACCAGAAATTGTCGGAACATTTCATGGAAATACATGAAAACGATTTATATTGGAAAAGCTTATCCAGGTATCAAAAAATGACAGAGAGGTTTATGGAAGAACACACCAATTTCATTGATTGGAGAGCAATATCTCATTATCAAAATCTGAGTGAATCCTTCATTCAAAAATATCATGAGAAACTAGATATGGAGCTAGTATCTGCTTTTCAAACACTTAGCGAAAATTTGATGAGGGAGCATAAGAATCGACTGAAATAGCGATATATTTCACGATATCAATCTTTCGATGAAGACTTCGCTATGGAGTTCCAGAATAAAGTAGACTGGTGTTACATCTTTAAATATAAACTGCATATTCTGTCTGATCAATTCTTCACCCTTCATTACAGAAAAATAGTCTGCTAGCCGAAATATATAATCAAGAAGTATTTATAAACCCTTTCAACGAACCATGACGGGGAAAAAAATAAAAATATATTTTTTAATAGTTTTCGAACTATTAAAAGATAAAGACTTGGAATTCTTCCATTTTGTATTCATAAAACAATATTTTTCTTCAGCTCTCATCAAGACTCTCAATTATTTTTTGAAACTTTTCTTCTAAATTTCCTAAGTGTTCAATGACCTTTTCATTTGGGGGTATCATTGATTGAAGCTTCTGAAGTTCTGCTCGAAAGCTATAAATTAATAAGATGCGAGTACACACTTTAATCAAATGGGTTTTCTTTTTATTCATTTCCATTTCTTTGTTTATATATTTGTTGTCTTTAAATACTTGAAATATCTCTCTACCTTTTGGCTGAGAAAAGGGAGTGCTCACCGAAGGGGGCGTTCGAGATGACTTCTAAAAATGGGGGGTTGGAAGCTTATTTTTTTTTAAATAGACAAGTATTTGCCATTACTTTTTTAAAAGTAGAGAAAATTAATTGTATGGGGTTAAGAAATATTTTTAAAAGGGGCGTGAGAAAAAGGGGGTGTTCACTGAAGGGTATACCCTGCCGTCTCAGCGACTTTTTCGTGAATAAATTATTGCGCTTTTGTGAAAAGTTTTATGGGAGCCATTATATTTTCAAAGTGGGTAGATTGCTTTTAAAAGTGGGTGGGGTTGATTTCTGTGGGTGGTTTTTACACCATTGCTTTTAAAAGAGGGTGGAAATTTTATGGGGGGTTTTTGGGCCATTTTTCTTAAAAGTGGGTTGAAATTTTATGGGGCTTTTTACACCATTGCTTTTAAAAGAGAGTGGAAATTTTATTGGGCTTTTTACACCATTGCTTTTAAAAGTGGGTGGGAATTTTATGGGGGTTTTTACACCATTGCTTTTAAAAGAGGGTGGGAATTTTATGGGGGCGCTTTATGGCCTAAACATAACTGCGCCAGCTCTGTCAAATGCACACTACTCACACTATATAACAGTATCGGCACATTACACATAATTTCACAAAAAAGCCACGCAAAGAAATAAGCAATGAACTAAACCACTTCAATATCATAAGTGATCAAGTGTCTTTCTGAGAAATTCAGTGACTGCGCCTAGTGCCATCTACCCACTTAAATAGGAAAGGTAGCTGTAACTATACCCGCTACAACCTACATTAATGTTAAAAGATATTTAGTATGAAACTAAAGTGCATGTTGAAATGATAAATGCAAAGAGAGATAATAAATGTAAATAGTATTTTTATCTAGTTACTGAACTGACAAATATATAATTTAAATGGGAGTATATATTTAATATCGAGTAATTATTTAAAAGTGAATATGAACACTCGTGTCCATAAGTTAAGGATAATGCAAGTTTAGGCACAGAAAGAGACAGAAGTAAAACAAATGTGACTTATTTATAAATTCTATTTATTAAACTAAAGGTAAAGAGCAAAAAAGATGATATATGTTTGACATCATTAACAAAAATTTCGATTTTCATTCCCGGGAGCAAATTTAAAAAAGGACCTATTTACAAAAACCATTATAACATTATTGGTATGATAGTTAATACATAATATGCCCCCAATGCAATAAAGACCGTACAAAGCTTAGGTATGATGAGTATCAAATTATTGATTTGATCATGAGGAATATTACACCACTCATCAAGCAATGGCTTCCGAAGCTACGGTGGATATGTGAGAGGATTTGAGGGACTGAAATTTATCGGCCAAACGTCTCCCACACATGCTCTATTGGATTCAAGTCCTGTGAGTGGATTGGCTAGCTCATACGGGTGATATCGTCCGATTGAAGGCATTCGTCTCAACTGTTTGTACGGTGAGGACGGGCGTAGTCATCCATAAACAGAAATTCTGCACCCATGGCCCAGAATTTCATGAGCATGCAGGTTACTTTTGGAACTCAGGATAATTCCTCTCCAAACAAGCAATCCTGTACCACCGTAACAGTGTTGTTATATGAAGTTTTCTTGTGGTAAAGGGTATCTAGCCCTCTCCATAAGATAGTGCGGTGAGAATCGGACTGACAGCTATAAATTGACTCATCGAAAAACATCACACAAGACCACTGTTGTATTGTCCACAATGCATGCTTTCTCTTCCAAGTTAACAACAGGCGACAGTGAGTTGCGGTAAGTGGAACACATCTGACATATAGAGCAATGTGCCCTAAGTGTCTGTACACGGTTTGCCTTAAAACCGTCTTACCGATAGCGGAAGAGAACTGACGAGACTGTTTTGATGATGTGCTCAATCGGTTTCTTTTGACGGTAACTGCCAAATACGGGTCCTTATTCGGCTTTGTAAGTCGGGGGCAAACTGTTCTGTAATATCTATTCACATTATCATCATCTTGGAACCGTTTCCAAAGCCTGGAGGTGATAATCTGTGCGATTCCAAGTTTCTCGGATATTTACAGCTAGGTACGTCTACATTTTTGACAGACAGAAATTCTACATTATGCAAATGTTTTTTTTTGTGCAATAAGTATGCGGTTATTGCACTGAAAGGCCTTAAAAGCGTTTGTGAACAATTTTACTCTTCTTTGAAACCCTTATTTATATAATCCTCTCCTACACTCTCGTCATTGTGACGTACCATCGGTGCCATTTGTTGGTTCCGAGTAATTTCCATATTATTCTTTAAGATTTGTGTCATAATTATACACGTGAAATTTTTATTTTAGAGTTGAATTTCAGTTTGATGCTGAATTATCCTTAATTCATGACATCAGTGTGTATAAAATAAGTTAAATTTATACATTACGAGATATGATATTAAATTGGAGACGCACGTGCGCACAATATCGCCTTAGAAATAGTTTGCATTCTACAACAAGAATTTCCATAATATGTTTTGTTCTTCGGGAATAAATATATATATATGTTATGTATATATATATATATATATATATATATATATATATATATATATATATATATATATATATATATATATATATATATATATATATATATATATATATATATATATATATATATATATATATATATATATATATATATATATATATATATATATATATATATATATATATATATATATATATATATATATATATATATATATATATATATATATATATATATATATATATATATATATATATATATATATATATATATATTTTTTATTTATATATATATATATATATATATATATATATATATACAAAAAAGAACACAGTTTGTTTCACCTAGAAATGTTTCATAGCCATATCTGTTGTATTCATATATATATATATATACATATATATATATGTGTGTGTGTCATTATATAGTAAATATCTCTAAACACAGGTAATGTTAGATAATATTGCAATCAACTTTGATTACATTTTATTTTCTTCATTTTTAATTTTACATTATTGTAACGAAACTGTATAAAATATCGTGTGCACAATATTTCATGTCTTATATTTAAAAAGCATTAAATATTCTTCAACTTTTGCTCTTTGAAAGATGTACATCATAGTTACTTATTACATTGTTTTTGTAAAACATAACGTTCAAATATTTTAGTAAAACATTGCATTCTATACTCCTGAGTAAAGAAAAATAAATGATTTCTTGTCTGTGCTTGTTAACAGATTCAGTAGGGGAATACACTAAAATATAACTAAAGATGAATATTTTTCTATAGTATACAACGGAATACAGGATTAATATGATTTTTCAAACTAAAATATGTTTCCAAATAGTACTTCTGTTTATATATTGTTTCTCCAAAATTTATAACCTTAGAATATCAGATAGATGAAATGTTTTTACAAATAACTTCCATTTTCTAAATTAGATATGTCTATTTTTTAAAATTATTTTTTAAAATAAGATATGATTTACACAGTGGTAAATATCTTGTTATTTGCTGACATTTTTTTAATCGACAATGTTTTACATTTATTTAGTAAATATGAAATTTTCATGCTTATATGATATGAGAATTGAAATACGAGTATTATACTGGAACTTTAAACTATTCTTATGTTTCTACTTTTTATTAACCTATGGAAAGTTTTAATTTAATTATAAACATATCTGATGTTATTTTATGAACTTTATATATATATATATATATATATATATATATATATATATATATATATATATATATATATATATATAATATGTATGTGTATAAGCATAACGTCTGGTTTTAACCAATTACTTATCAAAGTAAAAATGAAGATAATTATTTATTTCTTTGTTTGTATATTATTATCTTTTTATTAAATCGAATAAACAGGAATAAATGAGTTCCTTTTTGATATTTTATTATTAACATAACCTTTTTGCAATCGCATAGTTAATACATATGTTATTAAAATTAGCCCAATATATATGCTAATGCAAGTAATTTTAACTGCTAGTCTAGCTTTAATAATTATTTTAATTAATATGTCTAACATTGTGATATGAAAAATGAAAGAAATGTTTCATGTGGTACTTTTTATATGGATATATTTAAAGATTACTGTAGAAATGAATATTAGTTGCTATTAATAAAATTTTTATTTATCAAAAGATAAAATATAAGTTCAAACTTATTAATATTTTATAAAAGTAATTTTTTGTGTACATGACAAAACATATACAAGCGAGATAAATCCTGTACCACCTATTATGTGTTGAATTAAACACATAAAAATAATGATTTTCACGATTGCTCTTTTCTCTACAATAATTTTCCGTTACTGCGTTTAAGCTATTCGAACAAAATTGTTGATGCCAACGACTTTTCTGAGCCAAATAGTAATTTTACATGTTTCATTTGGCAAAAGGATTGGGTTATGCATTTCGAATGAAAGCTATTCTAACAGTACTTTTTTCCGTTTCATGGTTGCGAATAAATATTCAAATGAAAATATTTCTTTCAATGCTCCTGTTTCTTTTCTTTTTCTACATTTATATTCATTGTTTGAATGCTTCTTTTTAGAAAAGCTCAAATTTTAACACTTTAAATTAATGTACCATTTCGCAGTACAAAAGAAATATGCTATTGAATTTTACAGCAATTTTTTCGAATGCAGAAAAAAATATCAAATTAATATAATATTTTGTTATTCTTCATTCTAATTGAACAAAATAATTGAATAAATAATTGTGAAGAAGGTAAGTAAAAATAGAATGCTTAAATAAATAGGGTTTTGCAAATTAATTTTACTTATATTTTTTCGAAATAGAAATTCTTGCCATTAAAATTCAAAATCATTTTTTCAAAATTTTGATATTAAAATTAAAATTTAAGAGACAGAAACGCATAAAGTCTTACATTTTTATGAAATAAAGATATATGTTTAACTAGTAAAAACAACTAGAGTAAAAAATAATTTTAATCATATGATGTCAAGTATTGCAAAGCATGGTTGGTTGTCTCCGACCTTTGTAAGGATCTCTTTCAAGAAATTACTTTTATGGAATTGAAACTTTTTCTCAGTTTTTGTCAAAAATAAATGTAAATTAACAAAGTTCAAAGTTATTTCTGTAATCCCATTTTCCTTTCACCATAACCTTTAGTAAATGATAATATCTGTAATTAGAATACCGTATTTGAAATATTCATTACAATGAAACTGTATATGTATATATATATTATATATATATATATATATATATATATATATATATGTGTGTGTGTGTGTGTGTGTGTGTATATATACAGGGATAATTATTAAATTGTTTTTACAAATTAAGAAGGGTGATTGTACCCATCCAGAAAAATAATAATTACATAGGAACATATGGTCGAATTCCTCTCTGAGAGGTAGAAAAGAGGAACTCATACCTGAATAGTGTTAGGTAAGCAAATGAATAATACCAAAAGTATCAGAATCATATTTATCGTTTAGTGAAAGTGTCATAGCATGTGCTCAAATTGCCGACCATGTGTGTCGTGGCACAGTTGACACCGGCGAAGGAATGACTGGAGCTGCTCTCATCAAGATTCTTGGTGTCGTGTTAATTTTGTTCGTGGCAAGTACGCAGGTGTCTCATACACTAAATATTTTACAGACCCAAAAAAAATTCCAGTGAGTTGAGATCCAATGAGTGAGGCGGCCAAGTCAGAGGTCCACTAAGTCTAATCCATAATGACACTGAAAACGTTACGGACAGTGATGGAAAAATGTGCTGGTACTCCATCTTGCATAAACCACATGTCTCTCTGAATGAGGAATGTGGCAGCCTATAATAAACTGGGAAGCACTTGTTCCAAGTAGATATGGAACGTTGCGCAGGTCAAACGGTTTGGCATGATGTAAGGGTCTATTAGATAATCATACCTGGATACCTGGAAATATTTCACAGAAAATTTCTGCTGTTGTCTACGAGGAGTGAACTGTTGGGATTGTTGTCAGATAAACATGTTAGTTGTGCCGGTCAAAAACGACTTTTCTGCTGAATGTTGCCTTATCACAAAAAAATACTATTTCAGGAAATCGTTGATTGTTATTGATTGTCATCCTCAGTATCCGAAACATAAAGTCTGTCTGGCAGAGATAATCATCTGTCTGCAACTATTGCACATTTTGCACGTAGTAAGTGTACACCATTATAGTTTCCACGAAAATTTTCGGATGAAGTTATTTAGATAATATTTGAAGCGATGATGTTGGGCCACTTTCAAATGTCATCGTCTACTATAATTAGCAGTTTTCGATAAACAGTGAGAGCAAAATATGGTTACATCTCTGGTAATTTACACCCGGTAAATTCGTGATCGATTCTTGATGCGCTTCTGCTTTCCCTTTACTGCCTCTCAGAGTGGAATGCGACTCAATATTCCTATGTAATTAATGATTGTATGGATGTGTACTATCAACCCTCTTAATTTGTAAAAACAATTTAGAATCACCCTAAATCAGTGTTTCTCAAACTTTTAGTATTCACGGCCCAATTTTTAATCATAATTTTCTTCGCACCCTCCCTTCCGCACCGCATACAATAAAATGTATAAAAATAATAAAGTATTTTGAGTATTTTGGCGCTAAATCTTAATTTTAAACTTTACAAATTACCAAGAGTACTGAAATTTTTTGACATTTTGCGACACCAATCCTCAGCATTGAAAAAATAAGAATCCTATACCTTTTTATTGATCTTGCGTACCGCTATGTCGGGCATTCTCACGGTTTTGCGAGAAGTTTCGATTTGTCTGGTCAGCTTAAAAGTTAAGTTAGGAGCCTGTACATATGTGAACAAATGTTTTCTCATAGGGAGAAGAAGAAAGTTTTGTGACACCAATTTTTCAATTCCACGCAATTTATTCGAGTCGATACTTCTATCGCTGTTGAATCTATTGTGAATGTATATGTTATATATATTTTCGTGCAATTGCAAATTACCGTATTAAAGATTCAGGGCACCAGACTTATGCAGAATCATGCATAAAGTTTTTAAGCGTAAGCGAGCATTAGACGATAGATAAGCATCAACAAGTATACAGACAAGCGTGGTTCCGAAAATAAAATCAAGAAAATATTCTCAAGAATACTTAAATTTTGGGTTCACTAGTACTGAAGTAAATGACGAAGAAAGACACCTGTGTATCATTTGCTCAAAAATGTCGGCAGTAGACCGCATGAAACCAAATAAACTTAAATGTCATTTGGAAACGCTTCATAGTGAGTGCGCAAACAAACCCAAAGAATTCTTCGAATAAAAATTAAAATCACATGAAAAGCAAATATCATTGTTTAAAAAAAACTTTGTCTGTGAATGAAAAAGTCTGTGAATGAAATTGCCTCTTACAAAGTTTCATATAAAAAGGCCAGATGCAAAATGCCTCACACCATGTGTGTTTCAGGATAATTTGTGAGCTCAATTGCGCCAGCCGCAATTGAGCTCACAAATTATCCTCAAACACAAATTATCCTCAAACATAATTTCTGTAAAGAAATTATGTTTGAGGATAATTTTGCAAAACAATTGCAGTCTATACCTCTTTCAAATGATGCTGTTGCCCGTGAAATTGCTGATATAGCTAAAGATGTAGAGTGCCAGCTTTTTTCGAATTTGCATGACAAATTGTTTTCAATACAACTTTATGAAACAACAGATAGTAATAAAGATACTCATTTCATTGCCTATGTTAGATTTTGTGATGATTTGTCAGTATTACTTTTCAGAATTTGTGAAGACATTTGTGAAGAATTACTTTTCAGCAAACCAATAGAGCTCAAAACAACCACTCGCATTATTTGCTATCTTAAATGATTTTATGGACGTGGCAAACATAAAATGGAAAAATTGCATCGGAATATTCACCAATGGTGCTCATTCTATGTCCGAAAGATTCCAAAGTATTCAAGCACTTGTGAAACAAATATCGCTGCAGTGCGTATGGATACATTGATGATCCACCGAGAAGCTTTGGCTTCAAAAGAAATGAATCTTGGTTTGAATATTGTGTTAACTACGGTTGTAACCGTAGTAAATTATATAAAAATGAGACTCCTGAGATCAAGAATCTTTTCTGCATTTTATAAAAATATGGGTGCAGTACATTTAGCGTTACTATTTTATTGCGCGAGAAGATGGTTATTATGAGGGAAATTTTGCAACGTGTTTATGAATTTAGAGAAGAAATCGCCGTTTTCTAGAAGAGGAAAACAGACCAGAAGCTGAGAATTTTCACGATAGTTTGTGATGAAATTGAGCTTCATGTTCCACATATTCAAGAAAGTATGTAACTTGAATATTCAGCTGCAATGAGCAAATACACATATATTGGATACGAGTGATAAAGTTATTGCTTTTCCTAATAAATTGGAATTGTGGAGCAGAAATTTAAAGCAAGAAAATTTAACAACGTTTCCAAATTTGAATGATTGTGTTAAAACTTACAAGGCTGAAGAACAACATATAAAAGTTGTTTTTGAAACCATTGAAAATCATTTAGCAATGCTTGCAAATAATTTTTAAAGGTACTTTCTTTCTGACGACAAACTGATATCAAGTTACATGTGGGTGATAGATCCATTTCAAAATACTCCCGAAGGATTCTCAATTGAAGAAGAAGAAACCTTCGTAGACTTCACGGCAAGAGGCGAAACCAAAAGATAATTGATTAATAAATTGCTCTTTGAATTTTGATGATGAGTGGATGATGAGTTTTCTGCTCTAAAAACAAGGGCATTTCCCATTCTACTACCATTTTCAACATCTTACCTTTGTGAAACTGGATTTTCTGCTGTGGCTTCATTGCAGACAAACTATAGATCGCAGCTAACTATAGAAAAAGAACTGAGAGTGTCTATTTCTAATGTTAAACCCTCCTTCAAAATACTTCGCTCTGAATGACTCACTGACTAAATTAAAAAAGGATAATCCGGAAGTCACTGACTAAATTAAAAACAAATTTAATAAGTATTAAATTTGTTTTTAATTTAGTAAGTTGTTTTAATTTAATAAGTTAATTATTAAATGTGTTGAAATGTATTTTGTTTTGTGTGTGTGTGTTCTTTTCTTTCAGTCACTTAATAAATTTTTTTAAATAACATTTTCTCTTGAATATGCCTGTACCCCCCATTAGTGTATCCACGCCCCCTAGTGGGTCGTGCCCCACAGATTGAGAATCACTGTCCTATATATATATATATATATATATATTAAAAACTGGATTCTATATAATGATGTATGAAATTTATTATTAGATTAATTTAGAAACTGGGAAAAAATATAAAAATAGAAATTCTAGAAAACCAAAAATCAAATTATGATTAAATTGAAACATTTAATACACATTACATATGAAATTTTAAAAAAAATTAAAATTTTGAGGGCCTAATTACTATTTAGTTAAAGACTTTATATACTTATACATATACATATTGTAATTAAAAACATTTTCCATAACTTTGCAATTTCTCCCTCTTGCATTTGTTCCATTATGCATTTAATGACCTTTGTATTATGCGAGATTAAAGTGAACAAAAAATAATGTATACATTTGATGTAGTGTTTTTTTTAATAAGAAATGAACTCAAATATTTGTTAAAATTAAAATATGCATTTTATCTAAGTGAATTACTTTCTGAAACAAATAATCCTTTTATAATTTTTCATTATAAAATTTCAATGATTCCTACATAAGGTATATAATATCAATGATTGTTTTCAAAATAATATATGTAAAATGAATTTTCATAAACACCATTACTCACAGATTTACTCAATTTCTTAAAATAAAATATATCACTGATTCAACAGTAAAAAAATCGACTTTAATCCTCTTTATGTTGGAGTATTTAAATAATGAAATGAAAATGAAAACGTATTTAAAGTTTTTATACTTTAATAACTTTAGATTTAAGAAGATTGATGAAGAATTACTATTAAAAAAGTAATGTTTGCATCCCATTTTAAGTGAAAATAATTACTTATTCTAAGTTAGCAATTAATTTAATCAATTCGATTGATTTATAAAGTTAAGTACAGGGATTTCCTAAATTAAAAAAAATATTGTTAATAAAATTGTGTGTCTAAGAGTCATCAATTCTTTGATAACTAAAATCATGTTGAATCAGAGAATAATATAACAAATTTGATATAAATATTAAGAAATAAATGGTATAGTTCTTTAATGTAAAAGTCGAATGCAGCAAATAAAATGGTTTCTGGTTTGTGTAATTAATCAATAGAGGAAAATGATATTTATTTACATCATTGATGCATAACTCAAAAAAAGGAAGAAAAATAAGAAAAAGGTTTCAGTCAAGGATTCACCTTTCAAATATTTAGTATCCAGTGCTTTGTATTCAGTCAATAAGTCATAACTGTTGAGTTATAGGCTATAAAATAGTTTATAATTTCCGGTTTGCTGAAATGAAAAAAGAAACTGTTATCGGTGATAGTTTATGAATAGTTCTAGTTCAGCGTTTGTTAGATAAGCTTATATATCTGCTTAACGGTTTCCGGTCGTTAAAAATATATGCACTATAAGCAACTTCACTTTTAAGAAGGTATAGTAATATATGGCCATAATTATAATCATAATTATAAAAGTTCAAAGTCTATAGAATTTCTTAATAATTGGCAGAGAAAAAATAATTAAAATAAGGTCTTATAAAAACACCAAAAAATTTATTTTAAAACAAAGGATTTCTGCCTTATGATGTCTTTCTTTTCTCTTTAAATACTTCTTTTCAGATCTTCCAAAGTTTGTGAGTGTTCAGTACAAACTCATGACTTTAAATACCCAAACAAAAAGAAACTACATTGGATTACATGGCGAGAACGCGATGGTTACTTTAAATCACTTCTCATTGAAATAAGGAACCAAAAGAAATGATTTCACAGTACATCCATCAATGCTCCTGATTTAAGGGTTGTTGCTTCGTTCTGTTGATACTATACTTTTCCTAAGTGCATTTCGTCAAATCTTAGAAAAACTAGTCTTCCAGAATGTTCACAGAGTAGTTTGAAGTGACTGTGACGGTCTGTTCACTTTCTTGGAAAAACCATTGGTCCACAATTGCAGCTGATGAGATTGCTCACTTTGCGGTGAATTCCAAGGACACTGATGGAGTTCTTAGGGATTGTCGTCAGTCCAGTAGTAATTATTTTGTTTATTGACACATCCAGTCAAATGAGAATGAGTCTCATCTCTGAAAAAGACAAGCGTGTCTTGAGGGAAATTATCAAGAAGTACTTCATATGCCTTTATTCGACCATCAAAGACACATTCAGAAATTTCCTACACAATAACGATACAATGGAAGTTCATCGTCAAAATTAGCTTCACGAAAAGATTTGTAATCTTAAGGGCAAGCACATGTTTGGACTCCGAACATCACAGTGATTGCAAAAACGACACTGTTACTACTTCAAATTTCTCTGGTGATCGGGTGAATATGTGTCTCCATCTCTTCTATTCTGCTCAGAACCAATTTCAAAAGAACGTTGGAAAGAATGTATTCCCATAAAAGAATGTATTTTCAGTCTGAGACACATCCAAAAATTATGGAAGTAATTTTGGTAATTGCTCTATGTTGAACTAACTGAACTACTGTTTTAATAATAGGCACCTATGGCAAATTCACGATATTCATTTCTCCAACGCATGATGTCAACTAAATCACAATATCACAAAAACTTAATGATCTCCTCACTCGAATAAGACGCATATATATATGTATGTATTGGGAGCATTAAAAACTATATCTAATATTATAAGTAAAGATTTATAAAATATAACTAGTGGCATTCGTGTAACTTTTCATACAAGTGTTAAATTTACTTTATATACTTTTTTAAAGTGTTATTTTGGTTTTCTCAGCTTCATATTACAAAATTATGTCTTTGCGTATTTTTCGTAGTTTTATAAAACATTATTTGTGAGTTATAGGTTTTGTTTCATCTCCTCGATATGTATAAATAAATTTGTTTGACTAATATATTCCTAAGTAGCTTTGCAAATTAAATTATTATTATTATTATTATTATTTTTTTTTTGTGAATGCCAATGAACAACTTGAAGAATTTTTCGCGAGTACAATATCTTTCATCATTTCCTGGAGCCCGTTAGAAATTTTTTTTTCTTAGAGTTGATAATTAATTTTACATCTTCAGCAAAATTACCAAATTATCATCATTTAGAAGAGATAAATAGTAATTGTTGAAAAAGGTAGTTCTTAAAAAAACATACGAAACAAATATTACCTAAAATACTTGATTAAACTAATTAGTTTCTAATCTTTATGACTAATATAAATTAGATGTAGCGATTCACATAACATATGGTTCTGGCACTTATGTATTAATCGTATTTAATTTATTTCGGGGGAACAACATGGGTGTCATTTCTCATAACAACATTGTCTGTGCTACATATGCAATACTGTTGCCCAAAGGAGCACTACCACATGGTAAAGTTACTGGTCATTGTGAACTGTAGAGTAGAAGTATATTTTTTTGTTTCTTAATATAACTTTTTATGTTCCAAAAACCTCTCAAGCACATATCCCAATAAACGTGGATATAGAAAGTAGAAACATAACATACATCACTCCTTAGAAACATGATCGAATCGAATACTTACCTTTCGTCAAACTTTGTGCTACCAACAAGCTACGTTGGTGGCATTACTTTCCTATTTATTCGTTACATGTCACCTTGTATGATATTTCAGCTTCATCACTTTTTTTTCGTTTCCTACTATTCGTTTCAACTAAATACTCTTAAAAATTTTGTTCACATTTTATCTATTTATGAAATATACATTTTGAAAATCAACAAGTGATTGTTATAAAGGAATTTCAATCAGTTTTATTAATATTCAAAGAGAATTGCTGTTGTTCCGTATTGTAAACTTATAGAAAATAAAAAAAAATGATGTGGTATGTTTTAAAATGAAAAATCATAGGCAGAAACATAATATTTATTCAAATTCTGTTTAGATTATGGATAGTTACAAATGATCTCCTGAAATGTGAGGTTATACTTCGTTTAAATAAAATTTCTCAGGTGATCGTATTTGTGAAATTTTCTCCTAGCTTTGAAATTGAGGAGATAGATTTTTTTAAAAGAAAATGCTTTTATACTGTTTTTTAAAGCTTTACTAATACCATAAGCACTTTGTAATGATTTTTTGAAATCTGGTGTGACATCTCTTTAAAAAAATTTAAAAATTTTGCAATGCACCTTTCCATAGCTAAATGTATTCGGGAAACTTTCTTTAGATGACTTAGTTTAAACTAAAATTCTAGTGCATGCATATATTTCATATAATAATTGAATGGGGTAAGTAATAATTATATACGTTCAAAAATAGATTTTCTTTATAAGTTGAGCATTTCTAATAAAGGCCGTATAAATATAAAAAATACAGTTTACACCAGTTACCGTTGCGGTAACAAGTATACACAAAAACTTACTATAATTCTTCTATTATTCTTACTATATTTATTATTATTATTATTATTATTATTACTGTATTTTTATTCTAATTCTATATTTTATTTTAAGAAGAGAGTTATTACCAATTATGTGTGATACATTTACATTAATATTTCATAATTTAGCAATTTTGGACGTCTCAACAAATCTGCTGTTTTTTAAAGCAGTAGAAGCATTTCGTGTCCAAAGAGCATACACATTATAAAAGCTCCGGAGAGGTGGCATTTGCTGTGTTAATGTTAGTGGAGCATAACCTATTAACAAATTGAGATAGACCATGGCTCCCTTTTATCTTTATGTATGTATGTCATTTTAATAAAGTGGAACGGAAAGGAGTATGGTAGCTCAGGGGTCGTCCTGGTCAATTGGCCTAGACTCAAAATTACGAGGTATTAAATTATGTTGAACTGTATAAGTATTACTTAAATTTTTAAAAAAAAACATAGCTTTATTATTTGTAAAGAAAATATTCAATTGTTTGTTTTTTGAAAATATTACTCAGTCTCAATTATACATTTCTCTGTGAAATAATAAATAACACTTTCAATTTTTAGAGCTTCTTCATTGTTTTCACATAAATACATATTTGTTAAATTTAAGCATATTGCTTTTAACAACGTGACATTAAAATTAAAAAAAAAAAAAAAACTACGTGGGGCTATTGAACATTTTGTTAGAAGACAAATACTATAGAAAGTTTGTTAAAACTAAGAAATCAATACACTTTTATTATTTTCTTCATAAACTTAAAGCAAATTTTAAAACTCGTGTATTAACTATCTCAAGTAAAATTAGAGTTCAATAAATTTACAAGTAGGTCGTTAGTTATTTTTATGTATATTTTATGCCCATGTGAAAAGAGTTTTATGGGAATTCTTCTTAATGATACTGAAATAAACATTCGTTCTCAAATCATTCCATCAAAACTACATTTGAAATTCACATAAAAAGAAGAATACTTCACATGTAATCTACACATTTTATTAGAGAATGCATTTTTTGGTAGCCATACCATTTTCTTATCTTAAGTATTTGAGCTAAAGTCTACTTCATTTTTATGTGATCCCTGGATTTCCTTAACAACTTTTCTTAAGTATCAAATATATAATAATGTTTTTTGTCCTTAGGTAAGAAAATAACTTCTATTTCCTGCATTTTTCAAGTGTAATACCGGATAGATTTTCCAGCGCATTTTAAATGCTATAATTATGTAAAAGCTTCTCCAGTGTTATGTTGAATTACTCATTCCAGGGATTTTAAAATTTCTGTTTTATGTCGTGTCATATAAATATTAATCTAACATAATTTCTAATACTGAACGTTTATTTTTAACATGGAATATATAAAATATGTTTTTCGATAATTTATTCTGCTTACATAATATTTAGGTTTCCTCGAATTTTTATAAAAATTTTTATGATGTAACTCTGTACTTACATATATGGTTGTGAAGTTTATTGGCAAGATTGATCAATAAAAATGCCTCTCTCTTTTTTAACGGTACTTTTTTATTAAATGATTGCTATTTTCGGAAATCATTGAAAAATAAACAGATACTTTACAAATAAAATAAATAGCTCCTTTTAGTTTCCAATTTAATAACATAAGCAGTTTTATTTTTATCAAATGATTTAATTACAAGGGTATTACTTATAATGTTACAATCTAATTTTTAATTAAAATACATTAGATATATGTTTAAATAGTTTATTTTTTTATAAATAATTTATAATCTTATAATTTATTTTATTATGCTCTAAAATATTTTACTTAATTAATTTATTTAATACCGAGATTATAATTTAAATATCGGATAAATTCATTGTGAGAGAAACAAATACAAAACTTTTGAATTAATTATATACTTTAAATATTCATATTCCCTAAATATAATTGTAAAACTGTTGTTTTATCATATGGATTAAATTACTTTAGAAATATTTAAAAAAAAAAAAACATTCAAAAATCGTTATCGTCTGCCGATAGAGTGACAGATAAAATTCAGAATACTGTCAAAGATATGACATATTAAAAACTTCCTTTAAATTAAAAAAAAAGTGTCATGCAAAAATGTAGATTTTTATGCAAAAACTTTTATAGAACTATTAAATTTTAAACATAATGTTTGAAAGATAAGATGTTTTTCATTTATTTAGTTGAAAAGCTTTTGATACACTATCTGTTTTCGCACATACTTTAAAAATTGTAGCTAAATTATAGTTGAAAAAGAGCAAAAAAAAAAAAAAAATAATAAAATAATAAATAAATAAATAAAATAAATAAAACTTAAAGTTCATTGGAAAATTCAAGTGAAATGGCTTCACAAATTTCAATCTTGAGAATGTATGCAGATTTAAAAATTAATGATTTTCTCCGAAATTAGACACATTAAAAAAAGTAAGATATCCTTAACAAGTTATTTTGAATTTATCTTAAAATCATTTTACTCAACATTAATAATAAATAATTTATTATTCCCAAAGGAAATTATTTATATTATATATTAATTTTCATTACAAATTAAATTTGTTTGTAATGTTTCAGAGAAGGCTAAATTTATAATTTTGATCAAAATATCATATATTTTACGAACTTTTCAAAATATGAAGACGAGTTTACCAGTATTTTGAAAACGGGTGTAAATATTTTCAGAAAATCCTTAATTCATTCAGTAAAACATGTAATATTTTATCATATGCAAATTTGGCCTGAATTCTCTTTATATTTTTTTCTTACTGAAGTAAAATTTAAGAAATCTTAAATTTAAATGTACAAAATGTGTAAGTGATGGACTTTTACATTTACCTTTTTATTCATATATAAAATTTGAAGTACAGGCACTACAAACTTGAGTATTTTAAGACATATTATCTTAAAGTATGTTTAAAACTAAACTAGTAAATGAAGCCGTATTATCACAAGTATATTAAAAAAATTTTTCATGTCATGAGTAACCAATATAAGAATATTATATATACATACATACATATATATTCATTTATATTTGTCACCATTAATATCAATACGCTCTTAAAGTAAGATAATTATTATTAAAATCAATGCACTGAAATGCTTTCATATACTCTATTTTGTTTAATTATTCAATCTTAATGCTGCCAAATTGCATTACATTAGAATGTGTCCAAGCAGTTGCTGTAAATGTATTTCAACAAGCATCTTGTTTGAAAACGTTGAAATACAGAAAAAATTTTGATGATAAAAATAAATGAAATACAGCATTGGAAGTTTTTATTTTTCCAAAGAAATGTGTAAGATAAAATCTGAAATTTTCAGTAACCTATTTAGAATTTATCAAGCATTTCTTATATTAAAGAAAAATTGCACACTCACAGTACACTGTTAAGACTACAAATTTATTGTATAGATGGCAGCACTAACGACTACTAAATAAATGTATAATAATAAAGGAATTTTGAATTTTTTTATTCCTTTAATATAACTCCCTTACATTAAAAAACCGAATCTTATTTGACCATTTTTACTATATGATGATTTAATTTTTAGTCATAAAAATGCTCATAATTTGAACTTTTCACAAAATTTTTTAATAAATAAGTTTGTAAAAGAATTTCAGTATCTATATTAGCAAAATCTTGTCTGAAATAATAGAAAGTAATAATTAAACTCTACTCTGCTTCTTTATCTTCTTTCATTATTCGAAATATACTAAAAGAAGGAAAATTATTTCAGTAAAAGCACTATTTGAAATTAGTCTAAAATATTACCTAAAAATAAAACATTTTATTATTACTTTATTATAAGTCATAGTAATTTGACACCGCAGTTGTCCCACTTACATAGCGCTCATAAGATGTTCCTGATAAGACATTTCAACATTAATCGTATTTTGTGTTACTGTACAATTTTAGTAAATAAATGCTCGTATTCACGTGTCGTAGGTAGAAAATTTGGGAAATTGATTCTCCAGAGAACAGAATATGAAACCAGAGTTTTCCCTGACGAATTTGCATGCATACAACATAAACACAACCACTATCTAACGGTCCTCAACAGTAACTGGGTTCGAGCTCGAGAACTTTCATTCCAAAGAACACCATTCTACTATTATGTTTTAATGAACCAAAGATTACATTTTTAAATGAATTTAAAGAAAAATAGAAACAAACAAAAAAAGACATCATATTTCTAGTCATTTGTATTTTCTTCTCTCATTGTAAGAGATTAGATGAATATCCATCATAATATGTTAATGATAATATCATTTTTATGAAAGGAAAAAAAATGTTCGAGTATAAAAATTCTAAAATTTTGTAAAAATGTAATTTTCTGGCATTAATTTGTCATTAAATTTATATACATTTGAAAGTAAACCAACATCGCATAACCACCTTTTTCTTAATCAAGACTAAATTTTTTAAAATTAAATTCAAAAAATATAATATTAATTTTGAATTATTTTAAAATTATTTCCGAATTTATTCATTTGATACTTCATATTTTTAGCAGAATTAAAAAACGATGTTTTTTATGAATTTAGTTTGCCGAAAAATGTTCATTGATCTTTTATTAAAATAAAAATGTAAACAAAATTCAATTAAGTACAAAAATTAAATTTAAGTGTTTAATTTTGTGTATACGATTGTCTAAAAATAATTGTTTTCATGATGATGCGGTGAATAATCGATACAACAGATGTCACTGAATGTAATCCAAGTGTTCAGATCACACGTATCTTTGGTAAATCTAGTATGCAAAAATTGTTTCACATCTGTTTTAGTGACACCATAACATTGGCACATAGACCTTCAAATGAAATACTTTTGGGGATTAATTAAAAATTAAAAAAAAAAAAGAAAATACATACAATATTCAATTTTATCTCTATAAAAAGTACCGTTATGTAGCTTGTTATATTTAGATGTTAAATGCTGATAAAGTTAGAATTTCATTTTACTGTAAATCGGACGAACTTAAAATAAGCTCAACATTTTTGTAAAAGTATTCTGAAATAGATTAGCACTTACTTTCAGTTTTTTTTAGTCCGTATTACCATAAAAATGTTGTAATAATAATTAGAATGGATAGTAAAAGAAAATGTAGTTATTTCCTGTTAGAATTAAATTTAATGTGCTAGTAGATGCTGTAGATTGTTTGATGTGTTTGCAGAAAATAAAACACAGTGATTAATCTCTAGGTTGTAAAAAACTGATATTTATCACTGACACAAATATCTTTTTATATTTAATTATGTAGGAGAGTATTGGAGATTGACTGAAAGGGCTAATAAATTTTCTTGGAATGTTATTGAAAGCCAAGAGCTACAAATAAGCAATTAGATCAATTTTTACACTAACCGAATCACATATGTTTAAATAAAAATTTTGAATAGCGACTTAAAATTAACTTGGTTCTCTCTTATGCACATTCCCCTTATTTCATTAATTTCAGAACTGTATTTAAGTATCATGTAGATTACCCTCCTCCTAGGCTGCAAAAATAAACAAAAACACATTTTCAACTGATAATTCTTAAGACAGTAATCGATATTATACATAAAATCTATGCATTCTTAATAAATAAATAAATACCAATATACACGTAACAGTTTTACAAAATAAATCAATATAATATTTTAATTGATATATATAAAGCAGAATAAATAAATGATAAGCAAAATTTTTATAGCTTATTGATATTAATTTTTAAATTAATTTGAAGTAAAAATTAATGTAGCTATTAATATTAAGTTAAATACTCCATAAAAATTTCACTGAGATAAGGCATTTGAAACATAATCAAAGAAAAATGAAATTAATTAAAATGGAATGAAAAACTAATTTTCTAATTTATCGCAAATTACTTTTGAAAATTGCACAAAACTAAGCATTTATCTTTATGTAAAAAGCGTTCATCACCAATTAAAAATTGATTATCAGCATATAATTTGGAATGTGTTATTATATATAAATAATGACCCACCTTTTAAAACAAAATTCATTATAAATTCGTCCATTACATGAATTTTCTGCTACAGTGATTAAAAAATAACACAGTTTAATATATTTTCATAGATTAAAATCAATAATGGTATTCTTGCAATCGCTGAAATAATCCTCCATTAAGTTAATATTCAATAAGTTTTTAAGCGATAGTTATTTTTTTCATTTTAATAATCATTTATAATTGATGATATTTTTTAATCTTAAAGAATATTTAGTTATTGTTTCAAATATGGGGTTTTTAGTACAGAAATATAAGTTAACGGTAATATGAAAATAGTAAATATGTATTAAATAAATAATAAATTAATATGCTATTTTTTACTTGTGAACAAAGTGTACTAGAAAATACCTATTATCAATAATGTCATGTTTAATCTCAAATATTAGCATAGAAATAGCTACAAATACGTATTTTCTTCTAATCTATAGAGACTATAATTGGCATATTTTTAATGTATTATTCAAAATAATCTTTTTTGGCCAAAATCATTAGAAGTATAAAATTTAAATAATATAATAGAAATAATAATAGGTATTGTATTTCAAAATATTAATCTGAAGAATTCTCACACTTGTAAAAATATTCAACAATAAATTCTGCTTTATTTGAAACAAATAGTTTTATAAATTACAGTAATATTTTCATATGAATAGATGTTTTACAATTTTAGTATTTTCTTCTCTATGCGAGAAAAAGCAGGGACAAATAAAACATATAAAGGCTTGTATAACAAAACATTCAGAAGTGCATATTTTATTTGGTTAAAGATAATTTAACTCTTAGATATATTATTTAAAAATATACAAATTTTCATAAATTCAATTTATGTGAACATATTTTCAAAAATTTTCATTAAAATAATAAATTAATGCAAATATTTGAACATTTCAATACCATGATTACAGATAATATTATTTATAACTATGAGCATCACAGCTTTAATTATCATTGAAATAGTTTAAATAAATTTCAATATTGATTGCGACAGGTAATAAAATCTATCTGAAAATTGTACATTCATTAAATTCTATCAAGAGATAATAAGACAGAAATTTACAGATTTCACATTGATCCGCTTAGAAAAAAATGAAAAAATATGCAGACTTTTATTTTTAAATATTATATAATTATTATTTTGTGTAGAGAATAATTTCTTAGGGAATTCTTCACTAATACGATCTATATTTCCCTGATGGTTTTCTTCTATACTTCAAATGAAATGTTCAGTTATATGCTAGAGGCAGAAAAGAAGAATTTATTTAAACATATTGATTAAGTTAACAATAATCTGAAAGTACAACAAATCTAAAACTTAACCTAGATATCAAATATAAAATTGCTGGTTTGCAACTACTAGAATGTAACACATTTTTTTGCATTCAAAAAATTAAATTTTAAAATTCTTTAATACTAATTATATATTTTTAGTAATTCAAATCATAGTAAGGTTATTTTTTGAAAGGAAAAAAGTTAAAAATTAATTCCGCAAAAGTTATGAAAACTGATGGAGAAGATACTAAAAGCAAATTTAAAATTTAAAACTTCAAAATTATTTCTTCACAAATTTGAACATTGTTAAATTTTGTTAATAAATAAATTTAGTTCAAATAAGTTATTTGCCTAATCTTGAATATTTTGTAAGGTTGAAAATGTGTTTAAAGTTTTGTAGAACAAGTTTTTCGAGCAGTAATGTAAAACGTATTTCTTTGTGATTACATTATTTTAATAATATCATTAAGTAAAATGCATATTTTACTTAGTTTTTACAAAATATAAACAAACTGCATATTTGATTGGACTTCTAGTTGCATATTATTTTTTGTTAAAAAGAAGAGAATTATAATATATACAATTCGGAGAACTAAGATAAATCCTGTACAACTGTGACATCAATAGCCATGAAACATTTTAGAAAAACCTGTGACTAGATAGAACACAATTTGTGATAGTAAATAATTAAGTATTGAAATATATTTTATATTTGATTTTTTCATTTAAAACTAATTTTAATTCAGACTTTAATCCCAAAATTGCTTAGTTGTAATTTACACCTGTATTCTTTATCTTATGATATGTACTTTATAACAGATGCAAAATAACGCACGTATTTAATTCACGTTTAAAATCAAGGTTTAACCCTTAAATGTTAAAAGATTAAACAGACATTATGTTATTTATTATAAGTAGTAGTCATTTAGAAGTTTCAGTAAAATACGTTTAAATTAAAAGCATATATGTTCCGTGTGAGTTAACAAAACTATTTGATTTAAATGAAAACTTATTTAAAGTTATTTGGAGATCGATGATTATACATGTCAAATATTCAAAAGAAAAGTTACTAGAAAATACTATTAAAGAAGATTATGTTGGGGAAAATAACCAGATATAAATCAATTTTCAATTAAGTGATATAAGAGTTTATTAAAAAATTGGGTGGGTAAATATTTTGTGAACTTTACTACCTTCATTAAAATAAATGATAACTTCCAGCATAATAAATGTTTAGTGACTCAAAAAATTCTCCATTGTGCATTTACTAATCTATCAAATATTTTAGCTAAATAAATGTGTGGTTGTATAAATATAATTTGAGAGCGCAAAAATCTAAGATCAATTTGATATAAGATTAAATCAATTTGCAAGAATCGAATGATCAACCCCTATAATGAAAATTGGAAAAATAAGATAATTTTCTTAAATTGTATTTGTTTTATATTTAATCATTTTAATTTGTTATGTTTTTATATCCCGAAAAATACATAAGAAATTAAATTTACACAAAATGAATGTATTCTTTCATAAAATTTTTTTTTATTTGGACATGTTCAATTTATATTTTGCTTTCTTAAAAAATAAGATAACTTTACATTTTTCCACTGATCCACAGCTGCTATTGTTTACATGCATCAAGACGTAAATCAGTTTTACAGCTTTTTTTCAATATGCATTTTGAAATTATATTTCTTTACATATCTAAAGTTATTTTACGATATGGAAATTTTTTGTATTATTCCTTGACACTGTAGAATTTTGTGTGAAGTACATGTTTTGTTTTATATATCCCTTACATCTCTTCCCTATATCTCCCTCCACATCTCCCCTACATTTTTCGAAACTCTTGAACTTTCCGCAGAGGACAGTATTTATTATTTCTTTTCCTAGCGGTCTTAGACATGACATTTTTGTTATTTTTATATTTTTCAGAAGCTGGATTTCTCCATTTTCTGTCCTCAATATTCAGAAGGAATCCTTTTTGCTTTGTAGGAATTCAGCTCAGAATATATATTTTGATTTATATATGTTATAGAGCTGCTAGGGCATTGATAGACCAAGTTTTGATTCAACTACTAAGTGTTTGACTTTTCTATAGAGACTATAAAGTGTAGCACATAAAGTTCTATCTCAAAGAATAAATTTATTTTGTTTGTTTTTTTTCCCAAGGAATACATTTTGGATGAACTTAGAAAAGAAACCAAAGTTATATTAAATCTTCACACTTGAATGTTTATTTTTTGAATCAAACCTTATGAGAATTGTTATTTATTCTAGATTTAAGAAAAATGTAAAGACTTGGCAGATTCTTGAGAGAAAAGACATACTTATATTATTACATTAATTTTAGTTTAATTGCAAAAACTGTGCATTTTTAAGGGGAAAATGAGAACTATCAGTTATAACACTGCTGGTTCTTGGAATGAAAATTTTCTTAATGGATGTTTAATATATCATAATTCCTTTTTATTACACCATAGTATTTGCAAAGGAAAATAATTGTTTTTCCTTCTAAGCGATTTAGTTTGAACATAGTTAGAGATCTTAACTGTGCAAATGGGTATAAGGAATATTTGGCTGATGCCATAAATACTATTTTATGTTTCACTATGTAATAAAAAATTATTATTATTGTTGATGAAACGTTTGCATTGTTTTGATGGGAAAATTTCTTCATCTCCCATTTTGTCTCTTTGCTTCCCAATAATGCTTGTAAAAGAGAATTATTTTATTTTATCTTTTTTTTGCAGTTAGTAGAGTGTGTAAGGAAGAACCTCAATGAATGTGTGAGTTCGAATCTCACAGTAGGTAAAAAAATTCTTAAGTTTCCTTTTTAATTATTTTAAAATAATTGCTTTCCTCTTGTTTTTTAGATTTTTGTAGCTAATAGTTATGAGGAATATTTTAATTAATTTTAGATAATATATATGAAACATATAGTAGAATATCTGATATTATTCACCAAATAATTCTCTATAAATATTTTATTTTCCATATTTATACATTTATATCCACTTATTTTGATTTAAAATAACTCGGCTTTCATAAAATCAATTTCGAACTGAGATTTATTGCTTTTGTCAACATTTAAAGCACTTATGCAAATATATTCTGTTTAGTTTTTTATGTTATACGCTTATGCACAAAATGCAACTGTTGTAAATTTTGTTCCCAGTTTAAAATTTTCATACAAGGTCTTATATTGGATACTTAACAAAACCACAATTTTTGCTGTATAGATAAAAGTCTCTTTTTTTTCTCATAAAGGATTGTTTTATATTGCGAAGTTATTGGATTCTTTAAACATTATAGGCATTTAAAATATGCAAATATTTCCACTTGAAGACATTTATAAAATTAGATTAATTTCTGTCAGTTGCTTATTTTTTATTCACGAAGAATATAAATGACATTAATTACTAAAGAATATAAATGACATTAATAGCGTCAGTAGTGAATACTGACGCTATTAATGTCATTTATATTCTTTAGTTAATAACATAGTTAAGCTAGATATCTTATATTTCATTATCTAATTTATAACTATTTCATCATAAATACGAGTGTAAAATTTGGTCAAAAAATCTTTTTCTTAAAAGTAGACGAAAAAAATAATTAATTTTGTTTTGTACAGAAAATTCATCATAAAACTTTGAAGAACGAATCAGCTTTCAACCTCCCAATAAACAAATAATAGGAATATTCCTTTTAAAATTTTGAATGCTATTGAATAGTATGTTTTCAAGACAATAAGTTAAATATGTAACAATTTACGTCAACATATTTTAGAAATAGATTGTTTAACATCTTTGAATGCTGTAATAACATTTTAATATGGAACAAGAAGAATATCCTCATAAGCATAAAAATTAGAATAAGTTTTTGATTATATTAATTTATAAAAAAAATTAGTTTGTAAGTGCTTTTTTATAATTCACCTAAATGTAGCAATAGTTGATGAGTGTTTTCATATATTCAAGAACGATTTATAATTTCTTGAAAAATAGAGTGGATATTACCTTACTGAAGTTATTCCTCACAAACTGTAAAGCCCTTAAAACAGACAAAAATTTTAAAAATAAATTATTGTTCATTGGTGAAAAGCAATTCCTTTACAATCCTTTTATTTAATCATTTAAATAAAATTTAATTATTCTGAGACAAAAGCTTCAAATTGTTAAAGATTCCAAAATATTAGTTTAATTGAATAATATAATTAAACAACAAAATGAAATGTAATTTTTAAAACCTCTTCTTTTTTCAGCAAATATAATGTAGATTTCTAAAATTCTATATTTTAGTAATACGTTCTTAGCATTAAGCATTTTTGGCTTCGTTTTTTGTAAATTACAGTTTAAATTTTTCATCTTCTTATAAATGGGATGTTTTTAACATTATTTGACTACTTTTGAAGGGATCAGATATATGTAATAAAATTCTTACGCACAGACCAATAAATGAAAAAGTACTTTGATTAAGAATTAAAAAAATGTATCCAATTACTTATTTCTTATTTTAAATTATTCCAAATGCTTCTAAAATTACTAACTTAAAAGATGAGATTTAAAATATTGCACGCTTTTTACAATTTAATCTGTACGTTTGATCATAGAAGGAAAAGGAAATCATTTGTGTTAGAAAAATATCATTTTATAAAATTTTAATATGTGGTGATTATAAGATACCAAGCGAAAGAATCTTCAATTAATAGTAAAATTCTCAGATTTCAGTAACGGCATGCATTTTTAGGCTAGGCTTTAGTAATATTTTCTTGAAACATATAAATCTCTTTTATAAGCAGAAACTTTCATTTATTAGAGAAATATGATTCTTGTTTTTGTAAGAAAAAAATCTTTCTGTAAATGTTATGAGGGTTAAATGCAAGTGAAATAACAAAAATACGTATGGTGCTTAAATATGAATAAAATGGTTTATTTCTAAAAGGAAGGCTAAAGTGTGTGCTCAGAGAATAACATTTCTCATCACCAAAGAGAATAAACTCTGCTATTTCTGGAAAATTTTGCACCTTGTTCTCCTTCATGTTACCATCGCAACGGGAAAAATCTTTTTAAAAATGATTTAGGCAGAAACTTTAAAGGAAGGGAGATAAAAAGAATTCCGGTAAAAACTTTCTTCCAGAATGAAGGGGAAAGGATAAAAAATGAGGTAAACACAAAACGTATCGAATAAATATTTTCCTGTCTTTTCAAGCAAATAAATGTTCTTTAACCGTTGAAATGAAAGCTTCTAAAATTCACCGCAGATAAAGATTTCCTTCCATTTGAAAAATCTTATGCAATTTTTCCTCAACCAAGATGGTTATTTTACTCCAGACGACCCAAAATAAATTGTCCGAAATTTTCTTAGTTTGTGAACCTTGGCGGTCTTTCGTCACTTGAAAAAGTAGGAGAAATGCCCCATGGGTTTGAGTTGAACAACTTTCTCCATGGACAATCATTCCATCCAGAAAGTTTGAAGATTTTCTATTTGCAAATGATGAGAAAGAAAAATACATTCCATTTGGGAGAGCTTTATAGAATCAAATTTCGATTTCACTGGGGAATTAGGTCCTGTCCAAAACAAACGTTTCAAACTGTTGGTACTTTTTTGTAATCCCCATTCTTCGTAAAAGTAATGTAACATTCTTGTCGAACTTTGTTCAGAAAACTCATATTTCTTCTAAAACTTAAAACTGAATTATTTTAAGACGTTAACATTATTTAACTTTTGCCAAAAACTATATTATTTTAATATACAAACACAAGAGAGCCAAATAAATAATGAAATAAAATTTTTTTCGCAATTCATTGGATTGTTGTGATATTTGGAAACTTAGTTCATTGAAATTTATTTAGATAGAAAATTCTAAAACTTCCAATCTTATGCATAAATTTAGTACTTAATATGATTTTTCAATATTTTTAAAAATTATTGCTTAAAAATAAATTTATTTTACTATAAAAAACTATATTTTAAAAATTCTATTTTACATTAAAAATTATCTAATATTTTGTTGGTCTCTATGTTTTCAATATTATGAAACCGATATTTATCATGTAATTATGAAATAATATACACTGTAATATTTCTTTTAAGTTAAAAAAAATATTATTTATGTGATCATCTTAAAAATTTGGTTTAAGCATTTTAATTAGGAGTACAATAAACGTGTTAGAAGAACTTAATCTATTCTTCAAAGTCATTTGCTTACACAGGATTCATTTTTAATGAAAACAGAATTATAATGTTGATATTTAACTAGAATTTGTTTTAGAGAGATTGGTTTAATTACATTAAGTATAAAGCTACTGTTATTTTAATTGATATTTATATGTAAACATTTCATACGCACCTAAGTAATTTAATTTGTAGAAATTCAATTCTATTAATAATGCAAAATGCTTAAAATTCAATTCTATGAATAAAAGTAATTTCACATAATGAAGTTTTATTTATCCAAACTCACTCTTTTGCAATTGAATGCAAACACAGTGTATTCTGTCTTCGTTTAACCAGATATATCATTCAGGTTTTTTTTCCAGTGAAACAGAATAATCGTAAAAAAATTTCTATGATGAAGTTATATAATAAAATGGAAGCATATTTGTCCTCACAACTCTTTGTCTTTAACAAAAAAACAAAAAAAGTTTTGTTTATTGTAAAGTATAGCATATACAGTTACAATTAAGATTTTGGAAATAATTATGAAAAAGCTAATCTAGTAAGTTAATAATGAAATTGTTTTTCACATTGTATTCTAAGAAGTTTATAACCTTAAATTTTTCTCAAAGGCTCTAAACTCACAATAAGTAAGCAATAACTCAGCCTCGTTTTTACTAGAGAATAACAAGGAATTTTTATTACCCTGGATATAAAAATGTCATTAATAAATATAAAAATACTTTTTTGAAATATCAAGTATTCAAGAAAAAGGCGATACATCGAAGTACTTGTTTCTATTTAGAATTACAGTATTTGGCACGAATGACAAATATTCTAGAATTTACCTTTTATTACACGTAATTGTTATAAATCTGGTTACTTTTTATATACAAATGTTTATCTTTTTTAAAAAAAAAATATTATTGGCAGTCTCTTTAATTGCTCTCAGTAAAATGAAATGTAAATAAATTTTTGTATAAAAGTACATTTAAAAATATTTATTGATGCATATTTTTTGTATAAATTTAAAAGTGTAAAGGTATTTATTCTTTTATATTAAAAATATTAATGTATTCCAGAATGAATCTTTATATCTTCATATTTACAAGTTTAAAAAAACTAATCTAAGTATTCTAAGAGCATAAGGGCTTAAATTTATTGAAATGTATGTTTATTTCTTTAGCATATTTTAATAATTTCTTATGATAAAGAATATGCTGTAAATTCCTTTTTATGAAATTCATTGGGTTTTATAAAAAGTTTATTATAATTCTACGAAATATTATTTTGAAAATTAAATATATAAAATAAATTTAAACATAAAATGCATTATCAATAAATGTATTAGTAAAACATAATATTTTATTGGCATGACAAATGTTAATCTTATGGATATCACAAATAATAAAGATAGATTTAAAAAAATTTTATCTCTATTTCAGTAAATACTTAAAAGAATTCGAATAAGTTACTTTCGATTTCACTGGATTTGTAATAATATTGATTAAGAAAAAGGAATGAAATGATTTTTGTATTTTTAAAAAAATATATAATTATTTAAAAATAATTTCTGTACTCATATAAACTTATGACGCGTATCTAATATAATATGCATAGCATTTATGATAGTTAAATTTCTTTTCACTAGAAAATACATTTTAACAAGTCCTAAATATATTGATTATTTCTCTAAATAATTTTGAAAATTATTTACCATAGCTAGATCTATAATTTCTAATCCATGTGAATAGATTGGCATAATTTTTAATAAACTAAAAGTGTGTAAAACGTATTCCTTTAAGAATATAGATGTTGAATATTTCGAATTCCGTTATTCATAAGAATTGGATTGAAGTTAATTATAAAATGAATATTTAATATTTGCTTAGAAAATCTTTCATTAATAAATCAACTACAAAACACATGTTCATAGAATATTGAAAACATGTTGATATATTGAATTATTAAAATTTATGCCAAGTATTTTCCCCCCAATGCAATTAAACAACTCTCAAGAAAATTATTTAAATATATATTGAATTAATTAGCCCAATAATTATGTTAATGATAAAACGCAATGATTATTTTGTTGGAGAAAACTGTAATTGAATGACAGCAAGTAAAAAAATCAGTATGACATATTGGTAAATGTATAATTTTTGTCATTTGTTGCTATATATGATTTTGAAGATATATTATAGTTAAAATGGCTTCCTGAAATGAGTTGATTTTTAAAAGTTTTGATGAAATTATCGTAGTTATCTAGAACAGAAATCTATTTTTTTAATTATAGTGCTTAAATAACACTAATTCATCGTTAAATTATTAATGTGATGCTTAATGAATATAAATTGAATATGCATTAAAATATTTCACTTTTCTTTTTAAAAATATTTCAGTTTTCATATTTGTTATTTATTTAAAACCACTTTAAATTTTAACTACTCAAATGCTCGCAAAATACCGAGACAAAATTATGTTTTTCACAGTGCAATTCATCGCATCTCTTCTTTCCAAATGTAGAGAAATTGAAAGTGACAGAATAATTTATAACATAATATAGAGCAATGTTTATTGTAAATTTTAAAGAAAATATTTTTTAAATATGAAAATTAAATATTTTATAGAAAAAGAACAATTTAATCTAAATAACTATTTCAATTAATAATTTATTATTTTATTTAAATTTTATAATAATGGATGTATATCTGTAAATAAAAGACTGTACCACTTTAATTTTACAAAGATTATTATGCTAAATTAAGTTTTTTATGTTTCATTTAACATACTAACGTTATTTTTAATATTCAATACGCAAATACTTATAGATGTTTAGTGTAATTATCCTAAAGATATGAAACTGGGGAATTAAGAGATAAATACTTTAACTCTATTATTTAACTTATCTAGCTATTATCTTTTCTGTTAACTATAAACACAGTAAATTATAATCATAAATATTTGATAATCTACGTGAAACACTTTGCTTTCTTATAATATATTTGTATTTAAAGTTGATAAATAGAATGTTTTGGATAATTCACATTATTATTTTATTTAGTTTTTCCTCCCATTGCTATAATCAAATGTATATATTCAGAGTATTTGATAAGCTAATTATGCTTTTCATATAAAAAAATTGGATAAATTAATGATGCATTTAAAGTAAAAAATTGGTTCAAAATGAGCTTATTTTTTGCTATCTATAAACCCATCTCAAATATTAATTGAAAAGTAAAACAAATATTATCTTTTGTTTTAAAAGCACAGTAAGCACATTTAGATTAAAAAAAAGAGATAATTTATGAGAAGTAAATACAAGTGAGATGCTGGCAATTTTTTAATGCATTACAGTTTATCAAAAAATGGTATAAATTTAAATGAAAAAATAAGAAATGTCAAGTTTATGTGTTTTTTTATTGCAAACATATATTTTAATAAATTAAAATAACCAGAAATTGAATAAATCATTATTTCTTAAGAAATGGGAAATAAAAGTTGTCGTTCATTTTGAAGAAGTAAACTTCATAATTCAAGTTCTCAACTTCAATAAGTAAAATTTATTAAGTTAGATAAAATCATAGTGTAGAAATGTTTTTAAAAATTTTCTTATTTGTCTTTCTTCTAATAATTATAGTATAAATAATGAAATAATTTATTATGTTTGATCATTTTCTATGATTCATAAGTCGTTTTCTTAAGCTTTTATGAATATCAGAGTTATAAAGTAATATGTTTTTAAGGTTTTCTCTAAAAAACTATTTTGAACTACTTAACTGTATTCTTCAAAATTTAATGTTTCAGTTTAACATTTTTTATGAAATAAGTAAGTAGTATTATTACTTATTTATTTCATGTAATTACTCAGTTATTTATTTTATAAAATATTTATAATATTTAATAATTTTTATATTCTCTCTATCCGTAAAAATCTCTTACTATGAAAAATATTTCAAATTCAATATAAAATCGGGTTTTTATTAATAATATATATTTTAGAAAAATATATTATTTTTAAATACATTTACTAAGTAATTACATTATTTAAATACAATTCTTTAGAAAAATAATTTATAAGGTAACTGGTACGTGTCTAGTATTTTCAAGAATAACACATAAACGTAAAAAAATTATATTTAATTAAAATAAATGAGTCTAAAATTCAATGAAATCTCTTCCTTTAATTATTTAATCGTCAAGTGTTTCATTTTAGTTGTAACGTCTAAATAAGAATATTATATGATACGATGCTTAAAATGATAGGCTTCTATGGGAGCCAAAGATTTTAAAATAACATTTAATATAAATAATACAACACGTCATTGCAATTAATAGTTACATACACTAGCAAACATAAAATAAAAAATAATTATCAAGCAAAAAATTTATGCAACGTATCATGAATTATAAACTCCGTACATGTGTGTGAATAATCAATAAAAATGAGGGGAAAATCAGTTGTCTAATTTCATTGAGGCGAAATTAAATAGCAAACACAAGGGAAGTACGCAAAACAAAACTTCTCATAGTTAAACAAACTTAAATATAAAGCAGAGAAATAGAGAAATGCTGTTGAGATTTTCAGCACTATGCCCCAAATCTTCTCGCAGTTTTTCCCATTCCAGACCATAATCCTGCTGATAACATTAGACACGCATCATTCTCTGTTGTCCAGATTATTTTGGGCAGCACCGCCTGTGGTTGAAACAGTCTCTGATCTTCCTAATCTGCTGCCATGGTTTTATTATATGGCAATGGCCATTTTGAGTACTCCTCCATCCTGAAAGCGAGTTTATGAATTCTGTCGGATGGCTTTGATTTTGCTCCGATGCTAGCATAACGACTTGAAATTTCAGTGAAGAGGGGCGCTGGGACAGGGTTACGGTTTCCCTTTGACTGTAACTAATTCCAGATTATGGTCTCTTCATTTCGGCCCTTGTTACACCATCCTATCCTTTTGCTCCAAGCTTGGGAAGGAGAAATCTTTGCAATAGAAATATTTCTTCAAAATTAGAAAAGAGAAATAGTCACTCCATATAATTTTTTGTGCTTAATAAATTATCATGGAGCACACGCGTGTATAGTAGTAATTGAAAAGTAATTTTATATAATTATTTTTAAACATTGTCTATTTTTATTTTAGTTAGGTATTTTCATTATTATTTTTAAATAAATAAATTTTTAAAAAACTTTTAATCTTCCTGCACTAACATTAAAATAATTTTTCCGGTATATTTTACTTTTATATGTAAATTATAGGAATACATTTTAATTTTACAACTTCTTTTCTTAAGAATATTTTTTCAAAGATAAAGATTAAAAGGCTATTTCAAAAAATGTATAATTAATAAAACTGAATTTATTATTGACTATAGAATTTCGATATCCCAGTTTAAAATGATTTTTCTTATGTTGTTGAAATTTATTTGTATGAAGTGATGAAAATTATTTTTCTAGAAGAGAAAACCTTTATTAATGATTTACTTTCTTTAAAACTTTCTTTAAAGCTTTATATATAGGAGATTTTACATGTGATTTTTTAAAACATTTTATTGAGATATTCAATTTCAGACATGAGTTGAATATCTCAATAAAATGTTTTGCAGTAAAATTGTTTGCAATAAAATCATTTATTGAGATATTCAACTTCAGATTTCATATTCAACTTCCAGACATGAATGAGCGATGCTAATTCGGAATTGGAGAAATCGCTGATTGAACGGTCGCAGTTGATATATATATATATATATATATATATATATATATATATATATATATATATATATATATATATATATATATATATATATTCGGAATTAAATGATTTTTTCTAGTACATAACCATTTTTCTTTTCTTATAAATCAATATGAGTTAGATGAAACCATACAATACGTATGGTTTTTCTATGAAGAAGAAAATCATTACCGCGAATTTTATATGTATTTTACGAATGAAATTTAAATTTAACTATATGATGAGTTCAAAATTTTTAATTTTTTTTAGATTTCAAGTTAAAAATAATTAAAAAATTTTATAAAGTCACTTTTTCAAGACAAAGATATATTTGTTATTTTATATTAATTATTAAAGTTATTTTTTTTAAGTGTAAGACAGATCGTGTTTTGCTAATTTTTTTATGAACGCAACCCAAGATTTTTATAAGTCACTATTCCCCCACAGAATTTAAATTTATGAAAATAAAGTTTGGTAAGAAATCAATTATTGTCTCAGATACCACAAGATAATTATATACCCAAGGAAATTTATTTCATCTAAATTAATCTCTATATAGACTTTATGTTTTAAAAACTGTGAAATGTAACTCAGGAGTATACACTTTCAAATTAGCTGCAAATATACTATCATAATAGCTTTTAAAGTAATACTCTTGTTAATTATTTAATCAGTACTTATCTATTTTAGTTTATAATTCTTAAGGAAATGTTCCTTTTTTTAGGTTTCTTGAATTTCTAAGTTGATGAGTAATTATAAATTTTAAAAATTTTAAATGCATCGTTTCTTCCCTAACAAGTATAAAATTAAAATATAATTTTTCTTGAGTAGTTATATGGAGTTATGTAAATAATAATTTATATCGTGAAATAGAATATATATATATATATATATATATATATATATATATTTATATATATATATATATATATATATATATATATATATATATATATATATTAATATATATATATATAGATAGATAGAGACAGATAGATTTTTCATTAAAATTTTAAATGTATTATCATATATGTCACAAACTAGATTTGGACAATTTAAAATATTTGCTCGATATAATATATTTTTCCCATTTTTTTAAATTTTCAAATATGCATTTCAAATTTGTACTAGTTATGTATCAAGCACAAATCTTTGTTTTTTTGCCTACAATATTTTTGTAAATATTTAAATATAATTTAAAGTTCCAGATAATTGACGAAAACTAAAACATTTTGCAACAATGAACTCTCGAACAATAGACAGAATCTTCAGCCGAAACAGGTTGAGGGCAAATTCTCTGTAAATAAATCATCGAAATGTCAGTATTTTGGGGTGGTAGGGAAATGACGTACAAACGTCACATTACGAAATATTAAAGACTTCTGTCAAACTAAGGTTGCTGCCGTGAAGCAAAAGTGAACCTTAATCTATGTACCGCAGATGGTTAAGGGGTTAATAATTTCTAGATTTTATAAAATATATATATTTATCCTCACATTAAATAAAATGACAATTTAGCATAAATAAAAATTAAAAACATTTTTATACTAGATATCTTTTTCTTTGTTTTAAGATTGATAAAATATCTTTTCAAGAATTTCTTTTTTTATGTTAAGTCAAAGTAACTTGATTACCGATTTCTGATGTATTTGTTAAAATTATATATATAATTTCACTTTTATTATTATTATTATATATATATATATATATATATATATATATATATATATATATATATATATGTTAATTGAATGATTCAAAACTTCATTTGAATGATGAATGAATTGTGAAATTCATCATTATATTGGATTATAGAAATTAAAACTTAATGTTTTGAACCTCCCACCACACGTAATAAATTATATTTGGACAAACTTTCAAGCAAGAATCTATTAATTATTATAATAAGAAAAGCAAAAATTTGTAGGTATTTAATCATCTCCTTTATAGTACAAGTCGTAAAACTATCCTTGTAATCAGGTCAGCCATGCAGTAATTTAAAAGCAAGATAATTAACAAACGCGATATGAAAACGATGTAATTTTTGCAGCATAGTTTATTTTAAATTAAGCAAACTGTATGAATAAACAGCTGTTGTTGATGTTCCAAACAAATATCTTAAATGGTTCACTGCTGAAATAAAAAATAGGCTTTTTTTTCAACGATCCATTTTGAAAACTGTGATTTTTTACTCTCTCATACTCAAAAGAATTATGTTCATTTCCATGAAAAATTTTTTGTTAGCTTATTTCTTATGTAATCATTTTGGTAGAAAGGAATTTTGTGTTAGTAAGTTTGCAAAAATGAAATCATCATTATTAAGTACTAAAAGCAACAATTGCCATATAAATAATCCTAAGGAATGGCTGCAAATTTTAGTGCTTTTATTAGGGAGAGAATCATTTTTTGTACAAATATAATATTAGTTATTTTTTGTAAATATATTAAATTATAATATTCATGTTTAGAAACATATTAATGATCGAGATATAAATTGTGATATTACATTAGATATAATGACACTAAAATGTGATACCATAGAAATACACTGATTACTAAATTGCAAACAAATGCATTTAAGGTTGTCTCAGTGATGTTTATTTTTATTTAGTGAAAATTGCGATTTTTTTATCCCGTAGAAGTATTTATTTTATAGAAAAATCCTAATTTCTCTGCATTAAAATTATTAATAATAAACAGCAAAATCGCTTAAATATAACTTAAAAGAAAATAAGAGATATTAAAACCAAATGTTTTAAGATATCACTACAGAATATGAATAAAAAATAACTCAAACAGCCTCTCTTTACTGAGGAAGATTTATTAATTAGTACTTTAAGTGTACTTAGTCTAGTTATAAATGCTCCTTATTACCATCCTAGTGATGAATGAAAGATGTGTTTTATCTGTTTTTAGATGATAAAGAGGTCTAAAATATTTTCAAACATAACAAATATCACACGCACCTTATACACATCAACATTAAGTTAAGGAGAATAATGAAGTGAGAAATGTACCAAAATAACATAGAAGTTAATTTTGTTTTGTCACAATTTCTACTGATTCTAACAAAGTGGTGAGAGTTATATAATCACATCAGTGAGAAAATCTACATTGAACTTACAGTTTCCCTTGTAGACGAGCTTAATGATGGTTGCAGAAAATGCACTGAGCATTTCTGCCATATAATGTAAGTTAAAAAACTATATTGAAACCTACATACAATACGAGGGTCACTCTGAAATTTTTGAAATACAACTAGGTTTATGAAAAGATACTTACAAAATTTTAGGTGTGTTCAAAGTAGTTTCCTCCAGCATCTATGCACTTTTGAAGACGAATTTTCCACAGATTAAATGTCTCAAGACATTCAGTTCTAGGAATCGATGAAAAATTTCATTTATAGATACATCAATCTCTTCTTCTGAATGAAAACGAAGTCCAAGTAAGTTCTTTTTTAGATTAAAGAATAACCAAAAGTCGCACATAGCTAGATCAGGTGAATACGGTGGATGTTGGATGAATTTAATTTGTTTTTGTTTAAGAAACTCAACTATTAATCCAGCTGTATGTGAAGATGCATTGTCATTGTGAAGCATTAGTCTCCTAACATTCAGTTCTTGTAGAATTTCTGGAAGAAATTTAGTGGTATACCAGTTTGACGTTACTGTCTTCTGTCCTTCCAACTTGATCGCTTTGACCAATTCCGTACTTTTGAAGATAACGCCACACATCATTTTTTTCAGTGCGCTTTGTTGTTTCACCACTGTTGGCCTGGGATCATCTTCAAAGATCTATACTTTGCTTTTTTGACATGTTGGATAATCAAAAAACGGTATGTACGTTTCATCACCTGTTACAATTTTAGAAAAGATGCGGTGGCCACCATCATTTAGCAATTTTAGTGTTTCTTTACTGATTCTGACGCATTTCTCTTTTTGGTGCTCAGTTAGATTATGGGGAACCCAACGGCAAACCATTTTTTTCATATGTAATTCTTCATGAATGGTTTGAGTATGGCTGCGGATCCAATGTTAAGTTCCTTCTGTATCATTTGATAGGTGCAGCGATTATCATCCAGTAGCATTTTTCGTATTGCAGACACATTATCCAGAATTACTGCCGACGGCGGCCTTCCTGTGTGTTATTCATCCTGAAGAAAATTGTGACCTCTTCCAAATTCTCTAAACCATCTGAATACTGTAGCATGAGCTGGAGATTCATCACCAAATGCTAATTGCAACCGTTTGAACGCATTCTTCTTGATTTAATCCTGCTTTAAAATGGTAAAAAAATCATAGCGCGAAAATATTCTCGCGCCAACTCCATTTTCTCTTCTGTTTAAATTTTATTCTACGCCAAACAATTTGAAGTAAGTCAGTAAAAAATCATCTTTTGTATTAAAATACTTTTTATTTTAAAATGAAACTGTAATTTTTATTTTGTAAATTCTCGTCTGCGCGTATCTCAAAAATTTCAGAGTAATCCTCATATGTAGTTTCATATTTTCATTTTGTGAACATGGCAATGAACATATCCTGATAGTAAGGAAGACTATAAGGTTCAAAATTTCAAATTTCTAACAAACCTTCTTCTGCATATGAATGATGCAATTTGAAGATGGACATTATTTTAAATCATTAACTTAATCAAAGGCCAAGTATCAGTGCTTAAAATAGAAATATGTGACTTCACGCGTAGTTTTTCTAATTCGAATGTAACTATGATAATGTTTAAAAGAGAATTGTTTTCATTCTCAACATCTTCTGTCTGGCTAACAGACTATAATTTCAGAAGTTTACAGAGAATTTGACACCATATTAAAATGCCCTAGTACTATAAAAATTCTTTGCAAAATGATGTGGGATACTCAAATTGTTGCAAAAAACTAGACTTGTTACACTGTGCAATTTAATTTTGTAATATAGTCGATTGAATTCTGTCCATATTCTGATACGACGTTATTAATTAAAAGACTGTTAAATAACGCGTCGACTGTGATGAGCAAACAAATGTTACCTGCATAAAACACTATTTTTCCAAGTTTTAAAAAATTCTTATGACTGACGATCCTTTTATCCGATGCATAATATGTTTATTATAGCAAAAAACATAAAAAATAAATTGCAGAACATAATAGAAATCTGTGTATTCCAATTTAATGAATGCCTTAAGCTGACGTTTTATTTATATCGCCTATATACTTCTTCCTTAAAATGCAAATTATGTGCTTAAATTAATAAGATATAAGAATATTGAAAATTGTTTGACTCATGAAATTTTAATACTTAAATGGAAGGGCTGCATCTTGGCTGGCCAGATTGGGATTACCTAATAATGAGGAGCATTGTGTGTGTGTGTGTTCTACACAATTAATTAAACAATTTATTTTATTATATACAACTAAAAAATTATAGTAACAGCAAATATACTGTCAAATGTACGTTAAGTACTTAACCGAACTTTTAAAAAGGCTTACCACATTTAAGAATGAATTTAAATATTCTTATCCCCTATCAGCAAATAATATTTGATTTTCGATGATGATATTTGCTCCATAAATAACAATGTTTTCTTGTAAAATTCCTTCCACAATTTGTCTTAAAATCAATAGTTGTTCAATTCATATCTTTTATATTTTTCCTATTTTTTAATAAAAAAAGTTGCTCAAACAAATTATAACAAGCAATAATTAATGTTATAGGATGTTGAAGTGGTAGATTTTAGAATGGAATATTAATTGCTTCTGTTTTTTTTTATTTATACATAAGAGTATATTTCTTTTTGGGTCACTCTTTATAATGTTATACGCAAAAAAGCAAATTTTATTGGAAAATTGTATAAATATTCTATGTTGAAAAAATCCCAGCAACGGTTATGGGTTCTCTCTGGTAGTTTTCAATAAAAAGGAATTTTTCTATTCACATTGTATAGAATATGATCAAGCTCATTGTAGACCATCAAGGCAAAAGAATGGAATTATAGTATGCTTTGTGATTTAAGGCCTTAAAAAAGAATTGAACAAGTAGAGCGCATGAAGAAATAAATCAGACATTAATCAACAAGAAATGAAGCAAATTTTTGTAATCTTGGAAAATGATCATAAATGTTGGGGATACTAAAAATGTTGAGATAGCCTCGCTCAAAAATTAATCATGATTTTTCTATCACTTCTTTCACTCATGTCAGAATTTGGTAATCAAAATGTGGTAGTAGTTGAGCTCACAGTATCCCAGTAGTGGGACAACACTTTTAAGAGTGAAAATTCTGTGGTTTGCGGTAAGCCACTGTTAATTAATAAAAGAGAGAGATGTAGCGTTTCGGTCCACAAAAGACGTTACATACACGTCTGTTGGGTGTGCATGCTTGAAAGTTTTCAGTGTTTCCTCTTTTGCCACATCTGAATATGATCAGATATCTATGAAAAGTCTTCCAAGTAGTCAATTACGGGATGAACGCTAAAATGCCTTAATTGGGCTTTGCTTGGTTTTGTAATTTTTTGAACATGGGGCTTTGCAAGTTCTCAATGAGGTGTTAAAATGATACGTTCAGTAGTTTCATAAGCATATGACCACACATTAATCAAAAGACAAGTGTAACCTTATTGTTAATTGTAAAATATATATTAGTTAGAAGAAAGATAATATATAAAAAATCTGGGCATCGTATAACTATGAATTCATGTTAAATTATACAATGTAAAATGAAGGGAGTTTTTCACTCACAATCAGGTATATATATATAAATTATGTGCATTTTTCTATTTTCGACATATCTTTCTTTCTTCTTTATTTTATGATTAATTGTTTCTCATTTATTTATTTTTATTGCGATTTTATCCTCCTGCTTCATTTATCATTTTTTAAATATTTTATTTAGATAATTTAATACTTATATCGTGATTCACACTCAGATTACAAATTAATGCAACGACATAGTGCTGTCATTAATCTAATTTTTTTACTTAAATAGGATTGATAAATTTTTAAAAAAATTAAAATAAATTTTACTTATATAAATATGCTGAATATTGCACTTTTTACTTAAATTCTGTGTTTTTAAAAACAAATTTAACGAAGTTGTTTAAAACTCGTTCAAATATGCACAACACGCACTTGACTGTATATGGATGATTGGATGAACTCTTTTCTATCTTCGTTTTATATTCTTATTGACGATGCTGGAATGATAAATAAAATGTTCTTTCCTAGTCAAATGAGATTCTATTCAAATGATTGAAACTGACAGTTAAAAATTCGAAAACTTTAAATAGTGTTAGATAATAATCGTAAGTTAAAATTTGCATAAAAATAAATTTGGGTTAGTATTATTGAAATCATAATAAATCTAAAATAATAAAATTGTTTATATCTACTTACCAAAGCTTGTGAAGAGAATTGAAAATTGATATTCATTTCGTTTTATCTGAATGAGAAAGTACTGCTACAAAAAGATTTTATATCCAAATCACGTACTTTCTGAACAATACTGTGTGTGTGTGTTTCACCATGTATTAAAACAATCCAACTGATTCTTTTAAATGATTTCTGGTCACGAAGTATTTTAAGGAACTCAGAAAGTATTCCGTGTTAAAACTTATGAAAGGAATTTTATTTTTTGTGGATTAAAAAGATATGAAAAATATGCTGTCCACATTTATTTCTGAAAATTTTAGGAGAATATAGTGAAAGCTTTACTTAAAGTCATTAAAAATTAAATGTCATTTAATTATATATATATATATATATAGATATTATATTATATATATATATATATATATTATATATATATATATATATATATATATATATATATATATATATATATATATATATATATATATATATATATATATATATATATATATATATATATATATATTATATATATATATAGATGGATAGATAGATATTAATCATGTGTCTAATGTGGATATATTCTCATTTCATTCATAACTATGTAGCTCTGAGTAGAGTTATATTTCTGTAAATTTAAGGACAAATGTTTTAAAGAAATGTTTGCCTACAGTTTTATAACTATTGATAGATTATGTTAAAAATAATAATTCACTACTTTAATTTTCTTTGTAAAGTAGAACTTCATAAAATTATATTTCTTTTATAATTTTACTGTGCATTTCAATAAATCTAAGAAGTATAACAATTTAAAAATACAATGAAATAAATATCACTTGTTAATTAAAATGAAAAACGTAATTGGGGACCCTTTTCCAAAACACACACATGCTAGCTTTAGAATTTATAATTCTTCCTATACTGTTATCAAAATATTTACTATAATATTCAAATTTTCTTTGTAAATTTATTTATTGAGATGAATATTGATTTTTTTATGAACAACAGAAATTCTTTACACAAACGGAAAATATTAAATCGAAGAATACACTGGTTAAATTTTATATGTCCCGAAAAATAAACATGTTTCCTAATTCCCTTATGAAAAAATGGAAGTAGAGTAAAATAAACCTGGAAATATAGACTTTATATAAAGCTGAAAAACACACACACAATATAAATCAGAATTTTCATAAAGAATTTTAAGATCCAATAAAATTTTCAAGGAGCTTCAGTTTGGTGATATCTTGATTTCTCCTATTTGTCTATTTATGCAATTTCAATCAAATTAAATTTCAAAATATAATGATTTTTATCGGCCATCTGAATACGCGATGGTAACTCTATTTTAATATGCTTTTCTAAATATGTTACCTACTTCAAGTAAATTAATCCTGCAAGGATTTTTATTAGATTGTAATTAGAGAGAAAGAGAGAGAGAGAGAGAGAGAGAGAGAGTTAAAATTAATCCTCTAAATTAATCAGTAAGATAATCCTGCAAAGATTTTTTATAGACTGTAGTTAGATAGAAATGTCTTGTTAGTTAGAATTTTTCTGAGGGCTTTTCTGAAAGGCATTTTCTTCTAAAATACAAGAATTCCCTTATTTAATATTATGACAAAAATTTTATGACATATATATATTATGACATTATATATATATATATATATATTATTATATATATATATATATATATATATATATATATATATATATATATACATACATATATATATATATATATATATATATATATATATATATATATATATATATATATATATATATATATATATATATATATATATATATATATATATATATATATATATATATATATATAATACTTACTGAAAAGCTTGTGAATAAATATCTTCCTTAGAAATTATATTTATTATTTTTAGCATTGAAAGAGGCAAGAAGAAGCATCATTTCTCTTTCAAAAAATATTTAATTTATTTCAATAATGCTGTTAATATTTTTTATGAATAAATTCATTCTTTTATCTGAATGTTTATTTAATTAATATAAGTGTGTAATTTCACGATTTCATTGTATCTAAATTTTTGTCATAATATTAAATAAGAGAATTCTTGTATTTTAGAAGAAACTGCCTTTCAGAAAAGCCCTCAGAAAAATTCTAACTAACAAGACATTTCTATCTAACTACAGTCTATAAAAATCTTTATATATATATATATATATATATATATATATATATATATATATATATATATATATATATATATATATATATATATATATATATATATATATATATATATATATATATATATATATATATATATATATATATATATATGATATATATATATATACTACACTGAATTATTTGGTAAATATGATAAATTATTTCATATTTATCAAATTTATCGGTTAGTTTATAAAATCCTCAATTCATAATGGGGAATGAGATAAGAGTCCCAAACTTTACTAAAATTCATTCAGTTTGCGCAACTGCTTGTCTTCTGTCAACACATGACAACCACGTGATTACAAAAGTAATTCTCATCTAGTTGCATGTAGACGTTTTTTCACTACTCTCTAGTAAAAAATAAAGCATTGAATATTGGCCGGTATGCTTCAGTATTTTAATTACAAAGCACTTAATATCATGGATAATAAGAAAACAAACAGTTGTTTTCTGACGAAAGAAGTTATGAGGACTTGTTAAAAAAAGTGATTAATAGTAAAAACGAAAACAGTGGGAAAATACCGTATGATTATCAGAGACTAAAAGAAGATATGATGTAATGAAAGTAGGCAATGTTGAAAACTTATCTTACTCGTAAGGGAAAACAGCTAAAACGTTAGATTTTAAGTGTACTTTGAAGAAAATTTTGACCTAATTCATGAGGTACACTTATCAATAGGCCATGATGTTAGAAAGAGGACGTTAAAAGAACTTCAAAAATGTACAAAAACATTAGTACCAAAGAAGTCATGATTTACTTTAATTTGTGTGAATGTTGTCAAGGAAAATCTAGGTGCCTAAGAAAGGACTTGTTGTTATGCCAATGGTCTTTTAATAGATGAACTCAAGATGCCAGGTGAGCCTAACTAGCATGCAGTCTTAACCAGATAAGGACTTTAGGTTTATACTTGTCTATCAAGACCACTTGACGAAGTTTATACAGTTGGTTGCCCTAAAAGGCAAACATGCAGAAGAAGTTGCATGCCATCTAATTGATATTTTTACTATATTTAGAGCCCACAGTGAATTGCAAAGAGACAACAATAGTAAGTTTAGTAACAATATCGTAGAAGAAGCTTGTGTAATGTGGCCAAATCTGAAAATTATGCCCGGAAAACCTAGGCACAAACAGACTCAAGGTTCGGTTGAACGTGGAAACAAGATATTGTGCGAAAATATACTAAGTTCTTGATTGGAAAGCAGTCAGAGTAGTAAATGGTCAAAGATTTACGTTTTGTGCAACTTAGGAAAATTAGAGCATTTCATGGAGGCATAAGTGTTCTCCTTTTGAAGCAGAGCTTGGGATGTCTGCCAAATTTGTTTCAAAAACGTCTTCATTCTCGAATGACACTATCGAGCATCTTAGAACTGAAGGAGAGCTTCAGGCATTTATCGAGATATTTAATCATGGTTCTAAAACACCAACAGCAAAATAAAAATATTTCTAATATGGATAACAACGATATACCTCAAAATGACCCTCCACCTGAAGTTAATTTTAAGACTCAAAAAGTGAATGAAGCAGCGGTCGCTCTAATCCAGACAGATAATTTATCCAAGCAAGAAAATATAGAATGCGTGCTAAAGAAGGTTTAAAATTACAAGCAAAACATTTTGAAGGTTGCAAATCTTACATTTCCAGCTGGTAATGTTGGAGACACAGTGAAAATGATAATATCATATAGAGCAAGAAGTGATCCCCGAAATTTATTAGCGGTGATATTAGAAGTTCAAAGTGAAAAGTTTTATTAATTAGGAACGACAGAAAGAAGACATTCGCAGTTGCATACTAGAAATCAATTCACGATTTTTGAAGAAAAATTAATTTTGCTTGACGATGTTCCAGATCAAGCAATATCACTTCGAGAATGCTTTAGAAAGATATCTCTATCTGAAGGTCAGACATTTCAACAATGTTTTTGTTAGAGACAATGTGAGTTGATAAGTGTAAATGAAAGAAATCTGGCAAACTTTGTAATTCTAAATGTCAAAATGCTAATATGCTAAAATGCTTAATGCTAAAATGTGCTAAAATGCTTAATGCTTAAATGCTAAAATGCTTAATGCTAAAATGCTAATATGCTAAAGTTAACATGCTTAAATAAGTAAACTTAAAATATTTACTAATTCGCAGTAATTTAACGTTATTTGAAAAAATATTTTTTTTTCTCTAAAATATGGGGTTAGTTTGTTTTTTCAACTGTTTTGTACAAGCTTATGTAAATTGCATATTTTTCATTTCGCAACACCTGTCAGGACCTTATTCAAATTTTGTTCAGGCTAAGTAAATATAAGTGACCTAAAATAACCATTTATTGAATTTTTAATTGTAAAATATAAAAGATTGTAATTCGTGGTCTCTTACCCCAAATTGCTTTACCAGAAATATCTTTCTGAGTAGTAACTACAAAATAAAAAACCTGCACTCTCTTCTACTGGCCAAATAAGTCATGATATTTATCACATTCAAAATTATGAGTTGGATATTTTCTAAATTTAGTGGTGAATATGATGATAAGTCAAAATATAAAAAATCTGGCAAGCTTTGAAATTCTTAAACAGTTTAACACGTCTAAAAAAGTAAACTTACATTTAAATGCAAATAAATTAATTTTCCCTTATGGGATATGTTTTAAGTTTGTTTCCACAAAATAATCCCAATTCATTACCTTCCCCATTACCTATCACAGTCGGGGATTTTATAAACTGTTAAACTTTTAAAAACTATTCGGTAACTTTATTAAATATGAAAGAATTTATCATATTTATCAAATAAAGTGATGATTATGTAAAAAAAACACTGATTTATTTTACACACACACTGTTACACACACACACACATACACATATATATATATATATATATATATATATATATATATATATATATATATATATACAGGGTGATTCAAAACGTATTGTACCAATTTGGTGGAGAAGTAGGAAATAGGTCAGGAAGACAAATTCACATTGTAAAGTATGTCCGCAAATGCCATCTACATGAACAAAATCGACAAGTAAAGAGAACATAAGAAATGAGTACAATTATGAGGTAAGAATGTGATTTTTAATACAGCAAGATAAAGTAGTTCACAGTAGGTGCCGGCATTTCGTGGGCAGTGCTTGCGGTGGCTGCTATTCATGCAACAAGGTCCATTTCACTGTTAATGGGGATCTCATACACAAGGTCTTTCACTGCTCCCCAAAAAATGAAATTCATGGTCGTTAAATCAATTGACTTCTACTAGCCAAGATATCGGCCCACGTCTACCAATCCATCGAGCTCCGTATGTACGGTTCAGGTATTTACGCACAGCAATTGTGGTGTGGGATGGAGCCCCGTCATATTGATACCACATATCTCGGCGGACATGTGCAGGAACAGCGCCAAAAAAGTCGGTAACACTGACTCTAGAAAAATCAAATATTTGCGGCCGTCCAATCGGTACGGTAACAAGTCAGGTCCCAGCAAATAGTCACCAATGATTCCGGCCCACACATTGAAGGCAAAACGATGTTGCGAATATGACATCTGGTACCATGCAGGTTGTCATAAGCCCAGACATGTAAATTATGTGTATTGAACACACCTTCACGAATGAATAAAGCTTCATCTGTAAAAAGGACAGAATTGGGAAAAATGGGATTCAAGGCACCTTTCAGCATTAACCATTGTGCAAATTCCACACGCTTTGGATAATCGTCGGGTTGCAGTAACTGCAGCCTTTCCAGATGGTAAAGATTCACACGTTCCTCGTGCAGTATCCGCGACACTGATGACTGAGAGACCTCAAGCTTGTGAGAAATAGCTCGTGTGCTGGTATTCGGATTATCTTCGATGGATTGTGGAACTTGTTCTGCAACGTTGACAGTCCACGTCAGTCATCTTCTCCCCGTATCCTGCATGTTGCTGGCAGTCAGCCACGTTCACACAGATTGCGAGACACACGTGCAAACATTTCATGCTGCGGTATTCCTTTGTTGGGGTATCGTTCTTCGTAAACATGAATAGCTCGGCGGCCGCTTTCGTCAGCTGCTCCATATGTGACATGGATATTCGCTAGCTCCTGACACGTGAAACGATTCATCTTACTTCTTGCATGTCAGCTTGCACACTGATGACAGCGTAAGTGGTAGGGCGAGTTGGCTATCTACACACAGCACCCTCTACATACGTATGTGTACTGGGCACATACTTTCCTATATGAAATCGCTTTTCCTGGATGTATTCCTCTATTTTTTCTCACATTTAGTTTACGCTAAGTTTTGAATCAACCTATATATATATATATATATATATATATATATATATATATATATATATATATAGGTTGATTCAAAACTTAGCGTATCAAATTCTGTGGATTCGTGAGAGGTATATATATATATATATATATATAACATAGAGTATTTTTTATTTATGTTTATCTTAACATTAGCAAAAAATATTACATAAAAAATGGTTATCATTGAAGAAATCATAAATCAGAAAAATTATTTTAAAATAATAATTTTTATTTAATAATATATCCATTTATAGGAATTTTATTTGTAACTGATTTTTAACGTGTGAAGGCAAAGGAGTTTTTCAATGAATATTTCATTAATTGTTAGGTTTTGGTTGTTGATTATTCAGAGATACAAACCTAGAATTAGCTATAAGCAATATTTTTTGAAAAATAATATAACATTAATTGTGAAATAATTTTTTTCATCTCGCACATAAACAAATTATACTACTTTATTATATATATTAGTTTTTCTTAATTATAGTGAGAATAACTATTTAAAAAAGTGTCACAAATATAGCAAACTGTTAAAATACATGGAAGAGTAGACCCTTTAAATGTATATAAAGGTGATTATGATATAAAATTTCCTTTTCACTCATGAAAAAAAATCTTTTATATTCTAAATAAAAATTAGTATTTTTTTATATTTTTAAACAAAAAACAATACTTATTTTTTCTCTTTGCACTTAAATACATAAAAAGGTGTTAAGTGCTTTGATATATTGAAAAATTAAAACGCTTTGGAATGTTGAGAACTCAAAATCATCATCCTGGTAGTACAGTTGTGCTGAATAGAATAATAGTTAGTATAACATTTATTGTGGAGTGATATTAGTCACTCCATTCCGAAGTGACACCTCAAACTATGACTCTAAGAATAAATACATGATAGTTACATTAAATTAGAATATGGTTTTCCAGTGTACATATTCTCATTTAGTACTATTATTAATTTCTTCTCTATTAAACTCAAAACTGATAATAATAAATAAATTGGTGATGAATAACTTAATAAACTAAATTTTAAATCACGTTTTTTTCAATTCAATTTTAATTAAATTTTTAGTTTAAAATTCATTTACTGATTAAATAAGGAAACGTTAATTGGAATATTATTTATTGGATTCTCAAATTTGATCATTTCATCAATTTATTTAAATGTAACAAAATGTATTTTATGCATCGTAAATTGTAGTATTAGCTCTGTCAAAAAGAAAACCATTATTTGACTAAAGACAGAACTAACTATATTCTTGAGACAAAATAAGATATCATTTTTATTTGAAATATTGAAATAATTAAAACTAGAGTTGCAACTTTAGAAATATCAAAATGTACAGAGTAAAGAGTTCTTTACATTTTTATTACTAAAGGCAAACTAGAAATATTGAACAAATTTAGATCTACTGACTGAGAAATTTCCAAACGTTTCCATAGAAAAAACATTATATTTCAATCAAAAAATACAAAATATAATTGCGCAGTTACCATATATGTTCGTAGATCAGTATCTATTATGTAAACAGCAGTTTATGTTTTATGACACTATTATATAAGAAGTGTAGAAGAACCAATTTTGCATTATAATAAAGTAGTATAATTTGTTTATGTGCGAGATGAAAAAAATTATTTCACAATTAATGTTATATCATTTTTCAAAAAAAATATTGCTTATAGCTAATTTTAGGTTTGTATCTCTGAATAATCAACAACCAAAACCTAACAATTAATGAAATATTCATTGAAAAACTCCTTTGCCTTCACAAGTTAAAAATCAGTTACAAATAAAATTCCTATAAATGGATATATTATTAAATAAAAATTATTATTTTAAAATAATTTTTCTGATTTATGATTTCTTCAATGATAACTATTTTTTATGTAATATTTTTTGCTAATGTTAAGATAAACATAAATAAAAAATACTCTATGTTATATATATATATATATATATATATATATATATATATATATATATATAGGTTGATTCAAAACTTAGCGTACAAATTTCGTGGAGAGGTAGAGGGAATACATCAGGAAAGCGATTTCATATAGGAAAGTATGTGCCCGAAAGTACACATACGTATGTAGAGGGTGCTGTGTGTAGATAGCCAACTCGCCCTACCACTTACGCTGTCATCAGTGTGCAAGCTGACATGCAAGTAGTAAGATGAATCGTTTCACGTGTCAGGAGCTAGCGAATATCCATGTCACATATGGAGCAGCTGACGAAAGCGGCCGCCGAGCTATTCATGTTTACGAACACCGATACCCCAACAAAGGAATACCGCAGCATGAAATGTTTGCACGTGTGATTCGCAATCTGTGTGAACGTGGCTGACTGCCAGCAACATGCAGGATACGGGGAGAAGATGACTGACGTGGACTGTCAACGTTGCAGAACAAGTTCCACAATCCATCGAAGATAATCCGAATACCAGCACACGAGCTATTTCTCACAAGCTTGAGGTCTCTCAGTCATCAGTGTCGCGGATACTGCACGAGGAACGTGTGAATCTTTACCATCTGGAAAGGCTGCAGTTACTGCAACCCGACGATTATCCAAAGCGTGTGGAATTTGCACAATGGTTAATGCAGAAAGGTGCCTTGAATCCCATTTTTCCCAATTCTGTCCTTTTTACAGATGAAGCTTTATTCATTCGTGAAGGTGTGTTCAATACACATAATTTACATGTCTGGGCTTATGACAACCTGCATGGTACTAGATGTCATGCTTCGCAACATCGTTTTGCCTTCAATGTGTGGGCCGGAATCATTGCTGACTATTTGCTGGGACCTGACTTGTTACCGTACCGATTGGACGGCCGCAAATATTTGATTTTTCTAGAGTCAGTGTTACCGACTTTTTTGGCGCTGTTCCTGCACATGTCCGCCGAGATATGTGGTATCAATATGACGGGGCTCCATCCCACACCACAATTGCTGTGCGTAAATAACTGAACCGTACATACGGAGCTCGATGGATTGGTAGACGTGGGCCGATATCTTGACTAGTAGAAGTCAATTGATTTAACGACCATGAATTTCATTTTTTCGGGAGCAGTGAAAGACCTTGTGTATTAGATCCCCATCAACAGTGAAATGGACCTTGTTGCATGAATAGCAGCCACCGCAAGCACTGCCCACGAAATGCCGGCACCTACTGTGAACTACTTTATCTTGCTGTATTAAAAATCACATTCTTACCTCATAATTGTACTCATTTCTTATGTTCTCTTTACTTGTCGATTTTGTTCATGTAGATGGCATTTGCGGACATACTTTACAATGTGAATTTGTCTTCCTGACCTATTTCCTACTTCTCCACCAAATTGGTACAATACGTTTTGAATCACCCTGTATATATGTATATATATATATATATATATATGTGTGTGTGTTTGTAACAGTGAAAAAATAAATCAGTGTTTTTTTTTACATAATCATCACTGCATTTGATAAATATGATAAATTCTTTCATATTTAATAAAGTTACCGAATAGTTTATAAAATCCCTGACTGTGATAGGTAATGGGGAAGGTAATGAATTCGGATTATTTTGTGGAAACAAACTTAAAACATATCCCATAAGGGAAAATTAATTTATTTGCATTTAAATGTAAGTTTACTTTTTTAGACGTGTTAAACTGTTTAAGAATTTCAAAGCTTGCCAGATTTTTTATATTTTGACTTATCATCATATTCGCCACTAAATTTAGAAAATATCCAACTCATAATTTTGAATGTGATAAATATCATGACTTATTTGGCCAGTAGAAGAGAGTGCAGGTTTTTTATTTTGTAGTTACTACTCAGAAAGATATTTCTGGTAAAGCAATTTGGGGTAAGAGACCACGAATTACAATCTTTTATATTTTACAATTAAAAATTCAATAAATGGTTATTTTAGGTCACTTATATTTACTTAGCCTGAACAAAATTTGAATAAGGTCCTGACAGGTGTTGCGAAATGAAAAATATGCAATTTACATAAGCTTGTACAAAACAGTTGAAAAAACAAACTAACCCCATATTTTAGAGAAAAAAAATTTTTTTTTCAAATAACGTTAAATTACTGCGAATTAGTAAATATTTTAATTTTACTTATTTAAGCTTGTTAACTTTAGCATATTAGCATTTTAGCATTAAGCATTAAGCATTTTAGCATTTAAGCATTAAGCATTTTAGCACATTTTAGCATTAAGCATTTAAGCATTAAGCATTTTAGCATATTAGCATTTTGACATTTAGAATTACAAAGTTTGCCAGATTTCTTTCATTTACACTTATCAACTCACATTGTCTCTAACAAAAACATTGTTGAAATGTCTGACCTTCAGATAGAGATATCTTTCTAAAGCATTCTCGAAGTGTTATTGCTTGATCTGGAACATCGTCAAGCAAAATTAATTTTTCTTCAAAAATCGTGAATTGATTTCTAGTATGCAACTGCGAATGTCTTCTTTCTGTCGTTCCTAATTAATAAAACTCTTCACTTTGAACTTCTAATATCACCGCTAATAAATTTCGAGGATCACTTCTTGCTCTATATGATATTATCATTTTCACTGTGTCTCCAACATTACCAGCTGGAAATGTAAGATTTGCAACCTTCAAAATGTTTTGCTTGTAATTTTAAACCTTCTTTAGCACGCATTCTATATTTTCTTGCTTGGATAAATTATCTTTCTGGATTAGAGCGACCGCTGCTTCATTCACTTTTTGACTCTTAAAATTAACTTCAGGTGGAGGGTCATTTTGAGGATTATCGTTGTTATCCATATTAGAAATATTTTTATTTTGCTGTTGGTGTTTTAGAACCATGATTAAATATCTCGATAAATGCCTGAAGCTCTCCTTCAGTTCTAAGATGCTCGATAGTGTCATTCGAGAATGAAGACGTTTTGAAACAAATTTGGCAGACATCCCAAGCTCTGCTTCAAAAGGAGAACACTTATGCCTCCATGAAATGCTCTAATTTTCCTAAGTAGCACAAAACGTAAATCTTTGACCATTTACTACTCTGACTGCTTTCCAATCAAGAACTTAGTATATTTTTGCACAATATCTTGTTTGCACGTTCAACGGAACCTTGAGTCTGTCTGGGCCTAGGTTTTCCGGGCATAATTTTCAGATTTGGCCTCATTACACAAGCTTCTTCTACGATATTGTTACTAAACTTACTATTGTTGTCTCTTTGCAATTCACTGTGGGCTCTAAATATAGTAAAAAATATAAATTAGATGGCATGCAACTTCTTCTGCATGTTTGCCTTTTAGGGCAACCAACTGTATAAACTTCGTCAAGTGGTCTTGATAGACAAGAATAAACCTAAAGTCCTTATCTGGTTAAGACTGCATGCTAGTTAGGCTCACCTGGCATCTTGAGTTCATCTATTAAAAGACCATTGGCATAACAACAAGTCCTTTTTTTCTTAGGCACCTAGATTTTCCTTGACAACATTCCACACAAATTAAAGTAAATCATGACTACTTTGGTACTAATGTTTTTGTACATTTTTGAAGTTCTTTTAACGTTCTCTTTCTAACATCATGGCCTGTTGATAAGTGTACCTCATGAATTAGGTCAAAATTTTCTTCAAAGTACACTTAAAATCTAACGTTTTAGCTGTTTTCCCTTACGAGTAAGATAAGTTTTCAACATTGCCTACTTTCATTACATCATATCTTCTTTTAGTCTCTGATAATCATACGGTATTTTCCCACTGTTTTCGTTTTTACTATAAATCACTTTTTTTAACAAGTCCTCATAACTTCTTTCGTCAGAAAACAACTGTTTGTTTTCTTATTATCCATGATATTAAGTGCTTTGTAATTAAAATACTGAAGCATACCGGCCAATATTCAATGCTTTATTTTTTACTAGAGAGTAGTGAAAAAACGTCTACATGCAACTAGATGAGAATTACTTTTGTAATCACGTGGTTGTCATGTGTTGACAGAAGACAAGCAGTTGCGCAAACTGAATGAATTTTAGTAAAGTTTGGGACTCTTATCTCATTCCCCATTATGAATTGAGGATTTTATAAACTAACCGATAAATTTGATAAATATGAAATAATTTATCATATTTACCAAATAATTCAGTGTGGTGTTTATGTATAATCACCGAATTCATTGCTTTTACTGTAATATATATATATATATATATATATATATATATATATATATATATATATATTTATATATATATATATATATATATATATATATATATATATATATATATATATATATATAAAGATTTTTTATAGACTGTAGTTAGATAGAAATGTCTTGTTAGTTAGAATTTTTCTGAGGGCTTTTCTGAAAGGCAGTTTCTTCTAAAATACAAGAATTCTCTTATTTAATATTATGACAAAAATTTAGATACAATCAAATCGTGAAATTACACACTTATATTAATTAAATAAACATTCAGATAAAAGAATGAATTTATTCATAAAAAATATTAACAGCATTATTGAAATAAATTAAATATTTTTTGAAAGAGAAATGATGCCTCTTCTTGCCTCTTTCAATGCTAAAAATAATAAATATAATTTCTAAGGAATATATTTATTCACAAGCGTTTAAGTAAGTATTATATAAATATATATATATATATATATATATATATATATATATATATATATATATATATGTCAAAATATATATATGTCATAATAATATATATATATATATATATATATATATATAATGTCATAATATATATATGTCATAAAATTTTTGTCATAATATTAAATAAGGGAAATCTTATATTTTAGAAGAAAATGCCTTTCAGAAAAGCCCTCAGAAAAATTCTAACTAACAAGACATTTCTATCTAACTACAGTCTATAAAAAATCTTTGCAGGATTATCTTACTGATTAATTTAGAGGATTCATTTTAACTCTCTCTCTCTCTCTTTCTCTCTAATTACAATCTAATAAAAATCCTTGCAGGATTAATTTACTTGAAGTAGGTAACATATTTAGAAAAGCATATTAAAATAGAGTTACCATCGCGTATTCAGATGGCCGATAAAAATCATTATATTTTGAAATTTAATTTGATTGAAATTGCATAAATAAACAAATAGGAGAAATCAAGTTATCACCAAACTAAAGCTCCTTGAAAATTTTATTGGATCTTAAAATTCTTTATGAAAATTCTGATTTATATTGTGTGTGTGTTTTTCAACTTTATATAAAGTCTATATTTCCTGGTTTATTTTACTCTACTTCCATTTTTTCATAAGGGAATTAGGAAACATGTTTATTTTTCGGGACATATAAAATTTAACCAGTGTATTCTTCGATTTAATATTTTCCGTTTGTGTAAAGAATTTCTGTTGTTCATAAAAAAATCAATATTGATCTCAATAAATAAATTTAAAAAGAAAATTTGAATATTATAGTAAATATTTTGATAACAGTATAGGAAGAATTATAAATTCTAAAGCTAGCATGTGTGTGTTTTGGAAAAGGGTCCCCAATTACGTTTTTCATTTTAATTAACAAGTGATATTTATTTCATTGTATTTTTAAATTGTTATACTTCTTAGATTTATTGAAATGCACAGTAAAATTATAAAAGAAATATAATTTTATGAAGTTCTACTTTAGAAAGAAAATTACAGTAGTGAATAATTATTTTTAACATAATCTATCAATAGTTATAAAACTGTAGGCAAACATTTCTTTAAAACATTTGTCCTTAAATTTACAGAAATATAACTCTACTCAGAGCTACATAGTTATGAATGAAATGAGAATATATCCACATTAGACACATGATTAATATCTATCTATCCATCTATATATATATATAATATATATATATATATATATATATATATATATATATATATATATATATATATATATATATATATATATATATATATATATATATATATAATATAATATATATATATATATAATATAATATATATATATATATATAATATAATATATATATATATATATAATTAATTGACATTTAATTTTTAATGACTTTAAGTAAAGCTTTCACTATATTCTCCTAAAATTTTCAGAAATAAATGTGGAAAGCATATTTTTCATATCTTTTTAATCCACAAAAAATAAAATTCCTTTCATAAGTTTTTCACACGGAATACTTTCTGAGTTCCTTAAAATACTTCGTGACCAGAAATCATTTAAAAGAATCAGTTGGATTGTTTTAATACATGGTGAAACACACACACAGTATTGTTCATAAAGTACGTGATTTGGATATAAAATCTTTTTGTAACAGTACTTTCTCATTCAGATAAAACGAAATGAATATCAATTTTCAATTCTCTTCACAAGCTTTGGTAAGTAGATATAAACAATTTTATTATTTTAGATTTATTATGATTTCAATAATACTAACCCAAATTTATTTTTATGCAAATTTTAACTTACGATTATTATCTAACACTATTTAAAGTTTTCGAATTTTTAACTGTCAGTTTCAATCATTTGAATAGAATCTCATTTGACTAGGAAAGAACATTTTATTTATCATTCCAGCATCGTCAATAAGAATATAAAACGAAGATAGAAAAGAGTTCATCCAATCATCCATATACAGTTAAGTGCGTGTTGTGCATATTTGAACGAGTTTTAAACAACTTCGTTAAATTTGTTTTTAAAAACAAAGAATTTAAGTAAAAAGTGCAATATTCAGCATATTTATATAAGTAAAATTTATTTTAATTTTTTTAAAAATTTATCAATCCTATTTAAGTAAAAAAATTAGATTAATGACAGCACTATGTCGTTGCATTAATTTGTAATCTGAGTGTGAATCACGATATAAGTATTAAATTATATAAATAAAATATTTAAAAAATGATAAATGAAGCAGGAGGATAAAATCGCAATAAAAATAAATAAATGAGAAACAATTAATCATAAAATAAAGAAGAAAGAAAAATATGTCGAAAATAGAAAAATGCACATAATTTAAATATATATACCTGATTGTGAGTGAAAAACTCCCTTCATTTTACATTGTATAATTTAACATGAATTCATAGTTATACGATGCCCAGATTTTTTATATATTATCTTTCTTCTAACTAATATATATTTTACAATTAACAATAAGGTTACACTTGTCTTTTGATTAATATGTGGTCATATGCTTATGAAACTACTGAACGTATCATTTTAACACCGCATTGAGAACTTGCAAAGCCCCATGTTCAAAAAATTACAAAACCAAGCAAAGCCCAATTAAGGAATTTTAGCGTTCATCCCGTAATTGACTACTTGGAAGACTTTTCATAGATATCTGATCATATTCAGATGTGGCAAAAGAGGAAACACTGAAAACTTTCAAGCATGCACACCCAACAGACGTGTATGTAACGTCTGTTGTGGACCGAAACGCTACATCTCTCTCTTTTATTAATTACAGTGGCTTACCGCAAACCATAGAATTTTCACTCTTAAAAGTGTTGTCCCACTACTGGGATACTGTGAGCTCAACTACTACCACATTTTGATTACCAAATTCTGACATGAGTGAAAGGCGTAATAGAAAAATCATGATTATTTTTTGAGCGAGGCTATCTCAACATTTTTAGTATCCCCAACCTTTATGATCATTTTCCAAGATTACAAAAATTTGCTTCATTTCTTGTTGATTAATGTCTGATTTATTTCTTCATGCGTTCTACTTGTTCAATTCTTTTTTAAGGCCTTAAATCACAAAGCATACTATAATTCCATTCTTTTGCCTTGATGGTCTACAATGAGCTTGATCATATTCTATACTATGTGAATAGAAAAATTCCTTTTTATTGAAAACTACCAGAGAGAACCCATAACCATTGCTGGGATTTTTTCAACATAGAATATTTATACAATTTTCCAATAAAATTTGCTTTTTTGCGTATAACATTATAAAGAGTGACACAAAAAGAAATATACTCTTATGTATAAATAAAAAAAACAGAAGCAATTAATATTCCATTCTAAAATCTACCACTTCAACGTCCTATAACATTAATTATTGCTTGTTATAATTTGTTTGAGCAACTTTTTTTATTAAAAAATAGGAAAAATATAAAAGATATGAATTGAACAACTATTGATTTTAAGACAAATTGTGGAAGGAATTTTACAAGAAAACATTGTTATTTATGGAGCAAATATCATCATCGAAAATCAAATATTATTTGCTGATAGGGGATAAGAATATTTAAATTCATTCTTAAATGTGGTGAGCCTTTTTAAAAGTTCGGTTAAGTACTTAACGTACATTTGACAGTATATTTGCTGTTACTATAATTTTTTAGTTGTATATAATAAAATAAATTGTTTAATTAATTGTGTAGAACACACACACACACACACAATGCTCCTCATTATTAGGTAATCCCAATCTGGCCAGCCAAGATGCAGCCCTTCCATTTAAGTATTAAAATTTCATGAGTCAAACAATTTTCAATATTCTTATATATATATATATATATATATATATATATATATATATATATATATATATATACATATATATATATATATATATATATATAAATATATATATGTATATATATATATGTCTATATATATATATATACATATATATATATATATATATATATATATATATATATATATATATATATATATATATATATATATATATATATATATATATATATATATATATATATATAAATATATATATATATAATATCTTCCTAAATATCTTCTATATATTTATCTTCTACTCTATATATATATTCAGAATGTAATAAAATTTTAAAATTTATTAAAGAAAAGAAATATGTCAAATTTAACAGGAGCATGGCCCGTTAGCTCAGTTGGCTATATATATATATATATATATATATATATATATATATATATATATATATATATATATATATTTATATATATATATATATATATGTCATTACATGTTCATTTGTGATATTGAAAAAAATATATGGCTTTTTATTTAAACTTGAAAAATATTTATGTAGTATTACTTAAATATATATTGTTTAAGTTTAACAGTAAATAGTATTTGCATTTTTGGCAGTTTTAAATGAAAATACCTAAATTATGATTGAATTGCTATCATGAATTAATATTACGTTGTAAATTATATAGATTAAATTTAACCTCAATTGTGAGTGATAATCAAGAGAATAAAAACACAATTTAAAATATGTAGTCAATGTGTTACGCCTTTTTGTTTAATGTTCTAATCCTCAATAAAATTTATTTGTAGGAATTAATTCAATATATGTATTCAATCGATTAAATTAGATTATTAAATAAAATCACTTCTAAAACTTAATGTATATGATATTATAGAATGTTATCAAATTTGCTAGGAATGATTCCCAGATATCCGTGATTCAGGAAAAGAGTATTTTCGAAACATTAATTGAGTTTAGAGATTGCTATATTGTTCTAATTTCGAAAAGTGAATTATGGAATCCTTACAGTTCTAATTATTGCTATATGGTTTGAGAAATACTTAACGAAGTTTCTTATATTTCTATTTTATGTGATACTTCAATTTATTTTAAGTTTTTGTATGTTTCTAATTTCTTTTACAAAAAATTAGAAATTAATAAATTAGCAGAGAGTAGATATTAGAAAGCATGCATATCATCAGTGTAAAATGATTTTTGAAAATCAGAAATAATGTCTAATACCTTTATTTTGATGATTTTATTATCTAGAATATTTTTTGAATTATATATATATACATATATATAATTAATATAAATGTATAACCTACTTCAAATCTGATATTTCAAGTTTATTTCTAAGTATGATATAGATGCATTCAACTAATTTACTTAAAAATAAAAGTTCAATATTTTGCTTCTATATTTTAATTTGTTTGTAAATTAATATCGCCATATTTTGAAAATATGTTCATATAGAATTAAACAGCTAGCTTTTACAGTCTAGTACTTGTGCCCTGAATAACTGTACACCCTAAAATATCAAAAAATGGATGAGAATCTTCTTTTTTTTTCGTACCAAAGATTTTTTTGATGTTGATAAATAAAGAAACGCGGCTCAAAATGCTTATTGTTTAATTGTAATAGCAGTTCTTGTTTCCTTTATTATTTTCCATTAAAGTAAAAATGATTTATTTGTAATATTTTTACAGGCACTAAGATAAAATAAGTATTTTATATTAAAAGGGAATTAATTCATTTATATATATGTTTTACATTTATCGCAAAATTTTTAATTTCTATAATAACGTAAGCTTAATCTTATTCAGATATTGCATAAATGATTAATATTTATAATGTATTTTAAATCTTATGAGATTATAGCATAATTTAACTGTGATTAAGGGCTGTCTCAAATATAGTATTTAATAAGAAATTAAGATAAAAATATTAGGTTTTTATCTTAATTTTTTGTTTCGATTTTTCTAAAAATAATCTAAACTTACAGAAAAACAGTCAATTCAGGACAAAAATAAATGTATAATATTTGTATTAATGTGTGTTTGTTTATGTATGTGTGTATAATGCTATCTATATTTAATATTCAATCTCATTTTGAAGAAACTTTTTATGGAGATCGACGGAATAACATTCTTAATGCAAATAACTTCATAAAAATCTGTACTTTTATTCTAAAGACGTTTTCTTTTCTTTTTTTATTTTTTCAAGATTGCCATGGCATTGTTTTTCATACTTTAAATATACATTTCAGTGTAATTTTCAATTTGATCATGATTGAAAAACAGATCCATAACATTTTTATCTTAAATTTCACATAAAAAAATTTATAAAACTAATTTCATATAAACATTTTGAAGACTATTTGTTAGTGTAAAATTATCTTGGAAAAATGCTGATTAAGACTCACCAGTATGCAAAGCTAGATGTGATATTTTATTACGAAAACAAGGTGGAGAAAAACAGATTTCTTAATCAGGAATTCACTTTTATAATATGTGGTTGGCGGCTTTATATTGTTAAGACAGTGTAAAACATTCGAATGTATACTTCTAGTCTTTTCGATCATATTTACATTAACAATGCTTAACATAGTCTAAGGCTATTAAAAGGAAAACATTCCAAATAAAAACATGCAGTAGAGCATTTTTTGCAATTACCTTGAATTTTCCAAAGAAAAGTATTTTGTACATACACATAGTTAAAAGTCTGATAAACTGACTTCATTAACAACAAAAAGGTGTTCTGATTTTTATCATCAAATGCTAATTTTGAAATATATTTAAAATATCATCACAACTGGCATTCTTTGAAAAAAAACATGTATACATTTCTCAAAAATACAAATTATTCTCATTTACCATAAAATTCGTTGATTAACTTATTAGCTTAGTAACAGTTATAAAATATTTTAATTATCTTTTAAGAACTACGTAATACTTCTATTTTCAAATAACAGAAACGATGTATCAACAGTTGAAAATTTTTGAATTTTTCATTAAGTGTTTCTAATATTCAGACGAAGGATTAAGAATAATAGATAATTTATCAATTAAGTTTAAATAAAATAAAGAAAAATGTATTAATCATTATGAAGTGTTGCAAATATTTTATCGTAAAATCTAAAAATGCTATGGTTAGCATGTTAATATGTAATTTATTTGAACCTGAACGCACTTATAAAATAAAAAGTAAATTTTATTATTTTAGAAAGTATATAGAGTTAAAGGCATGTAATATATGATAGGGCAGAAGCTGAAATATATTTGAGTAAAAACAAGAAATATATTAGGGTTAAACATATTTATGAAACTTGATATATTTTTTCCATATTGTTCAGAGGGTAAACATGTTGACATGTAAGACAAAAAAAGCATAAATAACATCTATTCAAGCATTTTTCCAATTACTTAAACAAAATTTCAGTAAAACCTATATGTTTTAAAATTTATTTTACTTCTTTATTATTTTTATTATTTGAAAATTATTATACTTTTATCATCTAGATAGTCAAAGCAATAATTTATTTAATATGCTTAAAAAAAAAGGATGTAAAAATCTTTCTTATTACCTTATACAAATAAATATTCAATTCTCAGATTATTCAAAATTTAACATAATAATGTACGAAGTGTCATATATTTTGTATGAAAATTTATTACGCAAGCAGTGTCGTGAAAAAAAAAGCAGAGAAATCTTATAAAAAAAAGTTCCGATCTTTGACAACACTCTTACAAGAGTAACTCTGAGATCTTTGTGAATTTTCTAGGGTAGAATGAATTCTTAAATATGTATATCATTATTGTCCCCTTTCACAGTTAAAATCTTTTTTTGTATGCTGCTTGCTTATGGGAATCGAGCATAGGCTTAAATTTGTTTTCATGCATAAATAACGATACTCTCGTATACATTTTCTCAACTCTACTTTACAAAGCTGTTAAACGAAGGAAAAGAGTTCCAATTCCTGTTAAAGAACCACAAGAGAAACAAAACCATTGGGAATGACGGCCTATCAACCTTCACTTATGAATAGAAGAAGATTAATGAAGAAGATAAGCCAAATTTTACTGGTTGAAATCTAAGTAAAGTTTATGTAATATTTTGTAAGTTATGGAAGTATTTACTTTGTTTTGGATATTATGTAACAAATAAGTTTTATACTAGTTATAAAATTAATTGCGAAATACTCATTTTACTTAAACTGATAAAGATATATTTGTATATATAAGTATTTTAAATGTTCATTTCTGATTTTTCAGCTTGATATGCAATTGTTGATTTTAAATTCAATTTAAATATTTTAGTTTAGATTTATATACAGAAAGAATGTGGGATTAAGTAAAAAGAAAATAGAGTTAAGCATTTAGATATTTGTTAAATGTATTAGCAAAAAATGAATATCAAATTTCTGAAATCTTAATTTTGACAGCAATGAAGGTAATACTTTTTACTAGGTTAGCTGCAATAGCGAAAGTAATATTCTTTTAACAGAAGTTTTGAAAAATCATTCATTACAACTTAAACATTTTGTTATCCAAACTAGTCGTATCAAAAATACTTAATATTACGCAAAACCTTCATTCTGAAATATTACGCAAAAACTTCATTCTGAAGGGTTAGCATATGAAATAGACATATTGATCGGATATTACTGACACTTTAACCGACTCTTCGTCTCAGAACATTTTATGAATTTGCGAAAAGTGTTCCCTCCTCAAAACCAGATGTACTTTTTCGTTCATTACTTACTTTCCTTGAACTGGTCAAAAATAGTCGGTTATTTCTTCGCTCTCTATGGAAAAATTTCCTACCCCTCCGAAAACTGTCACTGCGGAGAATTTGGGAGGGGGATGTCACTTTCTACTTTACTACCCTCTGTAGGGTTTCATATATTTAGCAGTTATTAGAATGAATTGTACATTCAAATAAAAGTGGATAAAAATAAAAACATACCTCACATTTTTTGTATTATTTTTTGACAGTAAGAATAATAATTATTTATAGTGTAATTTAATCTAAAGAAGTTTTTCAGCGTTTTTATGTTAACTTAGTGAATAATATGAAGTACAAAGGATAACAATTACCCTTAAATCATTGTTATGGACTTTTTATGCTCTGTTAAATTTGACAAAAAAGAATAAATATAAATCTAGCTATATATAAATTTGACAAAAAAGAACAGTTTTAATGATTTCACTTATCAATTTCAAAATTTATTCTCTTTGAGACTTAAAAATCATTCAAGAGAAGAAAACATACTTCTAAATTAGAGTATAGTAATGAACCAATTTTTCATTCAGCTAAAGCAATCGAACACCTCCTTTCATTCATTCCATAACTAACTGAAAACATCCCTACTCATACACGAAGTCACACATATGATGAGTTATCTTCTTTGAAACGAATTTCTCACGTATATGGGAACCTGCTTGAAATAGTACCATTGAAAATTTATAAAATTTGTGGAGAAAATAAATTTAATACCTCATCCTTTAATATATTCAGCTTTATATGATCATTAATTTCTCATTATTTTCAAGAGATCCAATGGGTAGTGAATTAGTCAAAAATATTTGAATATTATAGGCGCTATCTATTACTTTTGTTACAAAATAAAACAATATAATATTATCAATATGATAGAAACAAATCAATACAAAACAAGTTTTGCTTATCAAATCATGTATAATTGTAAAAATCTTAATTGTATAGAATTTATGAACTCAATAAACATTTTACTTTTACATAAGTAAAGTAGGATTTTGTGAAAAGAAAATTTCATAAAAACAATTTATTTTAAATACTTAAAAATTCTGAACACGGGAAAACTATAAAAATTAAGTTAATCAATCAAATTTAATTTCCTTAAATACGTGTTATCTACATTTTATTCTTTTGAAATAAAATCACAAATTAAATTTTATTTAAATTTTTCTTATTGTGTACTATACTTTTGTTAATACAAATAAAGTAATTAATGACTTTGCAGATAATTATTATGTTTGAAAATTTCTATTCATTTTTATCTTCTTATGTAAAAATTATCTCGATATGTTTCCAAAAGACAAAGATATTTTTATAGATAAAATGCAAGAACTTTGTATATTTTAAACTTTTTGAGATAGGGTGAGCTTACAAAAATTTTATTTTCAAAGTGATGAAATAGCAATAACATTTCCCATGTTGAATTTTAAAAATTTATATATCAAGAATTAAAGTCAAAAAAATTATAGAAATAGGAAAAGTCATGATTTTTTAAATTAATAAGATATTTTTTTAAAGACTTGAAAATTTAAGAAGTTGTATAATTGTTGAAAACATCTCTATTTTTCTATTCTTCAATATACCTAATAATAGTTTTAAAAAAAGTTAATGTGTTTTAAATTATCAAAAATTTATTTCAGTCGGAAAATTTGTTTTTGTATTAAAATATTCCTTTTTTTTTGCTGAAAATTTAAAGTGTATCTGCAATTCCAACTAATCGGTATAATAAACTTCATTGATATTATTCAATATATTGAGAATTTTCAATAGTAAGTTTGTTGGTCTTCAAGTAACTAATATATGCTCAGACTTCGTTGCTATTTTTTAATATAGTTAATTTTTACAAATAATATTATATTCTTGCAGAAAAACTGCTTATAATTAAAATATTACAATACCTTATTTTATATCAAATAAGAACTATTTTGCGAGTTTATATTCATATGTATTTTTAAAAAAATATGAAATAATTATTGCACAATTTCAACAACTAAATAAGTTATTTAGAAACTTATATTTTATTTAAAACTTTATTTTTGTGATTTCTACAATTAATTTCCCTATTTTTATCAAGTTTAACATTTTTATGCTATCTGAATCTTGTTATAATTTATGCAGATTGAGAAAAGAAAACTAAGCTTAAACATTTCATGATTTCTGATAGTATTTTTAATTTGCTATTTCATTCAGATTTTTCTGCTGAGTGAATGTTCTTTGTTTTCATAACTTTAATTCGGAAGAAAATAATTTGTTTAAAATATATAATACGCAGATCATTACTTTTTAGATTTTAATGACACAGTCGATCCTATATCGAATACACAATTTTATTTTTAAAAGATAAATGTGATGGATTAAATTTTTGTTCAAACAAAAATAGTTAGGAAGAAAAAAACCATTTTGTAACAGGAATTTCTGTAGTTAAGATTATTAAATTTAAAAATATATTTTTGTATCTAATATCGATCGTTTTAACGATAATTATTTGTTGAACTAATATATTATTAATTTGTTTGCTCAAAAATAATTATATTATACAATAATTACTACACTTTGTTTTATAAAAAAACAATTACTTTCTGTAAGTTTCAAGCATGATTCTTTAATTAAAGAAATATTCTGATTTCAACTAATCACTGTTACACTAATTGAAAAGAATACCTTCTGAAGAGTAAAAGACTTATTTAGACATAAAAATGTTTATCAATATTTAAATATTAAATATAATTCACTGAATATTCTGAATAACAATTTGCTGTTTATTAATTAAATGAATCATAAATTTAATTTGCTTTGAAGATATTATAAATTTTTATTATAGAATATTCATTCCTCAAAATATTATCCTTACGTCATATAGAAAAAAATATATGAAATTTACACAAAAAATTAAATGAAATTAAAATGGCTTACAAGTCAGAATAGAGATAAAATCAGAAATATCGTCATTTTATTTGTTTAATTTTTATTAGTGAAATTTGTTAATCCTATAATATTTAAAAAAATATTACTAATTAATATTGATATATTAAAAAATTACTTTAGTGTAAAAATTAATATTTTTGGTATACTTTAATTTTAATATTACGTTTCTTTCAAAAGAAATGATAACTAAAACATAAGTATAATATTCTTGGTTTAAACTCAGATGACCATCATACTACATTATGCTTTAAAATGATACTTCCATTCTAGGAACAATATTTCAAATGCATATTAAAAGAAATTAAAGTAATAATGAACTAAAATGTAACATGCAGTAAACTTATTCTGTAAGATTTTTCACAATGTACAAAAATAAAACTATAAATTCAATGAACTTGAGTGATTAAAACTAAGATGATATTATCAATTATGCAAAATCCATCAATTGCACTAGTAAATGCAAAAGTTTTCATTGGGAATTAATTATAAAATTAGCATTTACGAGTTTTATTCGCTTATCTCAATTATAATTAGTTTATAAAATGTCATTAAAACAAGCAAACTGAATTAAATTAACTAAAATAAATGTAAGTAATTAAGAAAAGAAGGAAAATGGACAAAAATAGATTTAAAAAAAGAGGCAAGCATTAACAGAAACAAACTTAAAACGTATATAGAAATATAAAGTCTTTGTCCTAATCAAATCACCTAACTTAATTATATTTTAGACTAAAATTTAAAAAAAGAGATTTATTATACAAAATTGCATTTTGTTTGTAAAATTGTAAACATTAAATTTTAGAGTTGAATCTTGGCGATAATAATCACTGATTTAGATACTTGGCATGAAAATCAGTCTCAGTTTTAGTTTTCAAAAGAAAAGGCTTAGAGGAGTGAAGTTCGATTCATTAAGACCCGTCCATCAATCCACCCATTAGGGGGAAAGAAAAAAAGTGGTTTCTACTGTGCGAAAATATACGTCGTGGCTGCTTTTGCGGGGTAAACATGTCAGGTATGTATACGTCGCTGACCGCTTTTAGGCTGGAAAATTGTGACGGATATCTGCCGTCACTGGCCACTAATTGACAAGTTTATTGGGACGTATCAGATACGTCGTGGACGCTGAGTCGGTTAAATATGAAAGTTATAGGCAGTAATAATGCCGAAAATTTTACTCATACCTCTCTGTAATGAAAAAATCTAAGTTAAATGTAAAAAAATATTATATTTAAGTATAAAATATATTATATAACAGCTTCTCGCATGTAAGATATAGATTAAAGCATTCAGAAAAACAATTTAGTGCTAGTATGTATTGGTTATTGACGAGCGTAGTACTTGGAATTAAGATACACATTTTAGTTAATTAGTTTTTTATTACTTTAATCTTTTGATTTACTTTTAATTTTTACAACTCTATTGTCTTGCCTGACAAAGATGTTTTTCCTTTTTCGATTATTTTACATCTTATCAAGAAATTTTATATTATCATCTTTATTAGTTTTAGGTTGTCATTTATTTTTTCTTTAACTAAAACATTTTTAGGTATTCCAGTTGACACTTTCCTCACTAGTTAATTTAGTATTTTAACTTTTATACTCACTATTTCTTTTTTATTTTGATTATTTTTTACCATCCTGGTATTATTCTTACTATAGCACACAGTACTTGAAATTAAAATTTAATATTTGTAATTTCAGTTTTTTTATTATTTTTTTGTTGATTTTTCTCTACATTGTATTTTAAATGTATATATATATACATATATATATATATATGTATATATATATATATATATATATATATATATATATATATATATATATATATATATATATATACATATATATATATATATGTATATATATATATATATATATATATATATATACTTGATTGAACTGCAACACACACTTGATTGTATGAAAAATTGTTTATATATCTTTTATAATTATATGCTGTGTTTAAGCTAAGTTAATTATTCTTGATCATTTTAATAGATGATGACTTCATGTTGGTTCTGAAAATTTTGCTTATACGTATTTTATCAAATATTTCATGTAATGTTTTAATTTCAATATATATTTATGATACTATTTCTGAAAACTAAATATTTTACATATCACTTCATGATTTTTCTTAAGTTTTCTTTCCCAAAAATATATTTTATATTCAGAGAATTGAAATGTATATAAGCTACTGAATTATAGGTTATAAACTAAAATATGAATTAAATCTCTTTTAAAAATTTCTTAGGACCAGTTCTAAAATTTAAATAAGAATATTTTAAGTATTGGCAGAATATAAGATTTATATTATTTTTTATGCCTTTTAATTATTTATAGTGTTAAACTTTTTTAATGATTCATAATTTGTTCCAAATAACTTAAAATATATTTTACTAGACTTATTTAAATTTATACATACTTTCCTTAATATACTTTCAAACACATATGATTAGATGTTTATTAAGATAATTAGTTATGCATATTTTTGATATTTTAAGAAGTTAAATACAAGAAGCAAAGTATTTATTTAACTCGAACATGCTTATATAATGAAATTTGGATTCATATATAAAAAAAGTAAAAATTTTTCTTAATCAAATATATGTTGATAAATTATTGAATATATAAATTTTATTCAATTTAGATTAATAATTTATTCCTTTTGTAAATGTCATTCAAATTATTGATTCTCAATTTATCGAAATATCAATAATAAATAATAACCATAACAGTAATTCTTTAATTAATTTTATGTATGTATTTTTCACAGTTTTTCTTTGTAAATCTTATCGGTATTACTAACACTTTTTGCAAACGTGTGTTATAAATCCACATACTCTAATACAAATTTTAATACATATTTTCTTCTATACTTTACACTTCAATATAATTTCTTTTGTAATTCTAATATATTTTTCATAGTTATTTAAGTCAATATTTAAAACTCATTAATAAAGTAGGACAAATAGGAGAAATTCTAATTCCTTAAGATGTTACTAAAATTTCATATTTTCTTTGTATTTGCAGATAAATATTCTAAAAGAAACGTTTTTTAATTATAGATAAATATTTCTTTTATACGATGTTGGGGCATTTAAGTGAATAACACATTTGTAAATTTTGCGTTGCTAATGGAAAACTAAATTTAAGAATTTTAAAAAAATCCCAATTTTGATGACGCCAGATTCACCAGGTTTTGTTTTATATTTTTTGCCATTAAATTGACACAAATGAACCAAGCATAAAATATCCATGTTATTAATTATATTTTATTATATCTTGTCATAAAATACATATCTTTAAGAAGATGCTTTTAGATTTCATAAATTCAGAAATTCCCTCCGTTCATTATTTGTAAAATAAATTCTGAAAATGTCTTATGAAGAATAAAATAATTCTTTACAGTAACAGATGCTATGATTTCAAACAGCAGATATGTCGTTAGTTTAGAAACGAAAGTTGTCACAAGTAAATCAAAGTATAATAGGTTTTTAGGGATTTTTTTCCATTTTCCTAATGATTAATGACAACGACTTGTCAATAAGAACTAGCATGAAAAATAAATTTAGAGACTTTAATTAAGTATTGCATCATTATTGACCTTTATTGATCTATTTATAGGATAACGAAATACTCTGTTGAATAGTTTAATTGTACTGAATTCCTATCTAGATAACTACCTAAATTATATGCGAGTTTATCCATATATTTTTCATTGAAGTTTATAAATTAATTTGAAAGAGACTGATGACTTTGATTTTTAAATTCAAAATAACAAAAATACTCCTATAAGTTAATACACTTATGATTATTTTAATTTTATATCATTTTTAGTGATTAAATTTAACATAGATAAAAATATTATTAAAAGAGAGAAATTTTATTTCAAAAGAAAGTATCGGTTAAAATTTAAATGCTGTATTAGTTCCCTCACAAAGATACTTATGTTTAAAACATAGATACTCAATCATGTAACGAAATTATTTTGTTAAAACAAAGTGATTTTGAAACCAATGTAGAGAATTCTACCGGCTATTCATCATCCAGCTTTAGTTTCGCCACAACAATAAACCATGTAAGATGTTCGATGTACATTTCCGTGTTTAGGGAGAGAACTGCGATTTGTGTGGTGGCATAATTTTGTGCGGAAGCTCATGTTGAATGGAATGTCTCACTCAAGCATCCTCTTTCCTTATTGAGTAGAGATTGTTAATGAAAGAGATTCTATCTATCTTTCAAGCACCTGAAATCCAAGCGTATATAAACTACAATTTCTAGGATGATGAAATTCCACCTGTAACCGTTTTTCTTATTTCTTTTGAAATTGTATGTTATTTAGCAAATTATGGTCCCTTGAGATGAAAATTCTTATTTTACTTATAGTTACTTCTATGAAATCACATTTGCTGAAGTGATGTTTTTCATCAGTTGTTTGAGTGCAAATTAAACAGTAGTAAGTGTATAACTATATATATATATATATATATATATTTTAATAAACATTTCTTTAATATTAAGGGTATTCTTGAGCAATTAGAGCTAATGTTTAAATAATAGTTTGGTTACGTTTATTCATTTCAATTTTTTCAAGGAAATTTCTTTCTAGTCAAAAGTGAGTCCTGGATTTCAAAGAAAACTGGATTGGTTAATTTTTATTTACTTTATTTTTTTATAAATACTAAACAGTTGTGTAGTTAATATTTTTTCTAACAAAATCATTTGTTGTGAGGACATAAATTAATAAATAGATTGTTATGTGTTTGTGTATATTCCATATGTATATTGATCAAAAAATAAAATGATATATTAATGCAATTTACATTATTATATAATTATGAAACAATTTTCCTCAAATAACACACAAAATATAACTAAGATTTTATTTCATACTGATCTTAATTTTACATCATTTTCTAATTTAATTCATGAACTCAGTTGCTTATTTTTCATCGGGATCAGTTTTCATTTTAATTAATCTAATTTTTTTTATTTATTGTTACATATGTATATACAGATGTGTATTTTACTACAGATTGCTTAAAAGCAAAGATAATATGTATGTACCTTTTTTGAATAATTTTAATATACCTGAGTTGAGAATTATAATATTAAATTGGTTTTTACATATAAGAATGCGTGCGCGTATTTTAATGATTTTCTTGAAGCAGATAATTTTTATTCTGATATATATGAACTCAGACATAGGATTTATTTTTTGTACTCTAAAAGCAGAATATATATTAAATTTTATATGCGTAAATTACTTCCAAACGGGATGTTCGATGTAGTTCGTTAACTTCACAATATCTCTCATAATACATAATCATAATTCTTGAATTAGAAACACAGAATATAAATTTAAGGTTGTAAGCATATTTTATTCACAAAAGAAAGAATTCACTGAGAAAACTAGCTGCATACCCCTCATTCTCTTCAGTATCAGATAAGTTTGTTTAATAGAAAAAAAAACAATATCCATTTCAATCCAGTTATATTTTTTACTACCATTAATTCAATAGAAAAGGTGTGAAATGACCCGCACATGGATGACCAACCTATTTAATCTGGTTAGAAATTATAATTAAATGGTATTTTTTCAAAGTTAAGTGGAAGGGCTTTTATTCCAATGAATATATTTATATTTTGTACAGCATCCTTACTCTTGCAAGGTAATGGGTATGAAACATTTGATTTGATTACTTAAGGCACATTGTACGAATGATTAATTTAATGATTATTATTCCTTCACATTAGGATAATCTTGTTCATAAGGAAAATATTAATAATGAAACGTTTACTACTTGAAAAATATTATTAATAAAATGGAAAACTTGATTTTCTGTTGAGAAATCTACTGATCATACCAGAGTTATATCCTCAGATATAACTTTCCTAATTTATTGCAGAGTTTTTAATTAATCGTAATAAGTTGGAGCAAAAGAAAAATATTTGATCAAAAACTGATACTTTCATTACTGAGAAAAGTAAACAAGTTTTTTCCTGTGTGAATTTTTATTGTGATATATTATTAATATAAAAGATAATAATTTTGACTGAAATTTCTTTAGCAGATATTTGATGAAATATAGTCTGATGAATGATGAATAATGGACTAAATATATTGTAATTCACAGTGCGTGTATCAAAGTTAAGTGTCTTTCATCATGTATTCTTTAATAAATATGCTTAAGTTTTATGGAAAACCATTGGAATATCACAGATATAAAATAAGTGATTATAAAAGAAAAAATCTTATGATAAAAAAATTTCACTAAACATTTTCATAATGTATCTTTATTTAAAGTGTATTATGTGAATATTTTTATGAAAAATTCCTCATTAATTGTTTTTATAAGAGAACTCATTGCAAAATAATAAAGTATGATTGCATTAAATTTTCTTATATACTATGTGCATATGTAATACATCAAAATGAACCAGGTAAGTAGTAAAGAAGAGAATTTACCTGCTGAGATCAGAAAGTAACTGCTTAAAATAAACTAGAATATTTAATTTATAAATTTCTTAATTATGAAAGATAATTAGGTTATATGTTTTAAAACGGTTTAAATTTCGTAAAATGTCGTGTATTTTAAAATAAAGAAAATGTTTTTAAAATTTTACAAGTTCAAGGTGCAATAAAGGAAAAAAGTTACATTCCCCTTTAAAACTTTAGCATATAGTATACTATTTTGAATGTACTGTAAAATAATATAGAAGTATAGTCCATTTGTTAAAGAGGATTAAATTGCTAAACATATACATGGTAATTACTTATGAATATATTATTCAAAAAATCTCATTCTTAATAGTTTAGTGTAGAAAGGAAAATATTTTTGAGGACCATCTTAATTTAAGACACTGCAATTCATTACAAAATTAAATTAAAATATGCAAATATAGTGTATGATAAATAATTATTATTTGATGCCAAGAAATAATAAAAAAGAGCAGACCAGAGTAGTTACAGTACAACAATAGAAGTTACATGGAAATAAAGTGAAAAAAATTTTGGGACTTTGGTACAACTTGCTTTCAAAATAAAATTATTTTCATGGCTTTCAGCAGGAACATATTAGGTTCTAAATATTTACTAGTGTTATATACATTGATTAGAAAATAAATTAACAAGGCTGCTTGATTTTTTTAAATTTAAAAATTGATTTCTTTTTTGTTTATTGAATCAATAATAAACATGTTCCGATCATTCCAAAACTACAGAGACAAGTCTATGAAGTTGAAATTGTTTATTGGGTTGCTAAAAGATTTAATAAAAATGTCCCTTGGAATAGTCAGTAGATTTTTATAGTAGAAGTATGAATTATATCACATACTATCAACACGTGATATCTATGTTATCTAAGCAGATTTGGAAAAGCAATATTTGCTATTCACGTACAATGAATTTTACATAGCAATAAATAGTTCATCTAGTTTCCAAAAATTTGCGTTCATCCAGCAATTTAATTCATGGGGCTTGTGGATATGATTAAAGTTCTTTGGATAACATGTCTTTTGTATTATGCCTGATTCTGGTAAAAATATGATCCTAGATGAAATGAGGCTTGATTTAAGACCTGATGATGAACGTGTGGGAATCGAAAGAAAATAAGGCATATAGTTACGAAAAATGCAAATGTCTTAAATATATTCTTAAGTTTTTATACTTAAGAATAACTACTTGCTTTATAATATGTTAGTAAATGTTTCATTTATGGAATTTGCAACATTTGGAGATAATTTTGAAAATTTTGGCAAGATTTTTTGGAGTAAAAATATAAGAAATCTTAAGGTGATATATATATATATATATATATATATATATATATATATATATAGGAACAAAATCAGCCTAGATACCATGAACTTATTGAAGGAAAGTTCCAGTGAGCAATTTTCTTTTAACTACCAAAGAGGTATCAATATTAAGTTAAAAGAACATTTCTTGAAATCAACGAGTTAGTCGCTGTTTTATTTTCTGTTCAATAAAAATTTATAGGTTTTTCCAGACTATGTAATTACTTCAAGCTGAAGTAATCTTTTTCTTTGTGACTGTTAATAAAGTGTTTGTTTAAAATATTATTTCTTATTTCTGCATCATCACATTCTCATCACCAAGAAGAAACTTTTAAAAATACGTTTTCTACCTCAGAAAAACCAAAGACGTTAAACATTGTGAAATGTAAACATCATGATCTAGACAGGAGATTTTTTGGAATTTCGTGTCGAACTCTACATTTATATACTGGTTTCTGTGATGTAGTTCTAGATGCTTTAGAAGAATTCCATGTTGTAAAAATGATGTTTCTATCTTTTTAATGGACATTATTTTGAATCACTGATGATTTCGTGGATGATTAATGAATGCGTCAGAAATGACCTGCATAATGAACCAATTGAAATCTTTGTTTTCTTTGTCTATTATCTGAATATGTATGTCTTCTTTTTCATCTACTCTCACAGATCTAGAAAATGCTCTGAAAAAAGAATAGAATTACCTTGACTCTTTTCATTTAATTTCCTCCTGGGAAGAATACTTAAAAGCTTCACATTTTTGTATGTCAATGAAATTCCACGTACACTAATAATACGATTTTCTTTCTGTTAGTAGGTATATTTTTTTCTTTGTCACCAATACAACATATTAACTCTAATAATGTACATGAATTTACTATATTATTTTAAGCTTTACATGTTATTACTTTTTTTAATTCAATAAGTAAATATGTTTTCTGCCACGTATGGTGCTAATTACAGTAATAGTTTACAATTATTCTGAATTTCAAATTTTTATATATAGCTTTTGAAAGTAAGTAAAGAAATGATAGTTAACAGCACGCCTGTTTTAGATAAATAAGGCATTACAAAATATTGACTTTTCAAATTAAAGTAAAGTTAGTATAACATAACCGGAAAATTTTCCCTTAAATTCTAGACAGAAAGAGAAAATATCTCTATTCCGGATTTTTTGTGTGTATTATACTTGTCTTGCTTCTGAATATCTGCAAAAAACAAGACAATGTTTGAAACGGTTCTGAAAAAACTCAAAATATTTAAGCTCGTAGAAAATCATTTATTATCTAAATAATTTCAAAAGTTGGATGATATGTTTTACAGTATCTACCACTTTTCAACACTTATAAAATATTCGATCATTTTTATATTATAGCCATACTTTATAATATTTCATATTAAATGATGAAAAAAGTTTCTATATTTCGTGAAGGATCAATAAACTGTATTTCAACACATGCCTATATTTTCGAAAATCTCAAATATATTTTTAAATAAAACACATAGAATTTATTTCATTTCATCAAATATCTAAATACTTTTAAATTTGCTAGAAAAATTTGATTTTTGCTTCAAAAATAAAAATGACATTTCTAGTTTTGGAAATAACTTTTTATTCCTATGTGTGAATACATAATCAACTTTATATACATAAAATTATAGTAAATTATAAAATAAATTTCTTGATCACAAATCATCTTTACATTTTTATTATTCAAATTGAATAAAAGTACTTTTTAAATTTGATTTCGTTGATGTAATTGTATTTGTTATGAGTTATCGATAAGTATATTTTCTAAAAAAATGTCTTCCTTTTCATTATTTTGACACTCATGGATAATTTATCGAGTATGATCTACACATTCACTAAATCATTGAAAATCTAAGTGCATAACTTTTGTCCAGGAAATTAGTTAAAAATTTACATTTATAATGTTAGTGATTACACTGGTAAATTTATCAGCGTACTGATCATGCATTCACTATTGCATACCAAATAAGCCATAAATAAGGAGTTAAAGTCTGTGGTGTCATTGCTCTGGATTGCCGAACCTCTTGGTCTTCATTAGAGACACTCTTATAGCACAGCGGCACGTCAACGCCATTCTAAGACCTAGTTTGCAACAGTTACCTTTGCAGAAACATAGCCCTAATTTTCAACAAGATAATACTGGACTACATACGACACGTGTTGCTATGAGCTGTCAAAAAGCTTGTGAAACACTACTTTGAAAAAAGATCTGGTGATCTGGTGAATCACTCCAAAAAGATCTGATGATATGGCAGGCGCCAGATGAAAAGATATTTTTCCCATCTAGTAGGCTTGAAATATGATGGAAAACTCTGCTGCATCTATTAGGCAATGTTGATAATTTACCCTGAGAATAGGAGCAAATTTTGCAAGAAATACGATATGAGATAATCTGGAAACTATTCAGTCTATTCTACATCATGTTGCAGCTTACATCTATGCTAGAGGTAGGTCAACATCTTATAGAGCTCATTATTTTACAATAAGTAATTGTGAAATAAATCATTCAACTGTTTTGGAATTTTAATCATTTTCTATTTTTTCAAAATCTCCCTAGACACCAATTTTTGTCTCTATCAGACAATTCCTTTTTTGTAACTAGTTTTTTTTTTTTTTTTTTTTTTTTTTTTAATAGAGTATATTTCCAGGTTTAAGTCATTTTGTGTTAGTTCTAAGTTTAAACAACTAAAATTTCTATTTTTATTCTTTTGATATCACTGAACTGTCTTTTCTATTACTGGTTTTATCTAGACCAAAAATAATGCACAAAAAATTGAAGCGAATAAATATTATAACAAGAAAATTAAATCTTAGAATAAACTGTCATTTTATGTTCAAAATAATTTATATGTTACTCTTTTTGTAAACTTTTTTAAAATATCCCAAACGTTCTACATGACTTATTTCTTTTTTGTTTATTTCATGGATTTAATATGAATTAATATTTATTTACAATCTGAATTATTATATTTATGTATAATATGAATTATTATCATGGACTCATGTTCAATTTTACTATACATATGTAAAAATATAGTAATAATTTTAATGATTTAACATTTCGGCTTTAAAAATTGTATGTTATAATAATGGAATAAGAACCATTTTTTATTCATATATATTGAATAATGCTTAATGAAACTTAACTTAAATTTATGACTGTTTTCAAAACAATATACGCGATTGATACATTTATTTTACTTACAAAATTGAAATCGAATTCAATACAAAAGTGTTAATGTAGTTTATTATTTTATTTACATTACTATATAAAATATATTGTAAAATATATTTTTCAATATATAATCCATAATGTGAATTTTTTCAAAATGATAAAATATATTTTCAGATGATTTTCATGTTTTTTATGTTCAAAATTATATTTTAAAATTTGAAATATTGTAAAAAATATTCAAAATGTTGTCATATAGACAAAAAAACTCAAAAATGATTTCAGAAAATGCATAAAAGCTTCTATTTTCAGAAAACGGTTGCTGCATTTTACCTCTATCTAAAGCATTCAATGCATTACCAAGGAAAACATATCTATAAGTACGTTTTCTCAGACGCTTAGGGAATACATAAACTCTCACATTGGAAACAAAACAGTCAGAAATAAAGTAAAGAGCAAATATCTTTGGCTGCAAAGGAGAAATTAAATGGAGTATAGATAAAGTTTACTATTATATATAACATTTCAAATTTGTTTTGTGTGTTGTAACTATTTGTGTTAATTGAAGATTTTATTTTTCAAAAATATTATTATAAATCTTCATAAATATATTATTTTGGTTTATAGTTTCTGTTGCAGAATTTTTGAATAATTTATTACTTTTATGTTTCACAGGAATGATTTTCAGTAATTTATAAAATATGATGGTGACATAAGAAATATTTTTATATTTTATGAAGCATTAAATGTGGTCTTGATTTGAAAATATTCTTATTCAATTTAAATATTTATAATTTAAATTTAAGTCTAAGTTCTGAAATACATTTCTGTACGTTGAACTCTATTTTATTACTAAATTAAATTGGAGTCAAGTAAAAAAAGCAATGTTGAAAAAACTTCTTTTAAATATCAAATATTCATTAATTTTAACAAACAGTTAAAACTTAAATCTATGAATAAGAGCAGTACTCAAACAAAATTAGTATTGTACGTGGTATTTGAAGAAACTAATATTATAAAGTACATTTAACAAAATATTAAATAATACAAATGAAGAAGAGTCTCTATAGAAAAGCAAAATGCTGCTAAAAAGCCTCAGGTGTCATCCAATTACGTTAGATGAAATGAAAAGAATATAAATAAAGAAAAGCACATGCACATCCGTAATGTGTGAGAAAAGTATTTTCATTAATAAAGTTATATATTCGTCACTTTAAGGACATTCAGCTTTTATCAATCCTGACTTAATGTCAATGTGTTCCATAAATTCTTTTTTATAAAATTTCAATGGTTTCAATATATATCAATGGTTTCTTACTACATCACTGTTTTTTGATTGTATAATAACTTGTAAGAAATGTAACTATTTTGTGTTTCATTTTGAAATTAATAGAAGAAAAAATGCACTTAATTTAAGTTTATAAAATTAGTCATAGAAATTATTAACAGTACGCAAACAGGCTAGAATAATATTAAAAAGCACTAATGGCCAATGAAATTGCAACAACAGAAAGGAATGAACTTACAAAATTCTAAATCATTGTAAGGAAGAAGCGGTTTAAATGGAATGAGTTAAATGGATGGAATGAATTAAATGGATTAATAGAATGAATTATAAATGATATTGAATGGATTAATTGGAGGGAATATAAGGAGAACTGGAATATATTGACACTCACACAGGTCGAATTTAAACCAGTATCATGAGAATATGAAATATGTGAGTATACTTAGAGAGTTTCCAGATTTTTTTCATGTTTTAAACCCAAGAGAAAATATTTAATTAAAATAGGTCTTGTCAAACCATACCATCACATCACTGAACAATAGTGAAGAAATATGCTTATTTCCTCCATTATCTGCTCAAATAGCGAAAATGATGTTATTTGATAATTATAGTAACTTGTTTAACGGCCTAATTTTGTTGAAAAATATTTTTATCCACTAGATAATAGCTTGCCAAGATGACATCCTGTAGATAATGAGCAGTATTCATGAGTCACAGTCTAAAAATTCCAAAACACACCTATCAAGAACCCCTCAGGCATGCATGAGAACTATCCTATATCTATAGGTCACTGTGACCCCAACTACGATTACACTTGGAGCAACACAGACTTGAAAGGATGAAAGAACAGCATGATGATCATGATTTCAGATTACTTTGAAAAGGCAGCTTGTGATTCTAGTATGCCCGGTGACAAATTTGGTTACAGGAATGCAGTAATGTCGTTTTCTCAGATGTGTCCCAATTCTGTGAGCCGTGTTCTGGAGGCTTCAAAGAAATCACTAGTCATTTAGTTCCATTTCTCATCAATAAAGAGGCTTTTAATATTGCGTTATGGTATAAGTAACCTTTGGGCTCATGACACACATGACTCTAATTCAGATGACCATTGCCACATTTCTGAAATCTTAAGACCAGTGGTTGTAGTCTATCTTTGCCATATGTGAAACGCAATCAATAATGCAAGAATGCATGTTGCATGTTCTGTTATGACCTTTATTGTTAGATAGGATGTTCATTTAACATTCTGTCTTGCAAAGTCTTCAGACGTTTCACCAATTGAAAACCATTGATCATGGTTTGTTGTAAGTCTGTCCCGTTTTTTTCATTCATATGGTATGGAAATTTCATACTTCAACAGTGTGCTTAAATAAAAGAGCTTTTTTTAAAACATGTTTAAGGAAAGTTTAGCAACAACTTTTTGGATTGGAGCAAACTACATATAACGTTTTTCTTCTTTCATAGATCATCGTAGAATACTAGTAGAAGAGTGGTTTTTAAAGCCTGGTTATACCAATTCCGATCTCTGTTTCTGTTAAATAAGTGACGAATAGATGTTGCGCTTGTAAACTTTGCATACAAGTCTGTAGGGATGGAAGCTTGGGAATATTTTGGTTTTCCACCCTGGTGGCATAAGAATACGACCCACTATCTATAAAAAAAGCCCTCACTTTACGTGGTGGATACTAAAATGCCTCACAACGACTTTCGATTGATAGGTTTTCACTGCGCTGTGTCAAACGAACAGAATCGTGGGCTCACAGTATCCTAGATGCATGTAGCACTCTTCAGAAGTATTTATTCTGCTTGATTCAGAAAAGTCCTTTCAGGAAACCAATTGCACTGCGATTGCTAAAATGCTTTACAGCACTCTTAGGCTGTTAGTTTGAACGCGTTGACTACGTGGCATCAAAGTCTTCAATTGTTTGATTTGTAAATACATTTTCAACATTTGCAGTATCATTTGTTGAATATTTTTAATTGTTTTTCAAATAACGTTCCTCATATTTTCATTAATACAATCAATGAAACATAAATACACTTCTGCTCTTATTGAAATATTTTTATTAATTATGTGTGTCCTTTTCATGAGAAATTTGCAGTTATAGTTTAAGTTGAGAATCAATGTTTCAGTCAGATGTGCTATTTTTAAATAACATTCTTTCAGTTTAAATTTAGCCTTATAAGTATTATCTTACCTTTATCTTCGGATAAATTCGCCTGTCATAAATTGAAATATGATATACGACTTTTCGATCAAAGCATGCATTAAATACAAAAACAGTGAAATAATGTATCATTATCCTTTTGCTTTAATATGAATTTATTATTATACTTTTGAACCATTTCAAAAATCAAAAAATAAACACAAAAAAACTAAAAACTGCTTAAAATTACTTTAAATTTGATAATTTTTGTAAAGTAGTCACAGGTTTCGAAATTATTCTGTGATTAGCTACTTCTATCATTCAATAAAATATTAATACAATCTAGTTATAATATATATATCAAGAATAATATTTTTTTTTCTAATCTTAATAAAAAAATTTGTATCCTCTTTTATTTTAATACAAGTTTTCATTAGTATGAAGAGTTTCGAAATACTAAAGCTGAAAATTGAAGAGCTCGTTAATATACATATAATTCAAATAGATAATGATCTTTCTTTGGTACACATGAATAATACTCGAGTAGAATTTGTGCTATTATCTAGTGTAAAAAAGAAATCATTCTAAGAAAAACAGCATTCTAAAACCTCATTTAAAATTTTATCGAACCAAGAAATGTTGGGATAAGATTTAAAATATAAATTGCCCCCCATTAATTACTAAATAACGGTGAATGATATGGCTTTCAGAAAAAAAAATTACGTCAAACGTTAAGAATACTTTTTATACATCTGCCAATTAATTAGCTTGAGAAAAATGTACCATAAAGGAACATTGTTTGTTGATTAAAGAAACAGTTAAAATAGATAAATACACAAAACTAGTTTTAATAAAATTAATGTATATTCTAAATATTAATTTTGATTATAGTTTTAGTTAATAAGGGAAACGATATATATATATATATATATATATATATATATATATATATATATATATATATATATATATATATATATATATATATATATATATATATATATATATATATATATATATATATATATATATATATATATATATATATATATATATATATATATATATATATATATATATATATATATATATATATATATATATATATATATATATATATATATATATATATATATATATATATATATATATATATATATATATATATATATATATATATATATATATATATATATATATATATATATATATATATATATATATAGTAGTTAAACAGGAATTCAATGTATCACTTTTGCCATCATTTGAAAAATGACGAATTTCGAAATTTTCTTTTGAGTTGTCTTAATTATATGTACTTTAACATTGTTTAACGATAAATTTATTGTACACAGTCGTGGAAAGCTGTTTCTTTAATTTCCGTTACTTATTGTGCTGTTTTTATGTGGTAATTAAAATTGAATGTGAATCAAAGATAAACAAACTTATATTCCAGATATATTGGATACCATGAAACATCAATATTTCTGCGTCTAGTAGATGTCATCAGTAGCTTTCATAAAACCTAGTGTCTTGCATTCCAAGGGGCACATTCCAACTACTACAGCTCTGTTAGCTTGATTTGTAAATATATTTGGAATATTAATGAAGAAATCTTAAAAAGACAATTAGTTAAAATTATAATTTGTAAGTAATGCTTAAAATATTTTTACGTTTATACAAAAGGATTAATTAAAGAATTGTATTTTGAATATGTCTTATAAAAGAAATGTTACTTTAAACGGAATTGCGTTTAAAAAAATAAATACTTAGTGAAGGTGATGTAAAAATTTGGATGGTTATTATTAATGAAGAAAATTATTATAACATACTGTTTATGTGCTATGGCTATCTGAAAAATTAAATAAAGGTTATTTTAGAATTGTCGTATTTTTTGATCATATTTAAAGATAAAAAGTGTTCTGAAAAGTAAATGTTTAATATAGAAAATGATAAAAGCAAACAATGTAATAATAAATGGATAATAATTTACTGTTGATTTCAAGAAAAAAACTGCAAATTTCTCATAAATACTGCGTTATTATATTGTCTTTTATATTTTCTATTAAATAAAATACTGTCTTTAACCATGAAATTTAGGAAGGAATTCTGACACTTCCGGTTGTAAAAATATCTGAGCAAATGGCACGCTTATATATAGCTAGACAACTATAATAATGATAAAAAACAGGGAAATATCTTGAAAGAAGTGATTTATTAATTTTATGATTAGAATTAAAATTATTACACTAGAGTTACAATTAGTTAAAATTTAATACGTTTAATAAAAAATATTTCTGCTTCAAAATATATATTTATATTGTACATTAAAATATACATTAATATTTATCAACATAATTAAAAATATTAGAAGATAAGTATTATTAATAATGCTTGCAAAATATTGAAAACATTTCTAAATTTAGGTAATCCAATAAAGCATTTTTTCGGGAATACTTATAACTAAAATTATTTGATTTAAATAAAATTTATTGCAAATTGCTTCAGATGAAACAGATTGCGAAATGCTTCAAACAATTATGTTGTAATAAAAATAGTTCTAAGCTTGTTATAAAAAGTTTATAATACATTTTATAATAATTTTAAATTCACTATTTTCTGTTATTTCTCTACAAAAAAAATTCAATTTGTAAGCAGACTTTCTTTTTCTCAATGTTAAGAATTTTATTTTTCCATTCTCAGTTCCATATTTAAATTATATATAGTATCTTATTATAGAATGTTTTCATTTAATAGATGTAAAAGTTACAGATGTTATGTTTTGTGTTTGCATTTTGATGCAGATACAACAATGGATTAATATTACTATCAATATTACTGAAAACGTATGCACTTCATTTTAATATTTCAATTTATCAATTTATTTACTTTTCAAATAAGTGATTAATCAAGGGTAAAAGGACTACAAACTTTTGAGAAAACTTAAAAATTATACTGTCGATAAGCAACTGAAATTATTATTTATTGCTGAAAAACATATATTTTTATTAATACTTTTTACTTACAGAGAAGCTTTTCCAATTATTTTTTATTTTTATTTGTAGTTTTTTTGAATTCGTGTTAAATATGTAATTAAATATTCAAATATTTTACACAATATTTTCTTAAAATATTATTGAGTAAAAATAAGTATATATATATATATATATATAGTTTATAATAAATATCAATGATTTGTGACGAATTTTCTGTTGCTATTAAAATATTTTGCATGCTACAAATATAATTTAAGTGAATTCTGTTTGAGATCTGAAATTATTCGTTTGGAAGAATATCATCAAATGCGCATTCCATAAGTCAACAAATTTAAAAAATACTTTATAAATATTAAAATCTGTAACTATACCTTAACATAGTTACATTGGATTATACATTCTTAAGTTTAGAAGGAAAACAACGATTTTAATTTTTCTGTTTTCATAGAATTCAGGAATCAATTATTTTATGTTTTCTTAAACTAAGTTATGGAAAAAATAAGCATAAAAACAAATTAATGTATTAACAGTTTGCATAGAATAAAATTTTTTTCGAAGAAAGATTGTAGAATTTCGCACAAATAATTTCAGAATTTTGTCTTTATATGTAGTGGGAAACATTGCTCAAGAATACCATTATAATTATGAAAAATAAGTAATAGCTCTTTTAAAGATATCAATCAAATATAGTTTAATAATTCCTAAGTATTTACCTAACGGATAAAACATTTACACTATAAAATTATTAATTAATCTGTTTATTTGTTACAAATGTAAATCATTTTATTAAAAATCATTCTTTATTTAACAGATTAAAAAATATCTAGTTAAAGTAGTTTATTATATTGTTGTTGCATGAAACAGAATACTTTTTTAAATATGTTTAGCAAAATTATTTGATAAATGGCTTATTTGGTAGTCACAACACATGTAAGTTATATGCAAATTAGCTTCCTAAAAACAATTAATTTTTATGGCCCTCTTCTGATGTTTGCATCTAAATCAAAGAAGCAAAATTAGTGATAGTAAAAGGGATTAACTATTATTTATAATTTTGTTTGGTAAAGAAATGAATAAAAACTTATTAGTTCCATTTTTGTAATTTCAAAATTGATGAAATTTAAGGTGTAAAATTTGAATTATGAATATTTAAGAAAACCATTGTTACCAGGTATACATTACACAATATTTTTAGATATGCTCAGCAAAAGAAGTTGTTAAATATCTATTCCTAATATTTTCTACTTAAATATCACCTCATTCGGCAAACATAATCAATATTAGTTAGAATAAACTGAATTAATGAAATTTGTGAGAGTTTAGTAATAAATGTTTCTTTACATTGTTCTGCTGTTTTCTTCTGCTTGAATATAGATATGCATTATCTGAAATTGTAGAAAAGTTGAAAACTCTTTTATCTATGCATCATAATGCAATTTATAATCATTAATGATAAAATTTACTTCAAACATTGAAAAGTATCAGTTGTTATAACAGTGTGAATATTCATTTTTCAAATAAAATTGGATTGAATGAATACCAACTACAATCAAGGAAAAACATATATTTAAATGCATCGCTGCAGCTGAATAGATCAAAATTATGAGTCAAAGTTAAAGATAATAAATTCACATCATTGTTTTAAATTTAATATATTCTGTTATTGTTAAAAGTTGATCGAAAATATTATTTTACGTGATTTATTGTAATTTTATTTCCAAGAGACGCTTTATAATTGTTTGTTGAAATTAATCGGTTAAAATTTCAAATCCGGAAAACTAGAATTCATTTATATAATTATTATGTCTGAAGCATTAAAAGTATATCTTAAATTTTAATGAGATACTTTGAATACCTAGAAAAATATATCGTTTTTTTTAATTTCTCTCTTTACTATATTTGAAGCAAAAATGAATTGTTACATTTACACCTAAATATTTAAAATAATCAACAGTTGTTGGTTTTAACAAACGAATTAAAGAAAAAAAACGCATTTTATAATTAATTCAATTTTTCATTTTGGTTTTAGTACTAGTGCTGGTCATAAACTAATGCTAGTGCTGGTCAAAACTTTTCAAATACATCAGACTTGGAAAATTCTTCAATGTTTCATCCTTCTTAAAACAATTTCTTCACACGTGTCTAGTGTGAAGGAATTGTTTCAAGAAGGTTAAAATATATTCATTATATTTAATGTTTTGGATGCAAATATATTCTATGAATATTTTAAAACAGTTTGCTAAATTAAAAACTACTTTTATATATGCACTGTGCGGTATATGTATTTTAGAATAAATGTGAAGTTAAAAATTAATTTCTTTAAACAATTATGATTAAAACCAGCGATAAAAAAGTGTAAGATTTCAACAAGTAATATAACATTCCGTATTCTCAAGTAAAAGTAAAAATTCTGAACTTATATAAAAACTTCTGTAAAGTAATTTGTCATATTTCATTCCTTATTACTTAACGAGCTTTTATGCGAGAAACCCTTGTCAAATCGAAATCAATATGCATCCTTTTGACATATTGGTGACACATACTACTTATATTTTATAAAGTAGTTCATAACAGAAACTAGTGCATTTGTATGTACACTATCTATTTATATAAAAAATGATCAAAATTTATAGCTTGATGATAAACTGAAAGCCTTATTAACAATCGAAATGTACATGTGTTTAATTTGTAAAATTGTGAAACCTTGTGAAAATTTTAATAAATAACATAAATTTTTAATATTTATAACAGTAGAGGAAGTTTAAATTGATTTTTTTATACATAATTCCTTCATTTATTCTTTTTGAAGTTTTAAGTACATAAATTTAAAAAAAAGTTGTGAAGTTAACTGCATATGAAATAAGATATGCACTCTATTCTTGTAGTTGCAAAGTTAATTTTTATGTAATATACTTCTAAAACTGAAATATTCAAATTGTTTAATTGCTACATGGTGTGAAATTTGAATAATAATTACCTTTCATTAATAAGAATCTTATCGCTACAAAGCATATGTATAATTGGTTAATTTAGTCATATGAGCATGTAATGATTATTTGTTGTGTTTAGTGCTAGTCCAACTAAAAGATTTAATAATTTTCAAACTTTAACAATAATTGTCAAAACTATCTTAGTTATGAAAAAATGGATTGATTAAAAATCATTGATAACTTTTTATTTCTGAATTTATTGTAGGTATTAAGACATTTGGGTGCAACATTCTAATAGATTTTATACCACGTAAATAATAGAACATTCAAAATTTTCTCTCTTTTGATCGCTTATGAAAAGAGCTAATAAACTTACTTAGTGTTTTTCTAATATAGAAGAGAGAAAAGATTTTATCTTTACCAGAATAAATTGGACCATAATTTTTGAGATATAAAAATCATACAATGATACAAAAACCAACGAACTATTCGAACTTTATATGTGCACTTTGATTTCGATTTCTGAAATTCGTTTTAGGAAATTATTTTAAATTTATATTAATTTTGATTTAATCAAAATCTGTATATTTGTTTATTTCTAGGAAAATTCTAGAAACATTTCAAATATTCGGAAATGTCCGATCTCTATTAAGTTTTACTTATTCAATAATATAAACTACAGAAAACTTGTTAAAATCTTATTGGTAGTATTTCGTATGGAAGGTATTTTTGTTTCAAATTTGCTATCTTTGACAAATAAGACATTCTATTATTACATTTGATTTAGATTAACAATTTCAAATGCTTATTTTCAAAATGACTGTGAATAATTTATTATTACATTCGTAAATAATAATTTTGAAAGCAAAAAACCTTTATTATTCTCTACTGAAAATCTGACATATCTTTAGTTTAAACCTCTTTAAATATTTGTTCATTAGCACCTTATTTCTTCTAATTTTTTTCTGTGATGTCTTCTATTCTTTTTAAGGTATAACAAAATGCATATTTTACAAGTGGAGGAAAATACAAACATACTTTTTGTGATGCTTAATCATCAAACAAAATAATTAATAGCAACTATTCATAATTAGGAATATTTTGGAAGAAAGATGATTGTTCAGTTATTGGGCATAGAACATTCATATAGGAGCAATTTATATTTCATTTTAAATAAACATAATTTGCATAAGAATATCTTAAACAAAAGGCTTACTTTACGAAAGTAATATAATGGTGATACAAACTTTCCTATAGTGGAACATGTAAATGTTTATTAATGTTACCAGTAATCTATGAAACTTAAAGATTTAAATTTTGTACTCACTGTGGAAAATGATTTAAATACTAATTAAAGTCTTATTTCAAAATTGAAATGCTTGCTTGAATTGAAATGTTTTACTTAAAGCATGGTATTTTTGAATAAATAATTTACTTTTAAATATGAATTTGTTGATGCAATATAACTACAATTATTTATAGAAGTTCAATATTACTACAAAAGTTATTTTGTATACAATATGATCAGTATCCCGAAGGAAATTGTGAAATTGTTAAACTTATTAAGAATGTTTGACCAGAAATTTATTATTTTTATTCAGTAAATCAAAAATGAGAAATAATACTTAAGATTTCTGACAAATTAGTGTTAGTATGTTTATTTAAATCAGACTACATTTCAATAGGAAATGCTTCTTCTATGCATTTTAATGAGAGTGTGCTCATTTTATTAAAAATATCTTCAAACAAGCATTTTGTATTAATTTAAATTATAAGCTATTTTTAAGCCAAATAGAGTCAAAAATCTTAGAAATCTCATTAAAGAGTGTAGATTGCTTTTAGTACTCAAATTGAATCTCAATGAATTTATGTTTTTACTCACGTTAAATATCTTTTCGAATTATAAAAATTGAAATTTTTCTCAACCTTATCCTTATACCACGTATTTTTTTCCATTTTCACTCATTTTACCATCTAAATCTAAGAGTCAAAATTATTCACGGACATAAATAAGGAATTAACGATATGTTTTTGGTTAAAATAGCTTTATTATTGTTATGAAGCTTATAAATGAAGACAAAGATCTTTTCGTCCTAATGATATGAAGGAAAACGCTAAAAGCCAAAGGGGAAGGAGGACAAAGCCACTGGGATTGGTAGATGTCGGTGATGTGGATAACTTAACTTGTGAATAGAAAGAGAAAGATCAATAAGGATGTGATAATTATGAATTTCCTGCTCAGAGAAAAATTATAAGAGTAATCTTGTAAGTAGAAAATACTATTTTAAAATTTTTAATTAGTGGAGTTGATTCGGTTTATTTAACTAACTTCACACAAGGAATAGCATCATAAGAAACATTTTATGCTTAAATTAGTTGTCTATCAAGAATACTTTAGATTTTAATCTTAAAATTAGTCATAATAATTGTAATTACATTTTAATGGAAAAATTCGTGAAAAATGATACATTTAATTTGGTTGGCATAGACATATTCTTTACGCGATGGATGTTGTTCAGATTAGTATCATAAGTGATGATATCATATCATATATCTTGTTATGGTTTACAATAGTGTTTTCCAATATGTCAAGTAAACGCTAGCAATATACTTGAAAGGGATGAGGCAAATAACGAAATAATATATAGTACTACCTTATCTTTAGTACTAACTTAAGTGGATGACACTATTCTTAAGAAATTTTACATATCTAAATAAAGGAATTTTCTTTATGCAATTTGATGGTATTTGCAAACCGTGAATGATTAGAATGCTGTTTATAAATCATCCAAAAGTTGTTGTTTTCAAGAAATTAAATAGCTTATTTGCAAACTTTTTTGTGCCTTTTTTGTGTATTATTTGTGCGAACAATGTGTTCAGTAAATCGTAACACTTGTTATTTGACATTCTAGAGTTTTTAAGTTTGTTTAAATATCAGATTCAAAATTCATTATATTCTATCCACAAATATTATTGCTCAATGAGAAAATTTATCCATCTAAGAAATAAATCATCGTATCAGATGTAACGAAGGAAGAATTATGTAACTGAAAAGATTCACCGACGGAAACAATTTTGACTGTTGCATCATTCCACTGACTCCAAAAAGGATATATTATGCATGGTCAGGAAGCTCTGTGATATCATAAACTGTATGATATTGCATGTAGTATGATACAATAGAATTACTGTCTGAATAATTTCACTGTGTTATAGTCAATATAACACATTCAATACTAACTATAACACAGTGAAATTTCTGCAAGGAGGTCATTGATCCAAGTACCTTAGAACATGAACAACAAAAAACCAAAATCTTTATCACTTGTTCTAGGAAGCATATTGGTTACAAAGGGTGGAAATGAATATTTTAATGAGTGGATATTATATATGTTTCAAGACATAATAAATAAAAAATCTGCTAAATCTCTATTTTAATACATAGCCGTACTTAACTTATATCAGCATATATAAATAATATTTACCTACATTCTGTTAGCTGTGCCCAATATTTATTATTAAATTACTGAATTGCATTATTTCTCTGAATTGATAATTTTGAATCCGATCATTTATAAATCTATTCACAGCTTGGAAAATAATTAAAAAGCAAGTAAACTTTACTGGCCATTAGATAAATTTTGGCTACGTGACACTTATCAATTTTTGCTGTATACTTAGGCGTTACCAATGCCATCTCACTCTTCTTCTCCCTTAATACCATATGTTCCATTAATTAATTTTCATACCATGCATTTTTTTCTAAAAAAAATGACTGTCATATATTGCTCTTAATATTGTATCATTAATCGAGAATAGTATTTGAAATATTTCATGTGTTTCAATCTTATAATTTATGCATGAAATTACTAAAGCGAGTGAAATTTACCTAAGCATGTTTATATTTAAATTAATTTTATTAAGTTTAAACTAAAAACATTCTTTGAAATATTCACATTATTTTTGAAATAATAACAATGTATTTATATCCAATTTTAAGGATTTATTTTTGAATTGTATTCTTATTCTAATTTAATCATTCTTTTAAGGAAAAGAATAAATCAATTGGTTTAAAAAAGCAAGGAAATAAAATTCTTATATTAAATTTTTCTATTAATATTAACTGAGATTTTATTTCAAAATTTATTAGTATTTTTTATTTTCAACCAACTTAGTAAAATAAAAAATTATCTTTGTTGAATTTTGTGAGACTATATAAAATGAAAACTTATTACACTTAACTTATTAAAAACTTATTAAATATTATTGGTAGAAAATATTTAAATTACAATGAAGATGAAAACTTGAATAATTGATTTGACTTAATTGTTTGATTTAACTTGATATAATTTATTAAAATATAATTTAAACTTAATTTTAATGCTTTTAATAAATTTAATTTATCGTTATTAGAAAAGTTTGAGCTATTTCATTACATTGGAATGCAAGTTTATTGGTTTGCACAAGCAGATTGATAAAGTTATTGCCAGATGATGTTACATATGTGAGTAGATTTGCTCAGGAAACATTAGCCGAGCTTGCAACCACATGGTTAGTGATCTTGCCTTCGGTTCAACGATTCGTGGGTTTTAATCCCACCTTGGGCATAGATATTTGTAGTGGTTCGGAGTCTACTTTAAACCGTACGTCCCGGTTTAATTAGACCTCGTGTGCAAAAGAAATGATCATTGATCGACAAACAAACAAACCTGAATGATTATCCTTATTTTTGAACATTAATTTTATCCACTTATTTACGAAATATCTTCTATATACAGCAGATTATAATATTAAATTACAATATCAAAACTTTTAACTGTACATATAATAATATCTGAATGCGTATTCATCAGTCTAGCAGTTTAATGGTTAAATTTGGATGCTGAGTTCACGAGTTGCTTTTCACCTCGAGTAGAAGTAATTGAAACTACATTAAATTGCAGATTTTAGTTTTTATTCGTATGAGAAACATGAACATAGAGGGTTAGAAAATAATCGTAATCTGTCGAATGGTTTCTGAATGTCAAATGATCAAAAGTTTGACAAAAAACTTAAGCTAAATATATAATTTAAATTTTTTCTTGTTAATTTAATAATTAAAAATAATACTTAATTTCTGACAAATTAAACTTGTATCTTATTATTTTCATTATTATTATTATATTATCAAAACAAAAATTACTGCAAATATTTAACTTTGGAAAAAAAAAAACTACTCCAATAAAATAAGGACTTTGGAAATAAATTGCTGTTTAAATGATACGTGTTTCAATTCCTTACCCCATTTTTAAACGTTCTTTGAAAATTGTTATCTTGAAACTTATGTAACAATTTGTAGATTTTAAAAGTGATAATTAAAAAATATAAATGATGTGATTTAAATTATGGTTATCCTTTATTTTTTGGTTATAATTATCTAGATAAAACATGATACTGAACATATGGAAATAAATATAAAAATATACACCTAATGCAATATTAATATGGGGTTTAAATGTTTATATTATAAAAACTGTACATTATGTTTTATTATTAACTGAAGGTTTTTGTAGCCTAAATGCACAGTTCGAACAAAAATCCTTTCTATGACACATAAATGGTACTGGTTTAATTATTTGGTGTAATGTGTAAAGGAATCTAAAACAGTTATTAATGCTACCTATACGTACTAGAGAGAAAATATTTTCTCCAGTTTTATTGAAGCTGTTCAGCATATTTTATATTGCTTAATGTGATTAGGGACCAGTACAGCTGTTCACTATTTTAAACTTTTGAGTTTTGTCAAAATGTCTAATATCCACAATATAATAGAACAACTTATACGAGAACAGTTATATGAGTGACCGTATTCTGTATCTGCTGTTAACAAAATATCGAATAAAATTGCATGAATATTACTATAGCTCATCTTTTCTTCGATTGTGTGTACTGTACTTCATTTTCTCAATGATTTTTCTCTTCTTTGCATTTATGGATTATTCATTGGGTGGGCAGTAATGCGCAATAGTTAGAAGTGATAAGGATGCTACTTACAATTAAAATACATTTCTTAGGAAGTATATTTTAAAGAAAAATGATATAAACAAAAGCGGTAACTGTATATTTAAGCATTTTTATGAAACTTAATGAATACATTTCGCTTATATCTCTGTTCCAACTATATTTATACAACAACATAACAACTTTGTGGTTAAAATATAATTTCAGGGAACATTTTCTTAAATTAATTTTATAAAATTACTAATAAGATGCTGATATCTTTTATACCGAATTCCCTACACCATAATTTAAATTAATAACCATCTTGTAATTCAAACAATTTTTGTAAAAAATACTAAATCTTTTCGACAAGAAAATAAGATTCGTTCACATGACAAACGATATTAATGCGACAAAAGAGAACCAAGTATCGAAGGTAGGACACTCGTATTTTATATTTTTTGATAAGAATATCAAAACTCGGTTCCAAACTTTATTGTATAACTGATAATAATTAAAATTCAGTAGAAAAAATGTTAAATTATCCTGCTATTGATTCTTACACTAAGTATGCACATAGAGATGTTGCATGAAGTTAAAAATCTCTGATTTATTGTAGATTCTTTATTTGTCGTGAAAAATAATTGCATATTAAAATTTTTATACAACTTAATTACATTTTAGTCACTTTTTAAAATCTGAATTCTAAATCAAATGCAACAGGGGACAACATTTCATTAGTCAATAGGTCATTCATATTAAGTTTACAATCACGATAAAAATAATTTAACTCGTCAGATTTGGTATGATAGAAACTAAATGAGCATATGCTTCCCAATCATGTTGCATTTGGAAATTTGCAAAACAGAAAGATTTTTCTTTCACATAACTTTTATTCGATAAGATTATTCTCTATTTATTTTCAATTCCTTGTGATGAATATTATCAATGATGATCAATAAGTAAAGAATATGCTAAAAATATGTTTACACATCATATTTAAGAGGGTTATTCTTATCGTTTTCTAATTAAATATAGTTTTCTTTTCTATTTATACTAAAAAATAATTTTAATTTTTCAACTGAAAATCTTTAAAGTTTTTATTTTGGTGAGCAGTATGAAAATCAATATTTAAGTATTCTGTTAATTACACTTCCCCTTTAGAATTTTGTTTCTCAATATGGTTGCCTAAATTTCTATAAAGGAAGCTAAAGTTCTCGACATTTTAAAAAGGTAGCATTTCATTAAAGTAAAGCAGTTTCTATTAAAGTAAATGATAACACCCCCTTGAGAATCCTTGAATATTCTGAAGGCAATAACACAGTTTCAAAGGAAGCTGCTTGGCTTTAATTAAAAACGGGTTGAGATAATAAGAAGTAAAATATAAAAATAAAGTACTAGAAAATTTTCCTTATATATAGTTTATTCGTCATCCAATATTCTGAAATAAAGAAGACTAAGCTGAAATGATTATAAATAAAACATTCTTGCAAAAAAATTGATTTTGCTTTAAGCACAAAGAGTTAGTTAAGAATATTTAATAAATTTATATTTTCTTAAAAGTAAACTAAATATATTTATTTGTATTTGTCTATTTGGTACTAGAATACAAAATTGTTATTAAATGTACCTTAGCAAAATGGAAATAGTTTTAAAGTTGCCCGAATTTAAACAACTCATATATTCGTTGCTAGCGAGTACAGGAATAACAATTAATTTCTTGATTATATATAAGTCACTAGGGAAACAAATTTCTGGCTATATTTTTAATTTTTCAAGGAATCTAAATGCATTTACAAACATTTTAACAATATCAGGATTCACCAGGGCATATTAAAATTGCTGAGTTGTATTGACGAGCTATTTTCAAAGGAAGTTCGATCACTTCTGGAACACTTCCTTAACATGGGAAAAATTATTAAGTGCAAAAGTAAAAATATCCAAGTTGGTGGCTTAGGAGTCTATGAAGATAGTTGAATAGTGTTTCTTCAAGATACAGAAGGTCTGAAATTGCAATTTTATATTTTAGCTTCAAAGATATAGGCATCAATTCTAACTTTTTCAGGCTACAAGAAAACACCTCAAAAACTAGGAGGGAAAGATAACCATGTTTTTTTCTTCTCTCGTGAAACCGTTGTTATAGATATGAATCCATTAGTCACTTGGATAATTTGTATCAATAATCACCAAGGAAATTGTTCTAAGGTTCTCAGGAATAGTATCAGGTTTCTTTTTTTAAAAAAATTCCACTAAAGGGGTAATAAGAAGGGAATCTATTAGTAAGAGTTTGGTTTATTTGTCACTCAACTTTCATTTCTTGAAAACGAGGACAAATTAGATCTTATAATAGCAGGACGAGGAGCCAACATTTATAGCACAGGTTATCATTTTGGGTTTCATGGTTTTCAATGTTTCAATTATTTTGATCTTAAACACAAAATGAGAGGATTTTTATGAATGAAATAATCTTAAAACATAATATTCATTTAAATAAATTTTATAAGTAGACAATACAAAATATGAATTTATCTTAACAAAAAAGTAATTTTAGATTATAATGCAATACCAATCAAAACCATGCCTATTACATAAAACATGACCCAACACTTGGGAAAGAGAAAAAGTAAACATTATATTATTAACATGAAGAAAATAAAAATGAACTTTACATCTCATAAGAAAAACTCATATTTTAAATTACCTGTCCATGTTGTATTGTAATAAAAAAACCCATCTTATACTATTTATTAGTGAATCCCTGTCACCAAAGAATTTGTGTAAATGCTCGAAAAAAGAATTCCTTTATTATTTTTTTCATTTTAGAGCTTTTTTTAATCTGTTATATAGAAGAGTACATTTCGAAGCAAAAATAAGTGTCTTTACTATTACATGACGTTTTCAATTCAATAAAGTTTCATATAAATTACTGTATGTTAGAGCATTAAGAAAAATAAATAATTTAATTAAACATAAAAAATAACTTACGGTGAACAACAAATAAGAAAAAATTTAAATCGGATGAAAATACTCAATTTGATTTTTCTATGAAAATATTTTGTTTTGTTTAGATTTTAACTATAAGAAAGCTTAAACGTGATCAAAGCATTTATTTGTGTAAAAATTAAGTTCCCAAGTTTTATATCTAAGAAAAGAATAAGTAAAATTGTTTTAAAAATTCTTTTACTTAATATCAGTTTCAAATAGAAAATCGCGAACATAATCAAATAAAGTGGTTGATAAGATATTTCTAGAACTATTTTAGAATATTTTCGCTTATCAAAATTAAATTTAAGATCTCAAATTTTTTTAATGTTTATTCCTGGAAATATTTTCTCTCGTGTAAATATTTATATCAGTTATATTTATATCGTGTAAACATTAACACCATTATGGAATTTTTTTTTTTTTTTTTTTTTTTTTTTTAAATTTTTGATATTATAGTTTTTTAAACTGCTGAAAATCTAATTTAGACAAATGAAATGCACTGTAGCTCATAATGATAATATTAGTGGTCATCTTAGAATGGTGAAAAATAATATTTGCAAAACCAGTGTAGTTTCAAGTGTTTTTGAGATGTAGAATGAAAATTTTTGTGCGATTAATTGGTTCATCTTGTTGAATTTTCCTAATATGAAAATGAATATGCTTATAAAAGCACCTGGCAAACGATAGTACGATGTTGTTAAACTATTACATGAATATCCAGACTTTTATTTTCTATTCAACTATTCATAAACTAGCGTTCATTGGAATGTAGAATTTTGAAACGGATTGGAATGCAATTTCAAGCGTTACTGCCTGTCAAATGAGTGGTCGGATATGAAGAGTTATTTTTAAAGTACTAAATTGCAATGTGATAATGTGAATATATATATATATATATATATATATATATATATATATATATATATATATATATATATATGTGTGTGTGTGTGTGTGTGTGTGTGTGTGTGTGTGAATAGATTGATGTTGCTATAAATACCTTTTTTTTCATCTATTTCAAGAAATGAATGGCTTGAGGCATTTAATCTGTGGAAAATTCGTCTACAAAATGCATCGATGCTGGAGAAAATTACTTTTAAAATACGTAAAATTTTGTAAGTATAACTTTAAAAACTTACTTGCATCTCAAAAATTTCAGAGTGTGAACCTCGTATATATATATATATATTTATATATACTCTTTTTGGTGCTCAGTTAGATTATGGGGAACCCAATATATATACATATATATATATATATATATATATATATATATATATATATATATATATATATGAGGGTCACTCTGAAATTTTTGGGATGCAACTAGGTTTTTAAAGTTATATTTACAAAATTTTAGGTATTTTAAAAGTAGTTTCCTCCAGTATCAATGCATTATTGTAGAAAAAGTTTCCACAGATTAAATGCGTCAAGCCATTCATTTCTTAAAAAAGATGAAAAAAATGAAGAATTTATAGCAGCATCAATCTATTCTTCTGAATGAAAACGGCGTACACGTAAGTTCGTTTTTAGATTAAGGAATAACCAACGCACATAGCTAGATCAGGTAAATACGGCGGATGATCGATCACTTTAATTTGTTTTTGCTTAAGAAACTCAACTGTTAATCCGGCTGTATGTGAAGATGCATTCTCATTGTGAAGCATTAGTCCCCTAACATTCTGTTCTTAAAAAATTTCTGGAAGCCATTTAGTGGTATACCAGTTTGTTGTTATTGTCTTCGTTCCTTTTAACTTGATGTCTTTAACCAATCACGTACTTCTGAAGAAACCAGCATATATCATTTTTTCAGTACGCGTTATTTTTTCACCATTGTTGGCGTGGGATCATCTTCAGAGACCTATACTTTGCTTTCTTGACGTGATGGAACGTCAAAAAACGGTATATATGTTTCCTCACCTGTTACAATTTTAGAAATGACGCGGTGGCCACCATCATTTAGTAATTTAAGATTTTCTTTAGTGATTCTGACACGCTCCTCTTTTTGGTGCTCAGTTAGATTATGGGGAACCCAACGGCAAACTACTTTTTTCATATGTAATTCTTCATGAATGATTTTGTGTAGGGCTGCGGATCCAATGTTAAGTTCCTTCTGTATCACTTGATAGGTACAGTGATTATCATCCATTAACATTTTTCGTATGTCAGACACATTATCCGGGATTACTAGCGACAGCGGCCTTCCGTTGTGTTCTTCACCCTGAAGAAAATTGAGACATCTTCTAAATTCTCTAAACCATCTGAATACAGTAGCACGAGCTGGAGATCCATCACCAAATGCTAATTGCAGCCGTTTGAACGCATTCTTCTTGATTTAATCCTGCTTTAAAATGGTAAAAAATCATAGCGCGAAAATATTCTCGCGTCAACTCCATTTTCTCTTTTGTTTAAAATTTATTCTACGCCAAATAATTTGAAATAAGTCAGTAAAAATCGTCTTTTGTATTAAAATACTTTGTATTTTAAAATTAAATTGTTATTTTTATTTTGTAAATTCTCGTCTGCGCGTATCTCAAATATTTCAGAGTAACCCTCGTATATATAAATATATATACATTTATATATATATATATATATATATATATATATATATATATATATATATATATATATATATATATGTTATATATATATATATATATATATATATATATATATATATATATATATATGTTTTCTATTGATTTAATACATGTAAGAAAAATATTGTATAAAAATTCAGCTTTTTGTAAGTTTTGTAACATTATTGGAAGCATGTTTGGATGTTTATCCTCATGTTTCATATATCATTTTTGTACAAGATTAAACAACATTTTTTGTATCAACTAATTGATAAACACATACTTTGCTAAAAATGCTTTGTTTTCTATTGTTTACTAAAAAGTACATATTTTGTAAAAATTCCTTGAATGTTGTCACTTGCCTCAAAATAATGCTATAAATTTTTCGAGCAATATACCACTTCATGTTTTCTTCTTTTCTGTTTGTTATAAAAGTTTTTAACAAGTGACTTATTTTTTCAGTAGCGAGTTCTTAGTAAAATTATAAGGCCTTAGACTCATTAAAATAATTTTAAAATTCATGTAAATTTTAATGCAAATCTTTCTATTCATGTGATCGTCGTTTTAGAATTTTTGTGATTCCAATTATAATAATGAAAAATAATAATAATGAAAAATAATAGTATAAATTTTTCATTATTATTACCGTATGTTTCATAATGTTTTTCTATAATTAGAACACTTATTTTTCTAGAATCTAAAACACATGTTTTCTGGCTTGTAGATAAGTCATGTTATGACATGGAAAATGTTAATGTGATTATGCCAGAAAATCTGTTATATTTAAATAGTTTGTCAATGACTGAATTGCATTCATTATGAAATGTAACATTCAATATTTTAATACATATTACTGATTATTTATAATTGCATTTAATGAAATTCATTCGATAGAGAAAATAAAAAGTAAATTTTAAAAGTAAAAAAAAATTTCATATAATCAAAATACAAATAATTATTAAATGATATTTTTTTTTCTATTTTGTATTCAAAATCTTTATGCAATCTAATGCTTAAATATTTTTTTAATATTTTTTAACTTAACAGAAGACATTGCTTAGTATTTTATAAATAACGTAAAAATTATGTATAATTGATTAGATTTTTCTTTTAAAAAACTCTGATTTAGTTAAGTTTAAAATTGCTGAAATTTTTAATGTTACTTATTAAAACATTTTATTAATTGTGAATCAAGATAGGATTTTAATAAGCATTCAAAATCTTATTTAAAAATTTTCCTTCATTATAATACCTAAACCATATAGAATTTTCTTCGTTAAATAGACTAATAATTTAAGGGTAATTCCGTTTTACACTGTAAATATTCACGTTCGAGATGGAAGTCGAATGCATGATAAGTTGAATTAAAAGCTAGACCTGTTCAGCTATTAGCTTGACTAGACAGGAATTGTTGCTCGAATAATTATATAGGCTAAGAAATTACAATAAAAATGCAAAGTGTGCAAACCTGTTAAAATGCCGTTTCTGACTGTTACTATTACTAATTATGAAAAGTAATTCCCTTTCACAGATTTTACATAATTGGCAGATCATGATGTACTATGAATATGGTCACTTTTTAAACATTCAAGCAGTATAGACAATGGTAACAATATTTGCAGTATACATATAAAAATATTTTATATATGATTTCGTAGACAAAATTCGTTTTCAACTAAATTTCTTCTGTGCTTCGAAAAAGAGGAAAAATCATAATTAATGTAGAGAGAAATTGAACTATAAAGCTAGACAAGGACTATGAGTCCATGTCTGACTTTGTAGTTGTGTGTGTGAATTGCACTCTACATTAATTATGGTTTATCCTACCATATTGTACCAGTTTATGTTGTTCTATATTTCTACTGAGTTGGCTTTTCAAAGCGTGAACTTTTATACAGCCCTCGATTCTTTGAAGGTGAAGGATGTCATGGACCTGGTCTGATTCAGACCAGGGGATAAGAAAGAAGAAAAAGAAGAAGATACTTCGTGGCCTTTAGTAGCTGTTGCTGTTGTTGTTTCTATTCTCCCATCTGGTCTGACTCCGTCAGACCTAGATCTGGTGATGCCGATTCTTGCAGGCATTTATACAAAGAAAAACCTCTTAATACCCTCAGAATATGTGAGCTGTTTAATTTCCAACTGAAAAGTAGGAACAAACATGTACTGAAACATATTCATTTGAGGAAAAGGTAACTTCTGTCGTAAGAGAACTATATCACCATGAGAGGTAGAAGTCTCTCTTAGCTCTAGGCCTGTTAGGGTTAGTTAAAAATGATGAAATGAACATCTCGCCTTGCGTGACACATAACCCACTCTTGACAGGAACAAACTTATACTACGATAAAGTCTTTAACAGGACTAAGGAAGAGGGTTTAGTGGTACCGCAAAGAATGAGTTAATATCATCATGAGAAAAAAACTGTATTTGAGCATTCTTAACATGTTTAAAAGAGGAAAAACTACAATCGAATTAATGAATATAGAAATAAAAAATAGAAACAAATAAATAAAATATTCTATCTGCATAAATTTACTTAATTTTATTAGAACACAAAAACTCTGAATCAAGAAATGAGGTCGTACATAAAAAAATAGTGATTACGTGAGTATTTCGAAGTACATTTGTTGCAAATTGGATTATAAATTTCTTCGTTCATAACTTCATTCAACCCTGAATACTCATCGTAAAAGTGAACTTTTAAAATTGTGATCAACTATGAACTTGAATTCAGAAATGACTTTCACGGCATTTTTTTTTTCAAATAAATCCCGGTATAATGACATGTATTATTGAAAAGTACATAAAGTATATTCCCAACATTCAATATATCGCTCTATTCTGATCCAATAGAAGAAGTGCTGATGTCGGGTGCAACTGAATACGTCTCTGTCACTCATTTTCTTTTTAGAGGCTTTTAGAATACATTTACATTTCCAGTGTGCTAAGGTTATGTTACTCAAGAGTTTTTTGGATAGTCTAAGGATAGCCTCTTCAATGCGTAACTCTATTTCTACTAAGCGATTATGAAGGTATGCTCTGAATTTCCTTGACATGATACATGCTTTAGCCATTACATTATTTTAATATTGGTTAATCAGTTATAATGTAGCCAACAAATTCTTTCATATTCTGTGTAAATCCATCTTCATGTGAACAAGTGTTTTATTTTTGCAAGTGATGTCTATGGATGGTATTTTTCAAAGTGTTCCAGAAATTGTAACTTTTTTACTATAATATTATCATCCAACAAACATTCTTACACTAATTTACTCTTTCCTAATGTATAAGGAATAGTGACAAAAATGTGGTTTACTACTTTTACTGCATAAGTTTAAGAAAGTCATTAATTATGGATTCGATATTTCACTATAATTTATATACATAGCAATTATTTATTAAGATACATTTTTAACAGAATGTGATTTGATAAGCAAAATATTTGCTAAATAATGCTAAATATAATTATTGACACAAGTCTTGTTTTGATTTTCTGCTAACTAAATTTTCAATAATAAGCAATGCATATTTCATGAAACACGCTTTCAAAATTTAATTAGATTTAATTCTTTTACATTTTCATTATCTCTGTAAATAATGTAATGCCTTTCTTCTTCAAAAGTTCTTTTATATCATACAGTCATACGTTACACAGAATTGTTTCTCCCATACAAAATGTGTTTAAAATAAAAGAATAATAAAATATAAAAACATATGTAAGTAATTTTTCACTAGCTTCCAAATGAAAATGTTAAAAGAAATAAAATAACTAAAACACTTCAATATTTCTTGATTCCACAATAAAACCCAAAACTAACATTTTGAAATTCATATTAAGTGCTTCGTATTTCATTTAAATTTTTTATAAAACAAACAGTTTTTTTTATCTCAATTTATTGTTGTCACTTAGATTTTATATAAGAGTATTTATAGATAAGTTTTTCTTAGATTAAAAATAAATACATTTTTTTTTACTCTATAAAAGAACCTTTTTATGGTTTATCTATATTTATATTTAATGAATGAAGCATTATATGTCAGAGCTGTCTTGGATATTTTTGGGTCAATTTGATTCTACTGCACTACTTTACTGGACAAGACAACAACAGCTGCATTATATTTTTATACCTTAACATCTATCTCTTTCAACACTCCAATTTTTTGACAAAATAATTGATAAGTATTGTTTGTTCATAAAATTGATTAGGCCCAAATATATATATATATATATATATATATATACATATATATATATATATATATATATATATATATATATATATATATATATATTACACAGCCCTACAAAAAAAAATTTTTTTTTTTTGGTGCTTAGGATTTTAGAGCAGATTTTAACTATATTTTTATTGCTGAATCTAAATATGAAAGCAGTTTTTCTGTATCAGCTCTAGATTTTTATATAAATTCACTTATCTATCAATGCTTTTTTTCTGTTTAGTACTTTCAAGTACAAGTGTTGTAAAATTTTATACAGGGAAAGATTCTTGTATATTTGCCCTATTGTCAGTCTTCTTTTGTAACCAATTGAATTTAAACTAATAATATTTAGGAAATAACTAATTATTATTTTTAAAAATTATTGTTTTAATTCATTTATTATAAAAAGAAGACAAGCAATATGAGATATATAACTGATTAGCTGACAAATTCTTAATAAATGGGATTGAATCCTACTTATTAGTGCTGTCCAGTTAGTTCCATAGAAATCCGATAGATGGAGATGTCTGTCCACTATCTGATGTGACCTTCAAAGCTTCAACTGCAGTTGAGAGTTGAGAATAGTTCGTGAATTCCGGCGGTGCAGATAGAGAGAGGTTAGCGTCATATGAAATTTCTCTTTAGTAACGAGTTGTTAAAAAGTAAATCTAAGTATTTGTGTTGTTGAATAGAAATAAAATGAGTTCAAGTAGAAGAAGCTGTGTACATCATCCTGATATTTTTTGCTACATATGCGGGGAATACACGCTACTGGAAAACAGAAAATCTATTAGTGACTTTGTAAAGAGGGCTTATCTTGGATATTTTGGTGTTAAACTTGGTGATCAGGATAAAACCTGGGCACCACATATTGTCTGTAAAACTTGTACAGAGCATTTATGACAGTGGACTACCGGGAAAGGGAAAAACCTGAAATTTGGTGTACCAATGGTTTGGAGAGAACCAAATAATCACTTTGATGAATGTTATTTCTGCCTAGTAAATATTACTGGAATCAATCGAAAGAACCGTAATAAGTGGACTTATCCAAATTTAGTCTCTGCAAGACGCCCTATCCCTCACTCAGAAGAAGTACCAATTCCAACTTTTCACCAGCTACCAGAACTCTGTGAGGACGCTTATTGTCTCTCTGATCAGAATTCTGATACTACTGACGGTGACAGCGATTTTGAAACGATATCATCAATTCCTCAATGTTTCAACCCAGATGAGTTAAATGACCTCACTAGAGATCTCAATCTGTCGAAAGAAGCTTCTGAATTACTGGCTTCCAGGTTGAAGGAAAAAAATTTACTTGAACCAGGAACGAAAATTACATTCTATCGCACAAGGGAGAAAGATCTGCTACCTTTTTTCTCTGAAGAACAAAATCTTGTATTTTGTCATGCTGTTAGAGAACTCCTGAGAAAGTGGGTCTTCCTGAATATTCTCCAGATGATTGGCGCCTATTTATTGACAGCTCAAAGCGAAGTTTGAAATGTGTTCTTCTACATAATGGGAACAAATATGGCTCAATACCAATTGCTCACTCAACGAAAATAAAAGAGCAATATGACACCATAGCTTTGGTCTTGGAAAAAATAAAGCATCGTGAACACCAATGGGTGATTTGTGTAGACTTAAAAATGGTAAACTTTCTCCTTGGACAGCAAAGTGGACACACAAAATATCCTTGTTTCTTGTGCCTCTGGGATAGCAGACACAAAACGCAACACTGGGTTAGAAAAGAGTGGCCTAGGAGAGAAAACATGGATGTTGGGGAAAAGAATATCATCAACGATCCTTTAGTTCCACGAGAGAAAATCATCTTTCCACCACTGCATATCAAGCTGGTTCTAATGAAGCAGTTTGTAAAGGCTCTTGATAAGAATGGATCATGCTTTGCATATATAGGGAAAAATGCCTCAGCTGAGTATGGAAAAAATTAAAGAAGGAATATTTGATGGCCCACATATAAGACAGCTGATTAAAGACCCTGACTTCATAAATTCAACGAATGAGATTGAACAAAAAGCCTGGATTTCATTTGTTTCAGTTGTCCAAAATTTTCTGGGTAAACACAAAGCTGAAAACTATGTTGAATTAGTCAATGAAATGCTGAATAATTTCAGATCCCTTGGGTGCAACATGAGCATTAAGGTGCACTATTTACATAGCCACTTAGACCGTTTTCCTGATAATTTAGGAGATATTAGTGAGGAGCAAGGTGAAAGATTTCACCAAGATATAAAATGTATGGATGATCGCTATCAAGGAAGATGGGATACTCACATGATGGCAGATTACTGCTGGACTTTAAAACGGAATTGTTCCAAAATACATTCAAGAATGTCACGCAAAAGAAGTTTCCGAAATGTTCAGTGAGTAATTTGTTTAAATCATGACTTTTTCTGTTTTCTTTAGTATTTAATAAGCAATATCTATGTAATATAATAAAAAATCCCTGTTTAATTTGTTTGTTTAAACCATGGTTTTTCTTTTAAAATAATGTAATGCATGATTCATTAAAATGTTGATATCTTAAAAATTCAAGCTGATCGGCAAAAATTAATGGCATATTTGGATTCAGCGCATCGAATTCATATAAAATCACCTCCAAAATCTTTGGCACCAAAACCACTGTTGACCAGTGTTATATATATATTATATATATATATATTTATATATGTATGCTTTACATGCCATGATATTTTAAACCACTGAACTGTAGGAATCTAGATTTAGAAACATTTTGAATGATAATAAATGCAGTTTGAAAGCTGATTTTTAACTGCATATTAATTATGAGTTGTTACTAATGTTTGCCAATAGAATTAGCTAAAGTTGCAAATAGGTGTCCATATTTAAGCCTATAGAAATTTTTAATAAATTTTGTAATAGATTTTTTTAACAGTGGAGTTACAAAATTCTTCAAATATAATTTTTTAACTGATAAATAAAGAATATACTTTTTTTATCAGAAAGGAATTTCACATATAATTTTGTATAAATTACGAAAAATTTACGAAATTTTTTTTTTCGATTTTTTAAATATATAAATTATATACTTCAAATAAACTGACGAATCGTTTCAATCCTTTTAGAAAACCTCTCACGCACTGAAATTTTGAATTAAAATTAACTTTATCTGTAAGTATAATTCTTAATTTCAATAGCATAACTACTCATGCGCAAATTTTAATAAATCTTAAAAAAAATGCTCATATTGAAAAATTTCACGAGAACTCAGAAATTGAAATAAAAAGAAGTTTATTTTACCTTTTAGACATTAATTCTGTGCAATTAGAACTCCAAGAATATAAATGTTCTTAATGAAGATTTAAACATTTTTAATTTCCTAAGTGGAAATGAAAAACTTAAAATAAGCAACACAGAACAGAAATACATTTAATTAAATGAGGGTACGAGACAAATGTGGGTATTTATTTAAAAATATGAAGTTTGCTTAGACAACATATTAATTAATTAATAATTAACTGGCATTTTTATCTCTTTAAATTTTTCATGATATAAATCAACTTTAAAAATTAAATGGCTAAGTACGTTTAAAGCTACATAATAAAAGACAATGAAACTGAAAACTTTTGTTCTAAGTTCACAACACTGAAATAAACTTTTGTAAAATTTTTAAATACATAATATTTACATTTTTGGGTAATTTTTTCAAAAAAATTGTGAAGTAATTGGTTTATTTATGATTAATGTAAGAACTTTCCAAGAATATTTACAATTGTATATTATAAAAATAGATATGCAAATAAATTTTTAAATAAATGAGGACTTTAGTGTCGTACTAATTTAAATAAATTTTTATATGTGAAAAAAGCAATAATGAAATTGTTTGTTTTTTTAATGTATTTTTTCAGTAAAACTATTTTTGGAAAAAAAATATGTAGCTTACAATTTTGCTTATAAAAACAGAATCTGCTTGTAAATGTAAATATTTTTTTATGATATTTTTAATTCAAGATATAATTTTAAGTGTAAAAATAAAATTAATCACAATACATTTGTTGTAAGATTATACAACAAAACTAAACAAATAACAGTTTATCAGAGAATTAAATGAAGATTTTTATGCCAAAGAAATTATTGTACATCTGAAAAAATTTTCTATTTAAAAAGGAACATTTTATGTATTACAGTTTTTGTGATGATCTTTAAATTATATTATCATACATTAATAAAAAAAAATACGAAAGTTTAAATTTTATTCCTGTAATAATAAAAAAAAAAAAAAAAAAAAAAAAAAAAAACATCGGAAATATTTTTAAAGGAAATGTAATCTTCAATAATGCAAAACTTTATTCGAAATGTGATGTCACTTCTTGGGACTAAGAATATGTTTTTAGCAATTTTTAATAAATTATAAAAAGAATACAAATTTTATTGGAAAAGCACAGTTTTTGAACAACAGTAAACGAAAGAAGACAGATTTCAACAAATTTTATTTTTCTATTGAGAGATGTGAGGGATATATTGCACTCTGTTTGTATGGTAATAATAATAATAATAATAATATTATTATTATTATATACATATAAATATATATATATATATATATATATATATATATATATATATATATATATATATATATATATATATATAACATATCACTGGTGACATAAAGCATTAGAATTATTCTATTTGATATGATTATTGAACTCAAAATTTTTATTTTTTTAGATATATGACAGATAGTTATGATGAAAACATCTACTAAACTAAAAAACAATATATGTTATTCATACTTATTCACGAAAGATTGGCATTAATTTGAAACTCCTCCAAGATTTATATTACTACGCAAATTACTTCTCCAAAATGTGTACGTTTTTATGTGAACTTCTTATGATTATCAATCGATAAATTATGATCAATTATAACTTATTAGACGAAAATTTCAAAATGAAACATGATAAGTAAAAATTGTAAATATTTTCTCCATTTGTCATTTTACATGAAATTCATCATTTATAAAAATGACACCTTGTACAAAAGAGAAAATTTTTCATATTTTCATTCTAACTGCAGATCCTAGAACATATCATTTGAGTGGATGCAACGTTTTAAATAAACTTTAATTTTACAATTGCTTAAAAGTTGACATAATTATTTTTTTTTAATTTATTTATTTTTACTCTAATATTTTAGTTGATTAAGAAGCTTTCTTTTTAGGTACGAAAAATTCCTAAGCGGACAGACGTATTTGCAAAAATTACTGCTTGTAAAATAAGAAAAGTACTTGCAATAATCAATAAACAAGTAAGCTGAGTTTTTAAGATTTTGTTTAATATTTTTAAAATTTATTAGCCCCTTCTTTCTCATTCCCGTCAAACTCACATGGCGACATTACGCTTCGTATTTCTTGTACCGAAGATATTTTCGTTATAGAGTGTGTTTGAAAGTACTGTAAAAAAAGATTAGAAAATTCTATTTCTTTTGTCCGCAAAAATATTTTTTTCGCATTTTATGCACCATATGGCAGGTAAACTATATTCAATGTAATTAGAGATAGTTTATTTTATTCTGGATGTCAGCATTATTCAAACTTTTTTGAAAAAAAGTAAGCAATTTTTTTACTGTTTTCTTGAATATTATATGATCGTTAAGGGGTTAGTAATGTGCTTCAATTTTATGATATAAACGATATTCTTGGTAAAATGTTTTCATTTCTAAAATATGTTAAAAATAACCAGATTTATATTGATGATTCATATTTGTTCTATAAAATCATCAAATTGAAATCTGTAATTTTCTTACGTAAATAGATTCACACAACTCACTTTAATCTGACAAAAATAATATTGGTTTTAGAATTGTAAAATTTTGAATAATAAAATTATGAAATTATAAGATTAAATATTCTATTCTTTAGTAATCTTATTTCCATGTAAATTGTTTGCAGAATAAAACAATTTAGATTTTGTCATTAAAATTTATTGAATAAGATTTATATTTATTATTTAAACTGTGGACCTAAAAAAAGATCTAATTAAAAATTCAATATTTTTTCACGTGTAAATGCTTTGCATAGCCCGTGATGTGTGATAAGATAAAATGATACAATAGTTTTCTGTTTGTATCATATAACTCAAGTGTTATAAGATAAATGATTCAATAGTTTATTCAAGTAATCATTTTACACAACATGTAAAATAAATTGAGTTGTTCATTAACTGTAAAATGTAACACATTTTGAAAAATATATGAAAGAATATGACAAATTTTAAGTTCAGATTTAACATAAGATAACATTTAATTTTAACAAATTGCAGCTAAGCTTAAAACTGTGCCACGAAATGTACAAAACATTAAAAATATTTTTTACAATATTATAAAGGATTTATAAAAAGATCACAACAAGTAAATAAAAGTTCACAATTTGTAAATAACAGTAAGATGGACGTTATTATAAACATAGATTGCATTATTAGATTGCAGATAAACATTTTAACCAAAAATAATAAATTTCATCAACATAAAATTATAACAAATGGATTTCTAAATGTTCGCATGACCACACACACATGTATATATTTCTATATCTCTTTATCTATATATATATATATATATATATATATATATATATATATATATATATATATATATATATATATATATATATATATATATATATATATATATATATATATATATATATATATGTAGTCCTGTTTACCTCGAGTTCATTTGCAGTTATTAGTTTATTTCTAAGCCATGCCGTAAACATAAATGATATTTAACAGTTTAAAAAAATGTTTAATAAATGAAATCATTCATTTTATGTCAAAAATTATTGTATTTTTGGGTATCTGTAGAATCACACACATTAAAAACCCATTTTTATTTCAGTCCTTTTAAAAGTTAAAATATTTAATTCCCTTAACATGAAGCATTTCATACACAAGTGAATAGCAATTTATGAGATTACATGTAAAACTTTTACCTAAAGAAATTTATATGAATCATTACTTACATTTGTCAGATTTTTATAATATTATATTTATATTATCTGGGCATTCTTTAAATGTTAAATACCACCCTTCCTCAAATTTATGGTTTTTTTATGTGTATATCGTAGGATATTAAAACCAAATTTCTAAATTGTCTTTATATGCAAATAAAATTCTGGTCACTTTACCATGTAGGAATTTTCTATATTCCTTTTTTTTTGTAAGGAACAACTTTTATGATATTAGAATTTTAATAAAGATTTAAGTCCTTTTGTCATTTGACTTCTAGAAAATATTAAAAGAGAAAGGTAACGGGGAAAACAGCCCTTGGGAATGACGGTATGTCAGTGATTTCAAAAGAACTTTGAGTTATGAATCGAGAAAGATCGATGGTGAATATAAGCATGCACTTCCTTACCCTCAGAACACTTACGAGCGGTACAAATGGAATTTAGAAAAGATTTTGAACTATGTGAGTTAATTTAATTGACTTAAGCAATTTATAATAGAAAGAAAATTTTAGAAGACATATATTTGTTGCAGTTTATATACTCGTGATGTAAAATGAAACAATTCTTTTACGATAATGGTAAATTAAAAATGCTTTGGAAAAAACACCCAACTTAATTTTTTTTCTTGTTCAAATTCATTTAACAAAAAACAAATAAATTTTGGAGTGAAATAAATATGAAGTGTGGATATGATAAAATACATCTTTATCAAAATGCCATTTAACATAATTAATCTCAATCGAGAATAATATACTAGTAATGTTTTAACAAAGTTTATTTCGCCTTCTAGCACAACTAGGGAATGATTTCAGGAACAGGCAAAAGATAGCACCTACACTGTGAATGAGCCATTGTTATCCTGAAAACGAGTGCACCCATTTCAGAACAGTGGGTTCTCCAGAAGAATTCTAGACATAACTAGACGCCTCCAGATGTTTCATTTCTCTTAAAGGAAATTTCAACCACGACCTATTTTACAAGAAACAATCATCACTAATAAAAATGATCGTCTCCAGTTGAGATGAGTATAAAAACTGCTTCTTTCGGTAGCGACATGAAATAATGTTTTTCTCAATGAGACCAGCTTAGATTGTTTATAATCTAAACTGGAAAAATTAATACCGACCAAATTTTTCTTTCCGAAAATTTTCCTTATATATTCTAATTTTACTATACTTTATTATAGTTTTCTTTGCTTTGACCATAAAAAAATAAAAACTACGACTTCATACTAATTTAATAGTATTAAAAAAATTTAATTTTTCACTTTTAAAAAAATCATCAAATTATTGTTTATGTTAATGTTAAACAACACATTTCTTGAGAATGAATGAATGATCAAAAAACATTAATTTAAAAAATATTATGAAACTTTCTAATAAATTACTTTAAAAAATATATGATATTTTTCTACGAAATATTACGTTATTTTTTGTAAATGTATATGGAAATAAAATATATGACAAAAAAGCAAAAATAGGTTGAAATAAATTTAAAAGGAACAATTTGAAAAAAAAAATTCACTAGTATATATTCTTATTAACGGAAATATATTTTTTTATATAAATATCTATTTCTTATTCAAAATTTGATTTTAATGCTTTTAGATTCGAATCTAGTGAAAAATTATAGGAAATATATTTTTAGCTTTCACTATTTTCATAAATTTCAAATTGGGAATTGTTAAGCAATTTCACTTTGAACTTAGAGAGTTACCAGAAGCAATATTATATATTTATATGGAAAAAATACAGTTTTTTTTCACATTGCTCAGTATTTTTACTTTAAAAATACTGAGCTAAAAACTCAGCTTTAAAAACTCATTGAGCATAAAAACTTTGATTTTATAAATTAATTTTCTCTGTTATTGATCTCCATTTCATTTAATTTAAAAGAGAGTAGATATAGAACGTTTATTTATTTTAAAAAGCATGTTTTTTCTAATTTGTTAAGAAACATTTTTAACAATTATCTTCCTCAATAACATTTCAATGAAGAATTTTCAGTTTCTTTGAATTATCTAACATATTTTGGCTATATTTGTGTTTATTAATCACTAATATGTTAAGAATTATCTTTCAAAGTACTCAACGATACTCGAATAAAAATTATAATCAATTTAAATTAAAGGAATGAATAAAAAAACATAAATCGAAAATAACTGCAATGTTGTTGATCCCTAATTTATTATAATAAAACCAATTATACTCAATATACAAAAGAAATATAAAAACACAATGTTAAATAATCCATAGCTTATCAAATATGATACAAAAAATAACATCTTTCTAAACAATAGAAATTATTTAAGATTAAAATCGATGAAATAAGAAATATAAATGTGCCTGCCAAATTACTCGGATATTAAATATTTAGTCCCAGTTCAGAATAAATTCTAATTTTTAAATATTTAAGAGTAGTCCTCTAATTCACTTAATCAGATAATCAAAACACATAAAATAAAATGACAAATATATAAAAATAATACACAATAAAAATAAATAATAAAACACCTAAAATAAATACAAAATGAAATGTTTGACTCTTTGCTTTTCCAAAAAATCTTGCTTTTAATAACTTTTTTTTCATTTTTTATTTTTGATTAAGAAAAATTTGTATTCATTAGTGGTTAATATTTTAAATATATAGTTCAAAACATTAAAAGATTATATAAACAGTAAGTGTGATTAAATTATTTAATTCCAACAAAATTTAATTAATTTACTTATTGCAACATAGACACATTAAGCCATTTGTCAACATGAACATTTTATTCACGTGAAAAATATTCTACTATCTTGGTAATTTCTAGTTGCAAATAAACAAGTAAATCTGAGACACATTATTGTATTTTTTGATTTACTTCCTATTTAATTAAAGCACCACTATTTTGAAGGGAAACCAATAGTAATTCTCTCATTAAAACAATCTGAAAGACATCTTCGTGTTATGAAATACATTTCAAATTTCTTCCAATTTGAGATTTCATTTTAAATATCTGTTATTAAGTTTGTCTTTTCCAGGAATGAATGAAAAAATTTGACCATAAATATTGAATTTTCTTTTTTTCGTAAATAATTTAGTTCCAAAAGAACTTTAAAATAGCTTTCTTCCCAACAAATGCGAAAAGAATAATTTAGTTTCTCTGTCAGACTAATTAAGTAAGAGTAAAGCAACACATATGGAATCGACTAGACATGGTAGAATCGACTTTCTATGCAGTCAATTAAGTTGCAGTTACTGAAATAAGAAGCGAAGATCAAATACGGAGCAACTGTTTTCCAGTTTTCGTACAGACTGCGTAGGAGGATATAAAGAAGCAATTCCACAGATGCTCTATAGGATTCAGCTCTGGAAATAGAACTGAACATTCTTTCTCTCCAAATCAAGACCCTTAAATATTCCTCAAAAACTGCAGCTCCATGATGTCACGCATTATCATCCACCAGAAGGAAATAATTGTCAATTGCACTGGCATATATATAGATCAAGAATCTCATTGCGATACCTCACACCATAAGCAGTTTCACTAGGGAACAAATGCAGATCAGTGATACCACTGAGTGAGATCCCTGACTATAACATTATTCCATCACCTCGATAACTGTTTCCACAGTGTTGGGCTAATGGTACCAAGTGCTTTGTTGTCTTGAGATCAGCATAAGTCCTGAATCGCTCTTATGTGTGAATCTGGACTGGTCTGTGTAAAATGGAAGAGATTTGTAAGAAAAGTGTTCTCTTGCCAAAAATAAGATGTCTTTTCTCTGTCATCCAATGAGGGGGGCACAGGCAATTAGTCACCTTACACAGAGACCAGCATGATGAAGGCACCTTCACTCAGTACTAGCGGATATTTTTCTTCTGATGCTACATAGTGGTTTTCAATTAATTAATTCGGAGAAATGGTTTTTCTTTTTCGGACCAAAATAAATATAAAACTGTCTTTTGCAGGTTTTTTAGCATGACGTTGGCTTTGAGCATATCTTATGAACACATGAGCTATGGTTTTATAATGATTACAGAGACTATGTAACACAATGCGAGACACATAAAAGCCCTTAGCAGCTTCAGCCTTTGGCATTCCCATTTCCATCTATCTGACATCCTGCCAATTTAACAAATCTATCAAACTGCTTCTTTCAGATATTGTGGTGCTGTAATGACTATTAGCAACGAATCTTCCCACAAAAATTGAAAATCAACAAAAATTACATGCGTAATTACGAAAACCAGACGCGTGCATATCTTTCTCTCATTCATATATACTTGTTTTTTCTATAAAAATGATAGCTATCGTTTTTGCATGAAAAACATTTTTTTATCATTTACATAAACTATTAATTTTATTATTAGTGTCATTTTTATGGCGATTTTTGAAAAACAAGTTATTTTTTAACTCTGTAAAGCCAGAGTAAGGCAGAGCATTCGCATGAAATAACAGCATAAATTTACTATTATTAATTTTAATTCATTTATTTATATATCTAAACTATAATTCACATAGAAGTTCATTCGCTAACAGTTAGAATGAAACGCGTGGAAATCTAAAGCAACACTTTCGTTTTCAACACACTTAAAAAAATTGTATTTTACTTACCTTTTTTTGCATTTTTGTCTTTTTTATTTGTGGAATAATTAAATAACTATGATGTTTATCATTCGCAATATATTTATCTAAAAAAATTCAAATTTTTCTCTAAAAACATTTCCTTTAAATAATTACATTTTTTTCTTTTTTAAATATTCTGAATCTAGTAATTCAATTTTTTTGTACATTGAAGATTTTCATGGCATTCAGTTTTGTCACATTTTCTCAATATATTTGGTTAATTTATGAATAGAAAAGTTTTTGTTTTTTGTACCACATCTATTCTTTATCTATTTTATTGACAAATAAAAATGTTTCATTATTTTTAAAGAACAAGAACACTAATTAATTTAGTTTTTCTCAATGATTTCTTAAGGGAAAAAACACTTTTAGAAACTTTTTTTAATTTCATAATGTTTGTTTATTCTTAGTACTTTTTTTTCATTTTAAGAATTAATAAAGTTTTAAAAGTAATTTTTTTGCAGAGATGGATTTCTACCACAAAGTATGTCCTTTATAAAAACGATTTACTCAAAATTATAATTTTAAATTATTGTCAAGTGATATGTGAAGAAAACTCTAATCATCACTCCAAAAGATCAATTAGTATATATTAGCAAAAATATATAACAAAAATCAGACCCATAAAGCCTTCTAGATTTTGAGATTAAAAGTATCTCTTATATATTAAATATACACTTAGATATTTTTTCCTTAATTGATGTACTAATTTAACTAATGATTAAACTATTGTGAGATCAATAAATTTCCCGAAGAAAACAATTGTTATTCATAAATTAGTGTTTTCAATACTAGAAAAGTTAAAAATACTTAGATAATTAAAATTATTTGACATTCTTATTGAACAACAATAAAGTCAAACTTAAGACAGTAAATTAAGCTAAATTCTGGAAAACAGTGCATTTTTATATATAAAATTATACTCTCTTGTTATATATAATTTAATATTCTTCTGCCAGGAAATTAACAAACTAAATAGATTTTAAATACTTTTGAGTAGAGTTTATAGTCTATTTTAACCTCAGATCTTAAAGCACGTCCAAAATGTTAATTGTTATAGTAAAGTGATTCTGAACCCATCTCTTGATTGCAATAGGATCTCCCAATACAGCCTTATCTATGACAAAACAATAAACCATGTAAGCCATTTGTCACACAATTCATATTTAGCAAGAACATTGCAATTCCTGGAAATGCAATCTTCTACAGAGAATCACGTACCTCATTCCAGCATTACCTCTTTATTCAGCGTGAATTAATAATGAAGAAGATAGATCTGATCAATAAATCGCAGTAAATCTTCAATTTTATTTAGTACAACGAAGCTCTTTTGAAAAATTGGCGCCGTATCCAATCTTTCGCAAATTAAACATTTATATGTCGTTTTGAATTATATTTTACGTATTACTTGTTATGTAATATTTTTGTTTTATTAAGAACTGTATTAGTTTTTATATCTGGCTATATGTATCTGACATACATATACTTTAAGCTAATTATTGTTATCGTAATTAGACCAAACAGAATTAACACTGTATATAACTTATGATTATATTATATATATTGAGTCACAATTTGAACACAGAGTTTAACTTAATCCAATAACTTTTATTTTTTAAAAATTTAAATAAAAAAGGAATGTTTTAATATTGCAAGAAACATATATGGAGTTTATATTTCTTTACTGATTTCAGTGAAATCATTAACTTATTCTTTAGTATGTTAAAATTTTCTTGCATTTTATATCATGAGTATTTTGCATTGCATTAATCTCATTCATTTTTAATGTAACTTTATAAGCCTACCACAGCAAATCTTATTTAAAATTTAGCTTGATTTGCAATTCCCATTATAAATAAAATATTAAAAATTATTTCGAATAATTTACTCCAATAACTTATATAATAAAGAAGACTTTTATAAATGTATTTACATTTGAGAATATACAACAATTTTGATTTTTTCTGCAGTTTTATCTCATTTTTTCATTTTTTAGTTACTTTATACGTATACGCTATATTTATATACTAACAGCTTTTATGTTAACTCTTCAATATAAGCATCCATAATATATTGACTCGCCTTTTTTAAAACAATTTAATCACGTATTCTTCGGTGAAATCAAGGAATGTAATTAACAAGAGGTGCATTAACGTAAGTGTATATTAGTATGAAAAAAAATTGAATACATTTACATGCTTCAAAGTATCAACGAAGTGCTGAAAATGAAGTTTTAAAATTTTTACAATGGATTTATCATGTGAATTAACATTGGTTGTAATGTTTGTGATGATATTGTAAGTTCGTTACAATGTTTGGTGATCAGGTGATGTTACAGGTGAAATCAATTTTTCAATTAAATCATACTGATACAGCATATGATCTATGAATTATTTGATCATGTGGATTCAAAAGTTTATCATTAGGAGGAAATTAAAAAAAACTTCATCAGCTTGGTTGATCTAGTAACATTTCAACAGTATAGTTGTTTTTGATTGAATTTCTGTAAACTCTTTATGATTATCATAGTTGTTTCGGAGAAACTATTATGAATTCTAATTTTTTCCACATATTTCGATTTTTTAAATAATTGAACTGGATTTTCATTAGTTCAATAAAAAACACTATAATGAGTTTAAAAGTTCATTGAAGAAGAATATATTTTGGTGACATAAATATAAAAGTGCACCCTATTCTGAATGTTATTTTGGCTGCTTTCTGGAATTATTTTGAGTTTAATGATTCTTAGTAGTATTTTTCAGAAATATACTTACCAGAAATACACAAGTGTAATAGTAACATAATTAAATAAAAGTATAATATATAATTCTACTGCCTCTTATGGCTCAACTTTGAAGAGTCATTTTCGAATACTGTAAGTCGTGAACTTCTGTTAGAATTCACAAAACAAGTTATCCTGGGGGCACTTACGACTTATTAAGGATGAGAATTTTGTCTCAACATTATTCGAGCATTTAATATAATACTTGAGGGATACTAAGTCCATATGGGAAGTATATATACAGACTTTGTATGCTTGCAATATGATAATGCGGATTTTTTTAACATACATTATTTGCCATTAATACAGCTTCTATCGCTTTCTACTTCTGCATTAGTAGCAACATAACAATGTCCCATAGCCAATGTTTTACTATAAAATAGCATTGCAAAATTTCTAACGACGTAATGTTGCAGCGAATATTAACGTCTACCGCGTAATTACCTTCTGTTAACTTTTCATATGTAGTAAACTATATTCACATGTCCCAAACATGGAAATTCGGGAAAGCTCCCAAGGACCCACCCTGACAGATGTGTATGGTGATAGCAGAAGCTCAAACGCCATCGTCCATTGTTCAATATTAGCTGAGGGATTGAATCTGGGGCTTTCTCGTTCTTAAGATAGTATTCTACTTATAGGATACGGTTATCCCAAACTACGATTTTATATCTAAAACTTTGAGTACGGAATTATTTTTTTTATCAGAATTTCCAGTTATTAGCCAACTATATGGAAGTAATATATTCGCTCATTACTTGAAACTTTTTGAAGCGGAAATTTATGTGGAAAAATGGCCGAACAGGCAGCCGAATGTTTGGCGCACTTGCTTTCGGTTTAACAGTGCGTGGGTTCGAATATCCCCTTGGACATGGATGTGTGTATTGGTTCGGAATCCACTTTAAACCACAGTTCTCGGTCTAATTATCCCTGGTGTGTAAAAATGACCGTTGAGCGATAATTAAACAAATAATCAATGGTAAAATGTGCAGGTTTCAAAACTTTCATGTTTGGGCTTTTAGTTCACAACAGATTTAAAACCTGTTCCATTCATGCGTAACTTAAAACTTGTACTTTTTTAAAAACATAATTTTACTTATACCAAATACTATTTGTATAATAAACATTGAAAAATATTAATATAAACATTTCTTATGTTTTTAATTTTAAAAAAATTTCACTAGGACTCAACAATAGATGATTTCAGGAATTTGTTTAATTTAACAAAATTCTAATTCATATCGATTTATTAGAAGTGTCAGATTTCTAAAGAAGCATTGAAGTATTTAAAATATTCTTTAAAACAAATTTAAAATGAATAACAAAAAAAAATAAAAATAAAACCTAATACACACACACACATATATATATATATATATATATATGTATGTATGTATGTATGTATACATACATGAAGTACTTGTATAATATCTGCTTTCCACTTGTACCATTATTTGTTTTTAAATTTTTCTTATATTTGAATGCATATACTTGACTTTTATATTTCCACAGTTTGTTTTAAAAATTTTATTTCTGTTCGTTCCGAAAGCAGTTTTGAAAACATTCGAATTGGCGCGGCATAGTTCCATATCAAACCTATTTCAGGTGAAATTGTCAGCTACCATAAGAGCGCAACCATTTTTTCGTATATATGTATGCCAGCTATGAAAATATTGAATTTTAAAATACAAATATAACATATACAACATATACATTACTCAAAACTGTTGTAAATATTTTCTATTATAAAATAGCATTTACTAGTTAAATATTGATTTTCACATTTTCAAACAAAATTTATATATACTTTGAATATTATTTTACGTAGGATGTATATTATGTAATATAATACACAGTCATTTGTATCATTTCTTATTGATGTTCTCCTTATAATCAACATATATTTTAAATATTTTTATTGGTTAGGTTTCTCACTTTTTTAAAACGTAAGGTTCTACCACAAATAAAATAGGCACAATTACTTTTATAAATTAATTAATTAATAGAAATTTCAATGAAACTTTGTCTTATATTTTCAAATGAACGAAATTTATTTAAAGAATGCATTATCTAGCATTACACACACACACACACACACACATATATATAAGTATATATGCAAGTTGCCCCAAAACGACCGCATAAACTCTGCACAGATAGATTCCTCGTTGGGAGTACATAAAAACTGTCCAAAGAAGTTGTACGATTTATAGTTTACGAGAAAAATACGAAAAGCAAAGTATGGAGTCCCTGCTGGGGTACAAGAACAAATACTTTATTTTACATATCAACAATAGTATTTTCATATATTTCCAGACGATAATGTCATTCGCCATGCATATCACGTAAGGCATACTCCCCGCCATTGAATGACGTTAAGCCACCGTTGAACTGGTATTTAAAAAGCTGCACAGGTTTTTACGATCTGAGAGGCTACACCCATTTCGATATACAACTGTGCAAGGTCTGAAATCAGATAACTTTCAGAAACGCGTGTCCTTCTGTAAATGGCTGTTGCAGCAGCAGAACACAGATAATGGTTTCATTGCACATATCCTGGGGACTGATGTATCATGCTTCACTCATGATGGGATATTAAACCATCACAACAGCCATATGTGGTTTGAGGTCAATACGCATGCAATCTGGGTGTAGAAACATCAGGATTATTGGTCTCTTAACGTGTGAACCGGCATACTCGGGGAACGCCTGTTTAGACCATATCTGTTGCCTGAATGGCTCTCGGGACAGTCGTACTTGCTGTTTCTCAATGAAGTTTAAACTTAGTTCTTCCAGGACGTACCATTAGCGGTAATACAGGGACTTTGGTTCCAGCATGATGGGGCTTAGGCACATTTCTGTGCTCCTGTACGTGTTGGCTGGGTAAGGAATATCCTGGCCGCTGGATCGGACGTGGGAGTCCGGTTCTATGGCCGCCACGTTCACCAGATCTTACATAATTGGATTTTATATATGAAGCCATCTCAAGGAACTGGTTTATTGAGACGTAGTGACAACGTCAATGGACTTAGTTGCTGGACTGCATACTGCTTGTACTTCAGTGAACACCGCAATACTGCAACGTGTGATGACAGCCATTCCATGACATATTCAAGCCTGCCCCAACATGCACGGCGGAGACTTTGAACACCTGATTTAAACTATGCATATACTGCTGTTGATATGTTCAATAAAGTGTTTTTCTTGCACCGGTGGTAACTTCATAACTTTTATTTTCGCATTTTTCTCGCATGCTATGGATGTATAGGAAATCTACTTTGGGCAGTTTTTATGTACTCCAACGAGGAATCTAGCTATGTAGAGTGTATGCAGTCGTTTTGGGTTGGTTGGTTGGTTGGTTGGTTTGTTTGTCGCTCAACGGTCATTTTTTGCTCACGAGGGCTAATTAGACCGGGACCTACGGTTTAAAGTGGATTCCGAACCACTACAAACATCCATGCCCAAGGTGGGATTCGAACCCACGAACTGTTGAACCGAAGGCAAGAGCGCTATCCATACGGCTTCCAGCTCGGCGAGTGTTTTTGTGACACTATATATATATATATATATATATATATATATATATATATATATATATATATATATATATATATATATATATATATATATATATATATATATATATATATATATATATATATATATATATATATATATAAGAGTTTTGAAAATTAATTTGTTTATACTCAAAGGAGAGTGTACCTTATTATAAGCGAATGGTTGTTGAGTATACGTGGTGGAAAATTTATTTTATTAACATTTTTTTCTAAAATCAGTAGTATTCTTGTTATAAACTTCGGTTAAATGCAGTTTCTATTGGTTGATATGAAAGTAAAATGTTCAGGACATTTTTTTAAAAATTCCTTTGAAATAAAATAGATCATTAGCTCAGTTAAGTAGAATAATAAGGTAAGAGTAGTAATTTAAATGGGATTTTTGCTTCCTTTTGATAAATCTCACTATTATTGTATACATTAAATGAAGATTATTACCAGAGATTATGATAATTCTGTCACCGATTCAAGGACTTTCTGCAATGTATTGTATTATGTAAATTACGAATGCTCAGAAAGATAACAAAAACACTGGAAGCTTGAATTACGATGTTTTATTATGATTTGCTCCAAGATAAAGGATTATTCAAATGCAGATTTTTTGAATTCCGAATCTCTTCTAAACTCATGTTTAGAAATTAATTAATTTTATGTATTCAGAAAGTATCAGAAATAAATTTACTTGGGATGTATAAGTTAGATTAGTGAATTCCTTAGGCTGGGTCTCAGGCTTGAAATAAATATTCTCTAATTATTTCAGGTGAGTATTTCATAATTTTTGTAAGATGAAAAAAATAACAATAAAATCTTCTAACAAATAATATGCATTGTTTAAACTATTCGCAGGCTACTTTGCAAATGTTTATTTCAACATTTGCTGCTATAATAGTTCTATGTCTAATTATATTTTACACGTAATTATTTTGTCATTTTTTATGTTGTGCACAACAAAAATGTTTTGCTTGAATTGCATAGTTTTGATTATGTTTCATTCCTATTTTTAATGTTCAGTAAATGTAATTGTCTCAATTTGGTCACGATACTTTGATTTTATTTATTGCTCTCTTTGAGACTATATTTTTTAAATAATTTAAGCATTTAGATAATTTTCCTATTATATTCCTGAAATACTTAAAAATTTCATTTGCAAAATTTTATTTGAAACATCATACTTTCAGAAAGTATGAAATATGAGGCTTTTTTTTATAATTGAACGTGTCTGCAAGATTCATGATACGCAATTTGAATTTCTATATGAATTTGAATTTTTATGTGATTTTTAGCATAGAATAATTTATTAAATTGTGAATGGCAGAATACCTTTCCTCTATGTAACAGAAAATTATGTTCAGTGTCCATATTTATTTAAATATTATATTTATTCATTTTTTAACAACTGTATAACATTTCCAACAGCAAATCTTGAAAGAAGAGTTAAATTTGATTGCTTGAAAAAAACATGTTCTGAGCAAAAATATCAGAAAATCTCTAATTATTTTATATAGATAACAAAAAATTGCATAATATTTTCCCACAGAAATAACATCTTAACAATTCATGGAGTTTCGCGTGACTCCTACTTTAAACGTATAAGTTTTTATGGTTTAAATTTTATTTTAAGCTATAATGTTTGAGTTAATCGTCTTGGGTAAAAAATTAATGTAAATTAACAGTTTCAATATACTAAAATACATAAGACCTTTTTGTCTTAAGAATTAGAAGCTATTACTGCAGATATAAACAAAAAATAGTTTTCTTATAAATACATTTCTAGTAGGCAGCGGTGGCCTGATTAGTTGCAGTGTTTGTTCTTGTCATAGGAAGGAAGGAAGTTCATAGCTCGAATTAACCGTAAAATGTGTCGTAGTCGCTATGTTTTCCATGTGATGTAATACCTCTGGGAATGATAGGCAAGTCTGATGGCTATTGCTTGATCTTTGTTTCTAAATTATAAAGAATAATCTACTTTAGTTGCACAATAACACACTAAGGCACTATAACTGCACGATAACACGCAAAAGTTATCCCACTAAATAAGGTGCCGTCACTTCTCTTCCCCTTGTAGAGCTGAAAGGGAGAAACCATAGTAGATGGTCATTTTATAATAACAGCATATATATTTATTTTAATAATGGGTGTGAGGTCACTTTACTATCGTCATCAAGACTAAAATTACTGATGATTTATAGCTATAAGAAAATTTAAAAGAAATTGTAATTATACATTTCTCTAGAATACAAAACATTAAAAAATATATTTAATTTCTTTGATGTTTCATGTGAAAACAATCAATGAAAAAAGGAAAACAGTAATAATTTGAATATATTTAGCATTTAACAGAGTGAAGTGGAACTTTGTGTTCTACCAATCAGTAATTGGATTGATGTTCTTCCATTATAATTTTTTAAGAAAAAAACTATTTAAAACACAACGGGTGTTCATAAATCCACCTTTGGAGAACAAGGTTGTGGAGATTTAAGTTACAACTGTTGATTTTACAGGAAGGGCTGACCGATTGCCCTTGCTGTAAAATAGACTTCTAGACTTCACCTGACTTCTTCTAAGTTGTTCGTCCTGGATTCGAATCCCAACTTGATCATGGAATTTCCTTCTCTCTCTGTTTCTCTGTCTTTCCTTATGAGATGATGTATGAATGTAGCCCACCCTATATGTTGGTTTGTGGTGGTATGGCGTGAAAATATTACTCACCTCCAAGATTTGATTCACAGGTGCCTATTGGGTAACGATAAATGAGTAGAAGTTTCAACCCTTGTCGTGTCAAAGCATTATTCAACCGATCTCCACCTTTATTAAAAAAAATTACTGCAAGATATAAATCTCAAAATCTATCTAAAATTGTGATGTATAATGCAAAATTGTGAAATTCGAATAATACTTAGAGTTGTAATGCATATACATAAAAATACTTTAAGACTAAGCAAAATGCTATTTACAACTTGGATGCAGTTTATTGATAATGATATGTACCACTTATATACAATGAGAGTTTTAGTAATTGTATGAAATGATGTTAAATAAGTAAGAATAGGAATATATTATAAAATATGTTGTTATAATTCACACACATTATTCCTGTTGCTTGCTTACAATAGAATAAAATTATTTTACGTGAAAATTGAGTCCATTGATTTTGACGTTTCCACATCTAACGTAAGCTATCTGTTATATAGACAAATATCATATGAGTGAACAGTAAAACACATTTTACAATAGTTTGAATACATTTATCATTATATAATATAAATTACGTAACAGTATTAGCGTTATTATTTTATGATATAGCGTTTAAAAATAATGAGTGCGAGCCCCTAAGTCATATATAAGAAATTAAATTACGTTATTTTGATACAACTTTCAATAACTTTTGCAGTTAAATCCCCCCAAAACAAAAAGTAAAATTATTTATTTGTCTTTTTTATTTTTAAATTCTTATTACAGATATAAAGGTAAATATTTTAGTGATTTATACATATAAAAAATATAAAAATGTTAAATTAAGTATTATAAATATTGAATGATTATTTGACATCATAAATATGGAATTTCCTATGTTTTCTAAAAAGGCAGTAAATCATTCATCCACTAATTTCCGAACTTAAGTAAGAAAGCAGTAAAATTGCTTTAGAATTATTGCTCGAAAAAATATATGGATATATAAACCACACAGATCAATATTTAACCCCAAGTAAAGCAAGATAGGAAATAGTATATAAGAAAAAAGTATAAGTTTAATGAAAATATGAAGCTTGTATTAAAGATAGTTTTTCACATTACTTCAAGTAATCTTGTTTTCATACAGCAAGTTCTTGGCAAAATTCAAGGTCTGCTTGTATTATTTGCCTGTCAAATCACATATCTGTGCTACTAATGTCTCTAGTTTCATGAGCTTTTTAGCTATATGTTACCGCATAAATTCTACATTGAATTGAGATTTGGAAACTTAACAGGCACATATCAGCATTTGATAAATGGCCAAATGCTAAGATACTTTGAAATGCGCGTAATATATTTTAATTGAAACTGAATCTATTGAATCCACACTACAATTAACCAAAGTACCTCTAGTTCATTATAGAGAAATCACCTAATAAATAGTTAAAAATAAGTCTTTCTTTTTCTTAAATCATTCCAGTTGTGTTTCTATTCCTCTGATGCTTCGACATTTAATTTTTTCTAGAAAAGTAATTCTAATTTCTGATTTTTCCAGATTGTAGCGTGCTGGCTGAAACTAGAATGATTTTATGAGTCTTTGCAATAACTGGACTTTGACAAATTTTGATCTCTGAATGTAACTTCCAAATCCACTGTTTGTGTTTGACAAATGTTTTGCAATTTATCCTATCATTTAAATGAGTATTCCATTTGACTATTTTCTTGCATAGTTTGTAGACCTAGAAAGACAAGTTTATAGATGTAAATTTACAAACTAGCCTTTCTTCACGCAAACAATGTTTTATATCGTCAAACGGTATTCTTTTAACATCACAGTCCTATAGTTTTAAAGAAAGGTTGACATCTTTCTTTCATTTTGACATTTCTATTGGACTCTTATCAAAGAAAAACCGCAATCTTTTCTCTTTCATAAGCTGTAAAAATTCCAGTATTTTCTAAAGTTTTTATTTTAGATTTTAATATTATAATTTCAAATAAAATTGGAAACATTTTAACATTTTGTATATAGATAAAATGCATTCGATTATTTTTTTGTCATTTTAAAAAAAGAATAATCAAAATAATAAAAGTTATTTAAAATGATTCACCAGATTGAGCTTTGAAATTTATGTATTGGTCACATTTACAAAATTAAATTTCATGAAATTGTAAAAAGCATTTAATATTAATATTTTTTATTAATATATCAACACATTTCATATTGTTAGTAAAAGTAAAACTTTATAGTTTTTAAATTTTAAATGTTCTCAATGTCTCATACGTGTTGCTTCAAATTTTATAATATCTATGCAAAAAAAAGTAATAATAATTATATTATGATGTATAATTCAGTTTCAATTACTTTTCCTTATTTTAATTTTAGGGGAACACATTGATATTTTCATTGATTTTAAACGAATTTTTTTTCATTGAGTTTTTCTTCTCATTATTTTACATCAATGTTGAAAAAATACTTGCCCAGGGAATATTATTTATTTTTCATAAATATACTGCAGGTCTGAAACATTGCTTCAAAAAGAAGATGATAGACTACATGCATGGAAACAACGTAGGAAAATTGTTCTATGATGTATAAATAATTAGTTTTAACATTCCAATCATATAAAGAAACATCGCTAGCTACTATTACTATGTGAACAGTTGGTTTCTAAAATGCAAACTGAATTTGAGTATCTTTGCTGGGTGAAACGTTGATCCTCTATCTTTGTAAGAAGAAAATAATATTTTCTACAACTTTTCTGATTGTGAGATACGTCGAGTCACAGCTTATTAGTAAATTCGCTTACGAATATTCCTGCTTGCCTCACCAAGATCCTGTGGCATCACTAATGACTCATTAATTATTTTACAAGCAGTGTAGGGGAGGTGGTAACCTAGTGGTTAGAGTATCGGCCTTTCGTCCAGAAGGGTGGGGTTCGATTTCCAATGCCACCAAAGACCCACTGAGTACATGTAATATACATGCTCGTTAAATCTGTGGAATCGAAAGTCCTGTGGTTAGTCATTGAGCAGTTACCATGGGTGTAAAGGTCTGGAGAAATTTACTCCCCCTTAAAATAATGCCAAAACTGAGGGAGAAAATCCTCTAATCCTGCCGTTTATCGGTGGATTTGAAGATAAAAAGTCATACTTTCACCTTTATGGTGCTCTGGTTAAGCGAAAGGCGCCTCCAATTTACTTAAATTCACATAGCCAAGGCATAGCGAGTTTGGCTTGTCCAAGTGCCATTAGTAACAACAACAAGCAGTGTCTAGAAATACAATCATTTTGTAGACATTAGATGCACGCAGAATATTTTGTGATAACGTTTTCAAAAGTAGCTTGTATCCGCTCATAAACCAAGTTTTCGACTACCCTTGAAACTACATCACTGACAAAAAGTGTTTTCATGGGTCAGATCAATGGCGAATCTATAAGCAGAAAGGACATATTTTCAGTAAAATCCCGGTTCTGCTCATGACATTATGACTGCCGTATCTACAAAACATCATGATTTTCTCTTGGTGTGCAAACAATATCATGAAAAACGTATATTACCACAAAGCCTTCGACAACATCCTTTCAGACCATTGAGTAGTGTTCTTAGCTATGTGATTCTCTATGACTTCCTTTTCTCAATAATTAGATTTTGTATCATGGCCGTTGCATTTCTGTTGGGTTAAGTAACATAATTGTACATGTTACATAATTACGAAATGTTATCTTACATTATCAAATATAGTACATTATCAATAATCAATGGTTATATTTTAATAACAAAAAGTATTGGATGCTACCTAGTGCTCTGCGCTTTCTCCAGAACTTTAAGTAGAAAGTAAGGACTGATAAATAGTTACTGCATTACTGTGATTCATTATCTTATACAAAATACTGGGGTCATTGAACTATGGTATCGTTACACCATTAGCATGAAGTTACATGGAAAGCTCTACCATTTTTTGTTATGTAACCCATGTTTGATTCAATGCTTATGAATATAATACTGTTATTGCTACCAATTGTGCATGTTCTGGGTATTAATTTTATATGATCCATTCTTCCAAAATTCTTCCAATATATAACCACTTATTGCTCTCTGTGTTCCTGATATAATACAGATATTTTAAAACATTGGTGTTCACAGTAATAAATAATTAATTTTCTTATTTTAAAAATGAATTATTATAAACTATTGAGAGGAAAATTTATTTACTTTACACAGCTTTCAAATTTTTACTTGAAGTGGAAAATCAAAATATCTGAAAACCCATTTAGGCAATTAAAATTAATTATACATACATGAAGTTTCATTCTATTTGAATAAAAAAGAAAAAAAAAACATGACAAAATATGACACAAGTACATTTTTTTTCAAAATTAGCATAAATAATTTTAAAATATATTATAGCCAATTTCCAATCATTATAACATAGTTTTCAAACATTAATCATCAAGTGCTTAGTTTCTTAACATAATTACTCTTATTTTTATATCTGAATAAATAAATATGATATTTATAGCTACATTTTCAAGGCACTTTACATGTTTGAGTAATTTCTTTTATTTATTTTATTTATTTCTAGACAGCTTGTTTAGGTCTTTAATGTCTTAATACTTTTCTAGTAACTCTATCTTGCAATGTCAATATTTCTAAAATTATATCTATGGTACATAATGATTTCTCCTTTATGCAGCGAGGAAATGTTTGAGAGGAGATTTCATTTCCATATGAAAAATTGAAATTTGCTTCAGTTAATAAACCAGATTTTCTTTGCCAGAAATAATTCCTTAGAGATTCATAAACTTTATTCAGATAATTATTTTAATATAAATTTTTCTTCATTTAGATGAAACATTTCTTCTTTGCTATACTTTTATAAAATCCATAAGGAGCATAACACTTGTAGCCTTTATTATGCATTTATTAACACTCTACCCTGTAATTGTGTAATAGAATTATTAGGGAATTCTCACAGGATTATTAATTTCCAAAATTTTGATTAAATTTGCAGAAGATCTATTAACACTATAGCATTGTTTATCTTTTGCACTATGAACAAAACTATTAATATTTGATATTACATTAACTAAGATATATTTTTCAATTTAAAAACATCTTAAATGTTTAAAATTTATATTTTCTTCTTCACAGTGAAACTCTGTAGTTTATTTTTTCCTTTAAAACTTATTAAGATTCTAAGTAATGTCATTAAATCTCTACAATAAAAAAAATTGATGATTTTAATAATGTTTTATTGTTGTAAATGCAAGATATCGATACAAATAGAAGATACTTCAAAAGATATTTGATAATTTACCATTAAAAAATCGCTGTACTAATACAAAGCATTCCTTAAAAATTTTCTTGTAAGCAACATCAAACATATAATTCCCAATCTTGTATACTTATAGCTCATTTCAAAGGCTTAAAACTTTCTAAAACGAAAAACATTTTTACTAATATATAGTGCAGATTTAAAGTGCAAAATTAATAAAATAACACACGCACACACACACACACACACACACACACACACACACACACACACACACACACACACACACACACACACACACACACAGAAATATATATATATATATATATATATATATATATATATATCTATATATATATACATATATATATATATATATATATGATAACCAAAATTTATTTTAAATATAAGTATTTGAATTTAAGCAAAATTAAATAATATAATGTATCTGAGAAGTTTTTGACACACAATTTTTCTAACAAGAAATCAGTATCAAAAAAATAAATATTTCTAACTTTAAATCAGTTTACAAAATTAATAATTTATTTTTATTAGAGATAAACCTATATTACTATAGAAAAACAGGTATGTTTCTTATTTTGAAACAATTAAACCTTAGTTAATTTGAAAATTTTTCAGTCTTAGAAACGCAAAACTACCAAACCTGATTTTTCCACGATATAAGATAAGATTCAAAGTTTTTTAATTAAATATAATGCAGCAGTTAATTTTGAAAATTTAATTTATATTTCATGAGTTTATATGTAACCTGCAGTTGTAGAATTCTTAGTTTAATATGTTTCAAAATATGAAATTATTTTTTGAAACTATGATTATTTATGTATATATATATATATATATATATATATATATATATATATATATATATATATATATATATATATAGGAAATTTTTAATTTAAAATAAGACACCATTGTAAACTATCTGAGTATCATATCTTAGCAAGATAAAGATTTAATTCGAAAATAAAAAAAGTTCAGAATAAGAGAATCCTTTAATATCAAAATTATGTTTTTAAATAATAATACTTATAGATAACCTAAACATTTTTTTGTTTCTTTTCCATTATTTCTTTTACCATCCAGAAAGTTTAATGTGATATCAAAAAATATTAATATTTTTTCACAATCATAATGAAATTCATCTTAATTAGTTAACAAATAAAATATATTTTATTTTCAAAATCTGAACTTATTAAAGTACAAGATGAGACTTTAATAGAGTAAAGTTTAGTGAAATCTTTTTAGCGTATGGTGTGTGCGCGCGGTTTTTCACTTATTACAAATTAGATGGTAGAAGTTTATAATATATATATATATATATATATATATATATATATATATATATATATATATATATATTTATTTATATATATATATATATATATATATATATATATATATATATATATATATATATATATATATATATATATTATAAACTTCTACCATCTAATTTGTACTTTTGTAATTTCTCGAGTTGAAATGATAGTCTTTGGAGCGTGACGCAAAAGTTTTGCATCATATGTTTTAATTTCACGAAATTCGGCTTTGTTTAACCAAATAAGAGTCAGGAAACTTTTTAAAGTAATACATGTTTTGAAGACTATTTTAACTTTTACTAAAAGATAAAGTTCAAAATGAAGAAATTTATGGAATTCATATATTCTTTATTTTTGAGTATTATTCTTGATTAAATGGAAGGTGGTTTTACTCTTTAAATTTTGCTTATTATCTTTAAAGTTGCGTTTTAAAATTGACAATTTTTTTACCGCAGCTTTATATCAAATAATAAATAGTATCTTATTGAAATCTAAATACTTTTAAAAACGTTTTTAATTCATTTATGCGTTAAGGAGTGTTTATTTAGGTTTAAATTTATCTGCATGGTTTAAAAAGAGTTTTCATAATGTAAAAAACATACATTCACACATGTATACCTCTATTTATATAAATTTTAACATGCATGTATGTATATCCATGTCCATCATATATGCATTATGTCTACCGAAAAGTGGTGTTCATTTATCGATGACGATGTTGTTAAAACCTTATTTGCGGAAATCGCAGAAAGTTTAAATCTGCTCAGCAAACAACTTCGGATCATATTTGGAACATAGATTTAGTGTGAAAATATTAAAAAGGAATCAAGTCAAAATAATTTTCTGATCCAGTCATTATAGGTTTGACTCTATTTGTTCGGAATAAAACGGAGCCCTTCTTGTGTGAACCGGATGATAACTGTTGATGGAAAATGGATTACCTTCAAAAACAAAGTAAGGAAATATAATATAATATAATATATATATATATATATATATATATATATATATATATAAAGAGAGAGAGAGCGGGAAATGATGATGGAGGGAGAGAGAATATATATTGTTAACTAAATAAATGAGGAAAGTGCCGTAGGCTGCGTTTTTCCATTAAATCCCAATCATTTTCTAAGAGATTAAGATCCGGACTCTACGATGGCTAGGAAATCTGTTGGAAGTCTGGTGATATTTAGTGAACAATGTTTGAAATCTCCAGGCATGATGTATGTTTGCATTTTTATCCATGTTGTATTTGTCACTATCATAGTAAAAACAGTTATACAGGGTGCACATACTCTAACAGCACATTCCATCACTCTTTATCTTTGGGGAACACTAGGGAATATTTACGTAACTGCAGAATATTTTCTATATCATGATACTTTCAATAAACACTTGTGAAATTTGTTCAAAGCTTTATGTGGGTTCAAACCAAATTCGTCGTTTTTCATTAGAGCAAATTTAGAAATAGGATACTTTATCTGACCACATTATACACTTTTCCAATATTTAAAGTGCTTTCTTTCTTTCTTGTCTCCATTGCAAATTATTTTTTGCATTTCCATCAGAAATGAATTATTTTCTCATAAGCATTCCGCTATGCACTCCTAGCTTCTTCAATTTTTTTTTACCTGGTTAGAGTTGAAATCCGTTAGGAAGAGTCTTGATGGACGATTTTTATTAATTGAAAAAAAATTACCCTTGTATTTTTGCCGTGAAATTTGCTGAAGATAATGCTGATCATGCTCTTGGAAAACAGTGATAAAGCATAAATTGAGCTTTTTTTAAATAGGAACTGTGGTTTCTGATTCATATTTTTAAGGCTGCTTTTAAAGCACATTGAGTTTTAGTGTCATTGAAATCGAAGACTCTGTAATGAAATGTCTGCCGTTTTGCTCATCTTACTTCCTACAGCGTGGAATGCATTATTATACTTTACATTCGAACAACCAACGTTATTCAAAATCATTCTACAAAGTTCCTCTTGCAAGAATAGAATAGAAACTTTCAATGGTTTTTTATACATTGACTAGTATCTGTGTGAATTGCATCAACTAATATCTGTTTGAATGAAATATTTAAAAATCTGAACAAAAATTTACTCAACATCTAAATAAGTTAAAATATTAAAATACCTCTCGATAATTATTTTTAATATTGAAAAATAAATTTTCGGTATTAATCTTAAAAATAGGAAAAAAAAAATTTAAATATTATCATATTATATATCCGTCCATAAAATGAATGAAATGTTAATGTTAAATGAAACAAATTTTATTTAAAATTATAAAAATAAGAAAGTAATATCAACAATTTTTAATGTAAACAAAACTAGTAAGTAGCAATACTGATGGTGTAATCCTTTTTAAGTAACATATAACTAGCTAGATAAGGCATTCTGCAAATAAATTTCGTTCATTTGAAAATATAAGCCAAATTTCATTGGAATTTCTATTCATTAATTAATTTATAAAAAGTAATTGTAGCTATTTTATTTGTGGTAGAACTTTACGTTTTAAAAAAGTGAGAAACCTAACCAATAAAAATATTTAAAATATATGTTGATTTTAAGGAGTACATCAATAAGAAATGATACAAATGACTGTGTATTATATTACATAATGTACATCTTACGTAAAATAATATTCAAAGTATATATAAATTTTGTTTGAAAATGTGAAAATCAATATTTAACTAGTAAATGCTATTTTATAACAGAAAATATTTACAACAGTTTTGACTAATGCATATGTTGTATATGTTATATTTGTATTTTAAAATTCAATATTTTCATAGCTGGCATACATATATACGAAAAAGTGGTTGCGCTCTTATGGTAGCTGACAATTTCACCTGAAATAGGTTTGATATGGAACTATGCCGCACCAATTCGAATGTTTTCAAAATTGCTTTCGGAACGAACAGAAATAAAATTTTTAAAACAAACTGTGGAAATATAAAAGTCAAGTATATGCATTCAAATATAAGAAAAATTTAAAAACAAAGAATGGTACAAGTGGAAAAAGTTATTATACAAGTACTGCATGTATGTATACATACATACATATATGTATATATATATATATATATATATATATATATATATATATGTGTGTGTGTGTGTGTGTGTGTGTGTGTGTGTTTGTGTGTGCGTGTACGAGTGTTATTCTGAAATGTTTCACATACGCGCAGACAAGAATTTACAAAAAAAAAATAACGGTTTAATTTTAAAACACAAAATATTTTGACAAAGAAGGCAATTTTTTACTGACTTACTTCAACTTGCTTAGCGTAGAATAAATTTTAAATAGACGAAATAATGCAGTTGGCGCGAAAACATTTTCGCGCTATGATTTTTTACGATTTTCAAGCAGGATAAAATCAAGAAGAATGCGTTCAACATTTGCAATTAGCATTTAGTGATGAATCTCCAGCTTGTGCTACTGTGTTCAGATGGCTTAGAGAATTTAGAAGAGGTCGCAATTTTATTCAGGATGAAAAACACACAGGAAGGCCACCGTCTCCAATAATCCCGGATAATGTGTCTGCCTTACGAAAAATGTTAACGGATGATAATCACTGTACCTATCAAATGATACAGAAGGAACTTAACATTGGATCCGCAGCCATACACAAAATCATTCAAGAAGAATTACATATGAATAAAATAGTTTGCCGTTGTGTTCCCCATAATCTAACTGAGCACCAAAGAGAGGAGCGTGTCAGAATCAGTAAAGAAACTCTTAAACTGCTAAATGATGGTGGCCACCGCATCATTTCTAAAATTGTAACATTTGATGAAACATACATACCGTTTTTTGATGTTCCAACAAGTCAACAAAGCAAAGTATGTCCCTTTGAAGATGATCCAACGCCGACAATGGTGAAAAAACAACGTGCACTGAAAAAAGTGATGTATGCCGTTTTCTTCAGAAGTACGGGATCGGTCAAACCATCAAGTTGGAAGGACAGAAGACAGTTACAGCAAACTGGTATACCGCTAAATGTCTTCCAAAAATTCTAAAAGAATTGAATGTTAGGGGACTAATGCTTCACAATGACAATGCATCTTCATATACAGCCAGATTAACAACTGAGTTTCTTAAACAAAAACAAACTAAAGTGATCGAACATCCGCCGTATTCACCTAATCTAGCTATGTGCGTCATTTGGCTAATCTTTAATAAAAAAGAAGATACGTGGACGTCGTTTTCCTTCAGAAGAAGAGATTGATGTGGCTATAAATGCACTTTTTTCATCTATTCCAAGAAATGAATGGCTTGAGGCATTTAATCTGTGGAATATTCGCCTACAAAAGTGCATTGATGCTGGAGGAAACTACTTTGAGGAACATACATAAAATTTTGTAAGTACAAGTTTAAAAACCTAGTTGTATCTCAAAAATTTCAGAGTGACCTCGTATATATATATATATATATATATATATATATATATATATATATATATATATATATATATATATATATATATATATATATATATATATATATATATATATATATATATATATATATATATATGATAATTGAATATGATAAATAAAAATTTAAAAGGTATTTATTTATTTTTTGTTGAATATTGAGTGAATATATTCGTAATACTGTTATAATTTTAATCAACAGTTATCAATTGGTAATTAAGTATCTTTTTTACAGAAAATGAATTTCTTTTGGTAACGATGTTTATTTCGTTTCTCGGGATTTTAAAATGTTTCAAGTATGCATAATACGAAAGTAAATTTCTTGAACTCTTCCAAAGAAGAATATAATTGGAAAATATCTAAGAAAAGGATTTAAATCTATTTAACATATTAGAAATAAAAAAAAATTCAAATTATAAGTAGGTGTTCTGCAATAATATTAGAAAATACTGAACATTGTGAAAAATATATAACCTGAAAGTTACTGTCTCGATGCATTAAATTGCATTGAAAAATGCATGATTTCTAAATTCTTATTATTTGAAACTAAGCTTTTTGGTTATAATCAATCAATATTGCAAGAAACTATGTTGAAGTTATGTATAAGTAATTAACGGATTTACTAGGTCAAAAATTAATCTTCGATCCACACATAGTACCCCAGAATCACCCTATAATCTTAATTATTGTTGTTAAAAATATTTAATTAATTATTTCAAATTACATTATTTTCAGATAGTACAAAAAATTCACTTTAATTAAAGATTGTTGCGAATATTGAAATTCATAATTAATTATGATATTAAACTAATTTACTTATGAAAAATTAATTAAATCTTTCTGTTTTAATTTACAAAGAAAACTTATGAAAAAATCTAAATGATAAAAGAATGAAACATTTTCAAAATATGACAATGAAAAAATGTTTATACTGCACAAGATTATAGCTTTATTTCAATCAACAATAAAGAAACGTTATAATTTAATAAAGATGTTGGACATTTATATATATATATATATATATATATATATATTTATTATATATATTATATATATATATATATATATATATATATATATATATATATATATATATATATATATATATATATATATAAATATTATATATATTATATATATATATATATATATATATATATTGTCAGAAAATTGAAAAAAATACTGAGAACAATGGGATTGTTGTAAACATATAACTTCAATTAAAAATGTGTATCTTTTTTGATAATCGATAAATTTGAAACATAATATATTAGTGATCATTAAGTAACAGATAAACAGATAATCATCGGGCACCATTTTTTTTAATAATAAATAGAATTAAACGATAAATACGATAATAAATTTGAAAACTCAATTTCTAGAAAATAAGAATATATTTTCATGTTATACAATGAATATTGGTATCTGTGAACATAAAATAACATATAGTTTCAGAATATCAAATTTATTTCATCAAGAGAATTCTTATTACTCTGTATCGAACATTTTCATTTTGTGTTTTAGGAAACGAAATATTTTCTTTTGGAAAAGTAAGTCTGAATATTTTCTGATAAAACACTTTCCATAAAATATCTTTAAGTTTACTTTTCCTTAATTTTCGTTCAAAATGAATATTAGTTCAAAAGGTTTTGATAAAAGAACTGTTCATTTTTTGCAAAGAAAGAACAGAGTGGCACATTTGAAAGGAAGAACAGAGTGGCACATATTTATTTAAAATATAACATCGTTTCATACTGAAAATTTCACAAGTAAAATGATTATACTTTTATACTTATATATTTTACTGTAAAACAATAAAAATTCAAGGTCTTTCACTCTAACAATCCATGAAAAAAATCATGTTAGCATAAGAAATATATATTTTTTCTTTAAAAGTCTTTCTTTTCTCTCTCTTGTGAATCAACTACCATTGACTTGAATGAATGCAGCAAATATATTTCGCTTTCAAACTTTCATTTACCAAGAAATTATTCATTCGAAATTTACAATATTTTATCTTCTAAGAAAAATATCAAACATGATGTAAAACTCGAAAAATATCCTGATGTTACAGTTAGAAATTAATTTTTCAGATGTTCTTTTGTGCATTATGAAAATGCATTATGGTCAGTCAATGATTTTATATAATAAATTATACTAATTAAAAAATAAAAAAAATAATATAATGTATATTAAATTGAAATATTTTGTAATGAAGATCATTTTTAACTGATGAATTCAGGATTAATTTTCTCTTCCTTGTTAAAATGTACTAAAATTTCAAAGTAAAACTCTCCATTGGCTGAAATTTATCTTTTTACTAAAATTCATGGGAATAAAACAATGTAGTTCAAAGAAAATTATGTTTAATTACGTGTAATAGTTCATAAATCAGTTAAATTATATGCATGAAATAAATTTCCTTAAATATACTATTTTAATACTGATATAAATCTTATAAAAACCAGTTCTTATTATGAAATAATTTATCAGTTGTTTTAATAGGATACATTGTAAAAAGGACATGTAAATAGTGTTGTCCTTGATATGTAAATATTCCTTGGACATGTAAATATCATGAAATCAGAAAATGCACAAAATTATACTCTGTATTTAGAAGGTTTAATTAATAATTTGAATAACATATTCTGTATACACAGGGGATTTTAAAAAAGTGAAAAGTGTAATAAAAAGAAAAATTTAGGAATGTATAAGCTTTCAAAATATAATTTTAGTTACCATTAATTTTTTTTTACATAAAAAATATGCATCACATGTTAGTATCACACCTTTAGTGAAAATGCGCACACTTAGGATTTTTATCGAAACCGCAATAAGTCACTCTTCCAATAATGACGATGTAAGCGGACAACTGTGGTTAGAGCATCTATAATAGAAGCATTACTTCTTTCGATTTTTACTAGATATACCGTGTTAAATGTCAAGACAGAATACAAAAAACGTGGCAGGAAAAAAAAGCTGAGAAAAGTATAAAAAGTGACTGAAAATATATTCTGAGTAAAAGACACCAACAGGTATTAAAAGCATTGATGCGATTTGCTTTATCTAAAAATAAAACTACTAATATCAAAATGACTGCAGAACTCTCAATCAACAACTGTATGGATTAGTATCAAATGTTATGGTTAGAAAACACATTTTCATAAATAGAACAGAAATATCCGAGTTACTTGTTATCGTTATAAGCGTTAAACGTCGTCTACAACGGTGTTATAACAATCAAATCATACGATTGATAAATGTTAGATTGTTACATAGATAAATGGATTCTTTTTCTCCAACAAGATTGTTTATATATATATATATATATATATATATATATATATATATATATATATATATATATATATATATATATATATATATATATATATATATATATATATATATATATATATATATATATATATATATATATATATATATATATATATATATATATATATATATATATATAAAGAATATTATAACTCACAAAAAGTTACATACAAGACTTCAATACTTTTTTCTAACAATATTTCAGATTCAAGGCTGAAGCTTAATTCATGCAATCTAAACTCAATTTTTTCGAATATCTTCCATTGAAGAGGATTGTTAAAAATCCAGTGTGATACTATCATACTGCAATCCACAGATAGGCATTTTGTACAGGAAAAAAGTTCTCTTAAGTATTAAACAAATTTTGATGCAATTAGTGCAATCTTGGCAATGTATGATTTATCGGTGTGATTCTAGATTTTGACATAACAAACGCTACCTCTCGATTCTCAATTGATTTAAATAAGCTATTGCACCATAGACTTTATTAGAGCTATCACAAAATAAATGTTATTCTTTATCCATATCGGAATTTAGTCTACTTGAAAATCATTCACAAGAACATTTGAATTTCCTTAAAGTTTCAATATCATGACACCATTTGCTCCACAACTACCTACATTCAATTGGAACTTCATCAAATTTTAAGCCCAATCGCCAGATTTTTTGCATTATCAATATTGCTCCCCATACGAAGGGGGATAATAATTTCAATGGATATCCCTCAAAAACAGTAGCAATTACTTTTAATATTTCTTTTAGTACCATCTCTACAATTAGTTAATGTTTCCCACAAACTATCTATCTTTAAAAAAATACTATCACTGCTAGTACATTAACTGATTCCAAATACCTTTAAAATTATTTTATTCCATTTTAAAACTTATAGGGCCATTAATATCCCAAAACTTTTTTCAGTTCCTCAGAATTGGTACTAAACTGATGTAAATTCAAAACAGTTTCTCTTTAACAACGTTATGTTCACCAATACTTAAGTTAAAGGCTTGGTCATCGGAATATGCCCCATCCAATAAATCTTCTACATAAATAAAACTATTCATCATCTCATAAACATATGATTTCTCAATCCTTATCTTATTTACATGAATATTTATTGTGTACGCTAAAATAAGCAGGGTACAAGAAACATCAAATGGAACACGAAAAATTTTATAATTTATTAAATGGAGTTCATTATCAATATAGAAAAACCTCAAAAATCTATCAATATCAGAAATTTTGAGTTGAAAGAAATTTCTTTCAATATCTGTCGAAAGCGCATGTTTTGTACAATTTAAAGCCTAATATTAAATTTAAAATTTGTAGATTTAAATTTGGATCTGAAATTAAGCAGTCGTTTAAAGATAATCATTGTTACATTTTGAGGACACATCAAAAACAATACGCACCTTAGTTTTATGTGCATTTTTCTTAATAACCGAAGAATGGCGCCTTCTTACTCTTTAATATACTTTTTTTTTAATTTTTCAATTTTATTTTGCAATTGTTTATTTATTCTTTTATCATAACTCTCTTTAAGTCATTTATCATTTTCTAATTTATTAACCAAAGAAAGCAGATGATGTTATTAGAATTCTCAAAATTATTACCTAAATTATTATATCTAGACTTCAATAATAAACACGTTTTGGCCAGCCATTTCAAACTTCTTAATGGTGGATGTATCACCAACATTTTTTATCGTTCTTAGCCTATGCTTTTTAGACAATCATCAATTAATATTTCATTTTTTTAAACTTTGAAAAATTTTGAAACGTCAAAATGGTATTAAATAAAAACATTGGAACGTCAAAATGGTTGTTATCACAAGACCCAAACAACTAAGAACCAACCGAATAAAAATAAAACTGCAAAGAGATTTTTACCCAATTTTTTTTATTTCTCCAGTTTCTTTATTCCTACATTTCACTTATTTAAAAATTATCTGTTAAATTTAGGTTTCCCGATTTTAATGCCTCCAAAACCATTTTCGAAGAAATTTTAATAATTTCTTCAAAAATAGTATGTGTTACAAGATTCAAATGTAAGTGCTTCGCTTGTACTATAAATAATATTAAGAGTCAGGTCAACAATATCCTAGTCCATTAATTTACGCTGAGTACACCCAAAAGGATAAATAAATAGGTTTTCTTTCCTCAAAACTTTTGAACTTTAATTCTGTAGCTAAATCTTACCTTATAAGCGATCTTTGTGATCTGCCATCAATTCAATTTTAGGCAATTAGTTTCTATTTTTACCTATATTAGAAATTGAAATTGTACAGGTTTATCTATACATATTTACCAGTCGTTTCAGTAGTAAATTATAATTCAGGGATAAATATTAACTATAATTTGTTTAATATCGTTATACGACTCAGATTCAAAAACAGCTTATTTGTGAAAATAATTTACAAGTAATTTAAACTACTGCATAGTTCATAAGGTGAAAGTTTAATTTTGCATTTATAAAAAATTATGACATTTTTGCCAAAATTGTAACTCTATTATGCCAAAATTATGTACAAAAAACCATGAAAGTGTAATTTTAAAACATGTTAATTTTAAACAATATTTAAGAACTGATGTTTTGATGTTTAGTAAATTTAAAGCTTAAAATTATTGAACAGTAAACTTTTAAACTATCATATGCGACGTTAAATGTTTCACTGTTTAACATTCTTAACATGTTTTTCTATAAATTATAAATGCAACATATTTTTTTATTCTGCTTAAAAATTTATCCATTTATAAAATAATCGTTTATATTGCTTTCTCATTTTTTTTCAAGAAACAGAAAGAAAAAACATTTTTTTTTGTTAATTGGTCACATATATCTAATGAAATTCTGTATACATCCGTTCTATTACCAATCTATATTGACGCATATTTACTTATGACAAAGTATACTGTACAACTGACTGGAATAGAGAAAAAAAACATCGACTGTTCTGAACAATAAATTCAAATTTCATGAAATTAATAAAATTATAATAGTTGCTCTTTAAAAGTTTTAATTAATACAGAAATCTGAAAGTAATTTGTTGAATGTCAGAAAAGTATACGTACCATGATGATAAATATTATTAATATATTTAATACAATATAAGAAATATTATTAATGATGTTTTAATTTGAATTTAATTTCTATTAATTATATATTGGGAATTAAATGCAGATTAAAACATTTTATAGTGTATTTTATATTCAAAGAATATTTGTTGTATATAAGTTTTAAAACTCTATCTTAAATATACACTACACAATTCTCTATCACCAGTAAAAGATACAACAATATATCTCTATATAAATCCTAATATATTTTCAAAAAAATTAAAAATCCTAATTAAAGTAATTAGTTAAGAAATTATCAGCATTCATTTTTTACCAGTTATGTTTCATACGTGTTTTCTTACAGAAAAATATATTTTTTAATAATTTTATAATTTTATTTTTTCATTTCATTTGTTTTATCCATGTATCACAATTTATGAAAAGATGTTTAATTGTGAGAAGACAATAATTCATATTTTTCTTTAAGTAATTAAATTCATTATGAATTAAAATCATTAAAATTATTCAATGAAACATTTCATTAATTGAGGTCATAATTGCTAATGAAATTGTGTGTGAGAGATGAACTTTCTTCTCCAATTAAAATAATTTAATTAATGTTTTCCAGTATGCATAAAGCTTCTCTCATACAATTAGCTGAATTTGTAACGGCTTTATATTAATTATTAAATCATTTCACTTTGCTGTTAGGAAATAAAAGATAATATCCTATAATTATAATTTAAAAATAACTTAATTAACTGTACATCTAGTATATGTTTGTTTATCCAAAACACAGCTCGGAATACGCTTTTTAGACAAGAAAGCTCACCAATGAAAAATATATCTATGGATACTTAACGTATTTAAAAATAATTGTTCGTTATGAAACAAATTGCTTTTTTAAAATAATCACTATCACAAAAAATTATTAGTAATTATTTTGTAATAAGTTCTTAAATTTAATATTTATAATAATTATTTATTTATAATTTAAAACAGTTTTGGTACTAGGTAATATTAAATTATTGTGAAGTAACTTTCGTAATACCTCACAAAATAAAATCATTTATTAAATTCCTGTTAATTTTGACGACTTTAAATATTTAAATTGAAAAGATAATTATAGAAAAATACGTTGTATTTTTAAGTGAATCATAGATTTCTAAGTACTTACGAGTTCCTTCATTAAGTAATTTTTCACTAATCAATCATAATTTGAAAAAATCGTTGCCTCAAAATTGTGTACCTAGATTTGAATATAAATGTTTACGAATTTTATCGTTTTAAAAGTAATTTCTATAAATACTTCACATATTTATTATAGATTATGCTGTTTAATTGAACAAAGGAAGACTTCAAATCTAAGTAAGTGGAAATTTAAAATCGTTCATAAGTTGCAATTGCAAAAACATCAGAAAAACCAGTTGAAGTTCAGCGAAAAGTTTTTCATTTTTCAGAAATAGATTACCATAGCGAATTAAACAGCCAAAACATTTAAAGAATCAATACACATAGACTTTTAATAAGGAAGTCACATATAAAAGGTAAATGAAAGTTATTTTGCATCAGATAAAACAAATTTAAATTTAATGGAAGAAAAATTTAGAAAATATTTTTTCTTCTTTATTACTGAAACTCTGAAATCATATTTCTTAAATTAATAGAAAATGAAATTTTATTGTATTCTCAAATTCTTACATCTTTAAATGAATGCAAAAGTGTATCCTAGTTTCCCAATGACAGATGAATTCATCACTTTTTGAGTCTTCCAGCAACTATGTTGGACGGAACAAATACACTCAAATATTTTTATCGATATAAAGGATGAAACTTTTTTGTATTGAAATTTGGTTTCCAATTTTTTACATAAAACTTTTTGTATCAGTTCTTTTTATCATCAAGATTTTTATGAAATGCTGAAAAATTAAGTTTTATTTTACAAAATTACTTAAAAATACACATACACTTTATAAACACATATATAGATATATATGTATATATACTTTCCTGTTGAAAATATGCACTTTTTTATCCCATTCTCACAAGTTAAATATAGACACTGTAGTAGTTCTTATGCGTAAAAAAAGAATCCATCATATACTTTTTGCTATTAAATTCTTCTTGGAAATTAAATTGCTAAATTATGATACAGCGATTCCTAAGAAAACATTAAGAGGAAAATGTTAAAGGAGACAAGCTCACTAAGAATGAAGGCATTCTAGATATGTCAAAAAAGCTACTGATTACGAATAGAGAAATAACGTTGGGAATGATATACCTAATTTTTGCTTCTTCAGAAGTGTTACTAACGGAAAATGTAAATACAAATGCTTTGCTTGGGCATTTTTCAGATTCCTTCCCTTTCAACAAACAATCAGGAAGAATCCTCTCGGAATGCATTGGATATTAAAATGCCAAACAACAGATTTAGGTTGTAGGCTTTCCCATAAAGTGGTGCTAAAATTTGTCACTCCAAACAAAATCATGTCTTCTAAGTGGATGCAAAAGTTATCGTTATAGAAAAATCCCTCTGCTAGTTAAATAAACCAAGGCGCTACGATTACTGTGGCCATAGAAACAGACATTGGACAGACAAAATGTTCCCTGGAATGATGAGTTGAGATTCTTTTTGATACATATGATTACAAGGTACGTGGACAGAGTTAAATCATATGAAAGCGTATAAAATATGTTTGTTTGGTTTTAAATTTTATTCATACTTATTAAATGAGGAATAATTAATTAACACTTATTGAACCAATTCAAAGTGCTTAACAACATGAGAGAAGTTAAAATATTCCATTCGTCTTTTGGAAGCCTCTTTATTTTATTTTTAATTTTTTTTACTTTTATTTTTTATTTTTTTTTACTTTTTTAACTTTTTATTCGACCGTATTTATATACTGTCATATATAAATTTTAAAAGCTCTAAACTTTTCCAAAATCAAAGCATTTCATATTTTTAAACATTTTGGCAGACTTTTTAATTTTTCTCATTAGTAATTGATGTCTACACATTTCTATTATTCTATCAACGTCTACACACTGTTTTTCTTATTCAAAATTGCTTCATTAAATTAATTCTTCCATGCGAGATTATATTTCAGAAATGAGTTTATGTAAGAAAAGCGACTGAAAATATATAATATATAAAATACATATATTTCTTAAAATATGCTCTTAAGTTTTTTTAATAAATATAGGATAAATACTAGTTTCTGCTGAAAACAGCATTTACATTCCTTGCTGAGACGATAACATTCTAAGCTTTGTCTATCCTGGACTATACTACACGTAAATACTTCTTGGGACACTATTAAAGATTGTACATTTTTTATAATACCATTACTTTTCAATTTGATTATAGTGGTGACCGGTCTCCGGAGAAATCAAATATTTTCCAAATTATATAATCGGCATTATTGTATGAATAGTTTCTATGATAATCAATTTAGTTTAGTTTTCCAGATCTATCAATTGCATCATATTTCCATTCACACATTTTTCGTCAAATTCACTGAGATAGTACTGCCTGATTGAATATCAAAATAAAATAAATGGTTGCAAAACTAATACTTCAATAAACATTTTATGTAGACTACAATTCATCGATGGTAAGTTACTTTCAGATAATGCATTTCAAAAAATTACTTTAACTTTGATAGTATATTCGAAAACTTCTTATTTCATGAATTATAAATATATTTTCATTTGTGATTTTGATCAAAATAAATAAAGTACAAAATACCATGCCTCACAGTTGAATTTTTTCAATATTATTTTCTTTTAAAGATAGATCGATAAATAAATAATTTTTATTCAATGTTTCTAAAATTGCTCTAGTATAAAAGCACTCAGTTATTTGATTATACAAAGACAATTATTCCAAAATAGTAACTGTTTTATGTAAAACCTCATTTGAATGTTTACAGAATTCTCTTTGAAATATGTATTAAAAAATACTGTGTTTTTCAATGGTTGATACGAGGAAGCAAAATTTAAAGTTAATTTACATTCCAAGGAGGAATATTCCTTACTGAATAAATTTTATGCTTTTAAAAATTAAATTTTATTTTAATATAGATTTCATTTAAATTTTGTTTTTATTGATTTTCATACTGTGTAACACTTCTTAAGAAGAAAATTATTTTTGGACTTGTGAGTACAATAAGTATTAGCATAAAAGTGAAAAGAGTTAGCCAAAGAAATAATATACATCTAAAATAACTTTATTATTTTATAAAATTCAAAAGACATGTTTTGTGAGGTACTGCATCGTACATTTTGTTAACAAAATAATATACCTATAAAAAATAATGTGTCAAAAATATTTATTCGATGCATCATGTTTTTGAACATATTACAGCTAGTTTAGAATTTATTAAAAATAATTAAGCAATTTACAGTTTTATACTGTGGTAAAGTATTCCAAACGTTATATATGTCATACATAGTTGAAACTAAATTTTCTGATGTATACAGAAAACCATTCAGCAAAATATGTTACATATATGTCATATTGTTATTTCAAAATCAGTAGTTCATTAATTCACATAAAATCTAGTACTTGCAAATATAAAACATTGAATCTCATTTCATTCATTGAATTTTGATGTTACTTCAAATGTAATTATATTTCCATACATAAAACTTATTGATTTTGATCGATATTTTAATGGTGTTTTATATAATTGAGTGTAAAATTTTATAATATTTAAAATTAATTTAATTACATAAAACACTATAACTTTATGAATTGTCATGTCGGCCAGCATGTCTAGTGGCCAGCGTGCCTGACTACGGATAGGGAGTTCCTGGATTCGAATCCTGGTTTAGGCATGGACGTACTTTCTCTCTATATATCCTGTCTTTGTCCTTTCCTGCATGTGTGAATGATGCCTACCCTATAAACGGGTCCCTATGGCATGTGTGAGGGTGCGATGGTGGTCCATCCCCTGTGGTGCACCCGGGGCAACGCTTCGGTGGCAAAGAGGTCGCTGTGTCTGGCCGGTTCCTTGGTATCAGGGAACAATAGATTAATAGACTCTGTTGACGTTGCAACTGTCTACAATCTGTCATTGGAAAAAATTGAAATATCCTATTATGATACACAAAACAAAATAGGTTAATTAAGAAAATCCTCAAAAAGGGCGTTGAATTTTTATTACTTAATGATAACTTGAAGGAATATGGATAAAATATGACTGGAGTAGGTTAAACATAAAGGATACAATTAATGACAAACATGGAGAAGAAGTTACTATAGAATAACAAAATAAATAAATAGTTTTCCTGATTCATATTATAAGGCAGCTGAGCGTATTGCGTGCTACCCGAATGGTTAGTGAAATTCAACGATTTGTGTATTCAAATCCCATCTTGGGCTTGAATGTTCAGGGTGGTTAAGAATCCACTTTAAACAATAGGTCTTGGTCCAATTAGTTTTCAAACTCTGAAAATGGCTATTGTGTAACAAAGAAACTAGGCTATATTATAGAAATAGGTAAAAAAAAAATTAAGAATAAAATAAATGTATGTAGAAATTTAAGCTTCAAGTAAGAACTTAGTATCAACGGTAAGGCTTATTTTCTTCAACAAATAAGGAATATATCAAGTATTCAATATCAATAATTCAAATATTCAATACCCTAGAAATTTTTAATTATATACATCTAATTAACACAATTGCAGATAAGGAATACTTGTAAGCAGTAGCTAACAAATAATTAGCTCACAGAAACATTTTTAAAAAAGCCGGAGTTAGACATTGAAGAAGAAAATAAAAATAGCGAAAAATTAATTTCATGATATCATGGAAAAGAATTATCTCAAACAATATTATTGAATTTCAATTTCAATAAATAACCTATAAAAGTTTTGCTAATAATGTGTAATATAATTCTATAAAACATTGTTTTGTGTATAGACAAATTTCTTTATACATTATAAAAATATTATTAAATTTGCTTAAATTTATCTAATTTTCACCTAGTATAATATAAATACATATAATTACTTTTTGTCTTGTTAAAATAATTTTAATTTTTACCTGGAATTTATTTTGATACAAATTTTTGTAATAGGAACATTTAAATTTTTTAAAAACATTTAAGCATTTTATATATAAATTAATGCAGATTCAATAGAAGAGAAAAGACATTGGTAGATTTGTTTCATAAAGTTACGTTGAATTTTTATACTTTTTAGGTTATTAAAAAGAAAAAAATATGTAAAAGCTAAATATTACGCTAGTAAAGTAAACCCGAAATTTTATTTTAAAAATAGTATTCTTGTGTGATATTTTTCGTGCTAATTAACTACTAAAAGATTCATTTGATTAATTGCTTCATTTATTAAATCCAACTTATCTGAAATTTAACGTTGGTTCATAGAAAGAAATCTGTTCAGTTAAAGAAAAATACAAAAATACATAAAAATGGTAAGTGATGATATTTCAGACTAATATGTCTATATCACATATTTTGACGGAAAAGTGTTCAAGAGAACGTATAAGATTCAAAGGACAATTTGTGAAGGAAATTAGGTTAACTTTTCTCTGACAACATTACATCGAAATAAAATATTTTATAAACTTTTACTAAATTAGAAAAACTCTTATTATTTTTTAATGACAGATTAAAACCATTTTCTCTTTAAAATGTATAATAAATTTTCTTGCAAAATTCTTATTTGAAACAAATTATCGCTTTGCATTTAACTTCAAATCATGAATATAAAATACATTCGCAAAAATTGCTTAGATCAAGTCTGTCATATTGTTTAATTAGCATAAAAATAGCCTTTATATCAGTTAAATAATATGAATGAAATATATATCTACAAATATATTATAAAATTGTATGGTAACTTATTTTAAATTTGGATTCTTTTTTTGTAATTTTAAATGTATAAAATCTATATATAGATGTATCTTTTTACATTAGTGAGGAAATTATCCTTTTACTTTCAAATACTTTTAACACTTTTCTATTGTGTTCATTATGAAAACTATTTGCGAATATATAATACACTACTGGCCATTAAAATTGCTACACCAGGAAGAAATACAGATAACAAAATGATATTTATTGGACAAATATATTATACTAGAAATAACAAGTGATTAAATTTTCAAAAAATTTGGCTGGATAGATCCTGAGAAATCAGTACCCAGAACAACCACCTCTGGCAGTAATAACAGCAGTTATACGCTTGGGCATTGAGTCAAACAGAGATTGGATTGCATGTACAGGTACAGATGCCCATGCAACTTCAACATGATGCCACAGTTCATCAACCGTAGTGACTAGCGTTTGGTGACGAGCCAGTCGCTCGGCAACCATTGACAAACGTTTCCTATTCGTGAAAGATCTGGAGAACGTGCTGGCCTGGTTAACAGCCGAACATGTTCCGTATCGAGGAAGGTCCGTACAATACCGGCAACATGCGGTCGTACATTATCCTGCTGAAACGTAGGGATTCGCAGGGCTCGAAAAAAGGGTAGAGTCACGGATCGTAACACACCAGAAATGTAACGTGCACTGTTCAAAGCACCGTCTATGCGAACAACAGGTGACCGAAACATGTATCCAATGGCATTCCATACCATCACGCCAGGGATGGGCCAGTATGACGATGACGAATGCACGCTGCCAGTGTGCGTTCACCACGATGCCGTCAAACATGGATGCGACCATCATGACGCTATACGCAGAACCTGGATTCATCTGAAAAGATGATGTCTCGCCATTCTTGCGCCCAGGTTCGTCGTTGATCACACCATTGATGACGCTCTTGTCTATGACGCAGCATCAAGGGAAGCCGCTGCCGTTGTCTCCGAGCTGAGAGTCCATGCTGCTGCAAACGTCGTCGAACTGTTTGAGCAGACACTTTTTATCTTCCAAACGACCCCGTTTCTTGACTCACGGCTCGTGACGTGGTTGCATGATCCATTAAGGCCACGCGGATAATATGCCTGTCTTCTCGGCTGCTAGTGATAGGTGGCTGTTGAGATCCCGCATGGCGTTCCGTATTACCGTCCTGAACCCATCAATTCCATATTCTGCTAACAGTCATTGGATCTCGACCGACGTGAGCAGCAATACTGCGATAAGATAAACCGCAATCCCGGTACGCTACAATTCGACCTTTATCAAAGTCAGAAACGTGCTGGTACGCATTTGTCCTTCTTACACAAGGCATCACAAGAACTTTTCACCAGGCAACCAGGTTCAAATGCAATTTGTGCATGAGGAACCGGCTGAACAATTTCCTCATTTAAACACAATGTAGGTGTCGCTACTGGCGCCTACTTTGTCTGAATGCTCTGAAAAGCTAATCATTTGCATATCACAGCACCTTCTTCTTTTCGTATAAATTTCATGTCTGTAGCATGTCGCCTTCTTGGTGTAGCAATTTTAATTGCCAGTAGTGTATTTAATTTAATTTTTTTAAGATGTATGTGTTCACTAGAGAATATCTTATGTTACTTTCATTTTTCCAATAATATTGAAAACAAAAAAAATGTATATATTTCTTTTCTTGTCAATTGGTTTACTCCGTCTAATGAAATATTTTTCTTCTTAAACCCATTAATATTAACGTATATTTTCTTTTGACCCAAGACTATTAGACTGTTAATTAGATAAGCGAATTGATTTATATCATCTCAGTTAACAGAAAAATCTAATTTGCCAATGCAACATTTTAAATTATTCTTATATAGAATATCAAAATTTTATTTGTTTTAAACATTCATGTAAGCTTTATTTCTATTATATTAAGAAAGATGAATTATATATATATATATATATATATATATATATATATATATATATATATATATATATATATATATATATATATATATATATATATATATATATATATATATATATATATATATATATATATATATATAAGGAAAATATTGTATCTTACTAACGAATTTTTGAATCATGGTTACAAAATATTATGTAGTTTTTCGAATAAAAATTATAAAAAATTATGTTTTAGCTACAGACCGTTTTTCAATATTTCTATATTTGTTAGTGGATAAAATGCTTGGGAAATGATACCTATTTGAGATTACTATAAACTGATGAATAATTGAAACTGAAATATTTTATGTATTGCTACTTTTTTAAGCTTATCATTGTGTTAATTAACTCACCAACCAGGTTTTAGTGAACAGTTGTCATTAAATCAAACACGTATTTATTCCAATTTCTCGAAGAAAAATTTTTCAAACTTTTTTATGAATAAGACAAGAAGAAAAGCTTCATTTTTTGATCTCTTGGTGTGTGAGTGTATGCGCAAATATAAAATGAAGTAATCAAAAATTTGTTATTTCATCAACGTCATTAATTAATTTAAGTTAATTTTATTCTTGATCACTAGGAAATTTAAAACATTACATTAACTAGAAATTTTGTTTTTATTTTATGCCAATTTAAGTTACAGAAATTTTAGCAAAGAAATTGAATGATTTATTTTCTTTAAGGATTTTGGAGAGTTTAAAGTCACTGCAATGATGCATATGAAGTATGCATTTAATAATTTCTCATGATTAAAAATTAAATAAAAAAATAAATTCTTTTAACAGGAATATAACACCATCTTCACTTCATTGGAAGAAAATTACAAACATAATACTTTTAAGATGGCATTAATACATAAAAAAAGTTTTCATCAATGCTTACAAATAGTTTCTAAAATTCTATCAATAATTTAATGTGTCTCAGAAAAGCGAAATGTTTCGAATTAGAGAAAAATATAACAAGTACTTGTATTCTGACATTTCTATTTTGATATATTTTTTTAATGTAGCATTGTTTCATTAATTTCTTAATTGCGTTCATGTAGTTTATTTTATGAAGATAAATCTATTTGTTCAAAAAATAAGTAATTTGCATCACCTTTAAGTAATTAGTTACATTAATGGTTGACGTATTTAATATTATCATAAGACTATCTTTGTTATCGTGGTCATAATTTTTCATAAAATAATGATAAATTCTTGCTTCCTTTAATCTAATCAGACAGATAAATCTTGTCCAGTATGCTCAAAATTGTTATAATGAAATTTACTAAGATAATGATGACTTTATCCCATCCATTAAATATTTTTTCTGATAATTATGAAATTAATGAACATATCTTAATTAATATCCGAATACAATATAATTAATTTTTTTTTCAACAATTTTTTTCAAAAATCATGTCTGATTATTCTGTACAGAAAAGAAAGCCTTCTATTGCAAAAAATAGAAAACAAATATTTAATTTATTTAAAGTGTTATTATTTATAAGACATGTGGATGGAGAATATAAGATTGTTGAGCTTGGATTTGTGGAGTAATACAGTAAGATACCGGGGTAGGCTTTAATAATAATACAGTTTCGCGAAATACGTTTAACATTTTATTCCTTTTTTCTTCATAGAACCCTCTGTAGTTATACAATTATTTTGCACAGAATTTGAAATTTATTTTGCTTTTGTGGTTTCCTAATAAAGTGGAATTTCTGTCTTGTTTGGTGAAATTCAAACTTTCTTTGTACTTGTATTGCTCTTGAAAAGCATCTCAAATGCGAAAGAATTGAATTAAGGAGACAGTTTCTTACAGCTGTTCCTCCCCCTACTTTGAAGTCACTTTAAAACTAAATATAGATAAAATTAAAAAAAAAATTGACAAACTTTACCAAAAAATGCCATGATTATAAGAGGAATTAGAGAAATTTGTGAAACTGAATTATAGCACTGTTCTTTTCCATTTTTACTGACAATAAATATGTTTACACTTTTACTATATTTAATTAATACTAAAACTAACAATTTAGTAAAGTATTTATAAAACTCGTAAGTAATGATTTTAAAGATAAGCAATGCTAGGAATTATCAATTGCAAATCATGACAGAAAGGTAAATTATGCAAAATAATTATACAAATTAAACTATATTTAATTTGATAAATATAACAAAATACTCTACATTTTTTGACCTATGCCCTTTCCTTGTCTACATTTATTTTTATGCCACCAAACTGGCTTCTTCAGACACGGATTTAATTAACTTCTTAGACAGGACATCAACCAACTAACCATAGTAAAATACTCAAATAAATTCATATTGTATCTAGAAAAGATTTAACACATAACAAATTATTTATTTACTAATTATCAAATATTTTTAAAATGTGTTTACCATATTTATTTTATATTATTTAAAATAAATTCTTTAATTGAAATGTTCATATAACTGCAAATAAAATATAGGAATACTTTGGGTTTTAACATATGATATTTAATAGAGTCATTTAAATATATTACTCTTTAAAGCACATAAAGAACTTCTATTTATAATGCACATCCATACAAAATATTGATATTTTACGACAAACATTAGATTAACGCGTGATATATTATGACACACATTAGTAATAAACTAAGTTTTGGAAAACAACACTTTACTTTTGAAAGCCTATTCATCAAATTTTGCCCAAAAATAATTTTCATTTGCTTAAGTGCTCTCATAAATATTTCTATTTTATTCAAAATTAGTAAACTTTTCATTTCATTTCCAGAAACATCCATTCCAATTCCAATAAATAAAACAAACAACTTTAAAAATTAACAATAATAGACGTCTCTTGAAGTTTCTTTAGCAAGCTTAATTTAAAAATGCAATATTTATGGGAGAAATAAAAAGAAAGCAAATATAAAACAATAAAACCAGAATTCTGTACCAGTGAATTTATCTAACACTTTTTATTATAAAAATACATTTAATAGGAAGCATGCAAATAATATGAAATTCTTAATAAGCATTAGAAGTGGTGAGATATGCAAATGATTAGAATTTCTGCGTAGACGCACATCTAGCGCATCTGTTGCGCCACATCAAAGAACTATCAAGACTTGGATATTTCGACGATTTCAATTTCAGCAATTGTATTTTTCTTGTGGTAATTTTCAAAAAAATGATCAGTTAGGTCTTGTAGAGAACAGCGATCATTTTTTGACCAACTATCAAAGTTCAACAGAGGAAGGATAGTGGCTTACCAAGATTGTAGATTGTCTTTCAAAGAAATCAGTAATCTTGTTGGACGAGACTAAGCAACTGTAATGTGGATATGTGATCGTTTGAATGCCGGAGGGTACGATAGACCGACGTGTCTAATCGCGTCCACCTCAACGCACCACTTCACGTGTAGAGAGTTAAATTGTGAGCCAAGGAGTGACGGATCGTTCAGCCACATTACGAACCATTGCACAGCTTATTAAGTTTTGAACGTATCATCCAGTATCTGCGAGAAACATTCAACGCTGTTTACAACACAGTGTTCTGTCCGCAAGACGTCCGTTGCTTCGTATACCCTTGACGCAGAACCACAGGATTATCCGTCGCCAATTGTGTGATGAAAGAATGATGTGGAGGGAAGAATGGAATGAAATTGTCTTAACTGAGAAATCTGGAAACGCCGTGTAAAGATTATTCTGAACAGCTGCGTTATGCACCGCAACATTTTTCCCGCACCGGGTATTACGGTATTGGGGGAGGGTATTGGATGTCTTTCTCGCACTCCTGTAGTGCGTATTGCCAGTACTTTAAATAGCCAGCGCTACATCTCCAAGGATTTGGAGCCAGTTGTCTTTACATTCAGAGCTTGCCCTCAGCCATATTTCCACAGATTAATGTGCAACCACACGTAGCACTCATTGTCCAAAGGATCTTCGGCAATCACAAGATTGAATTGCTTCTCTAATCGGCTCGCTTTCCGGATCTTTCACCGATAGAAAACATGTGGTCCATGGATGCTCAAAGACTAACCCAGATCAACTTTGGCTGCCATACCAGATCCCCAGCTGAAACACCAGATCAACTTTGGCAACGGTAGGAAGTTGATTCGTCTGCTGTACCCCAAGAACATATCCAAAGACCATTGGAATCAATGCAGAGGCATGTAACAGCGATGATCTTCAACAGTGACGTTTATTCTAGCTACTGATTTTGGCAGGAATCACAATTCATATAAGTCTATAAATTTAATCATTTGATACTTGGTCAACATGTTATCTACAAAATAAATTTTGTTGTAATATGTCTTGTTTTTCTTGGTGTTGCTGTTTGGGTGGCCAGTAGTGTGAATTACAGAAAACATATTATTTTTTTTGACGGTAGAAATCATTATATATGATATATCCATCAGATTAAAATAACCATTCAGTCAGAATAAACCAGTCAGGATATTGATGACTTTGTAAAAGCCATATGATATGAATTGCTATATATCGATGGGAAAGATATGATAGAATAGATACTGGTTCTAAATCTCAAATAAATATCTGACTGAAATATAAGTGGTGGCCAAACGTTTAAGCATTTTTTGTAAGTTGTATGTTTTACAACTTTGCGTGCTTGTAGAATATATTACTTTTCATTTAAATACAAATTGAAGGTCATTTAATTCATGATTTATAATAACAAACAGTATTACAAAAAAAGTTATATAAATATATATATCTATATATATACATACATACATACATATATATATATATATATATATATATATATATATATATATATATATATATATATATATATATATATATACACTGGTGGAAATGCAATAAAGACACTCAAAAATTCACTCATTTTTCATATAAGTGCTCGTGATATTTTTTTGCACTAACTTTATTTGAATTAAATTTTTTGTCTTCAATCATTTTGTGCAAAATGACTTCCAAGGAAAAACTAATTTAGTGAGTATTTACATAATTTAGTTTAAAAAAAATCCAATATTTCGAGTGGAAATGCAATTAAAGACACTTACTTTAAATCTAGAATTTTAACCATCTACCACTTTATTTTTGTTTCTAAAGTGCTTAAAAGGAGCTGTTTGTTGTCTCTAGTGTGTCTAATACTAAATATTTCAAAACAGTTTGGCTCAAGCACTTATTATCCATAAGTAGTTATAGAATGTGATGTAACATCGGGCTTTCGATAGAAGAGCGATCAAAATTTCGAATTTTAAAGGAAAAAGATTACTCAAATAAGTGCACTTCAAAGAAAATTAAAAGCTCTCCAACAGTTATGTGAAATTTTTTAAATCTAGGTGATATGTATGGAGTTAAGAGACATCAAAATATCTGTAGTAAATTAAGTGACCGTCAAAAATGGCAGATAATTCACGAGGCAATAAGACCTAATGTAAATTCCACTAAAATTAGAAGAGATTTATGCCTATCTGTAACAACTCGAAGAGAATAAGATAAATAATTAGTCAATCTGGAATTGTTACATGGGTGAAAATACATCGCAAACCTCTCTTAAGTATTCATTATAAGAAGGCTCATTTGGAATTTGCAAAGAAAAAAAAACATGCAGATTGGGACTCTAAATGAAACAATGTGGTGTTCAGCGATGAGAAAATGTTTAATTTAGATGGACCAAATCGAAACAAGTATTACTAGCATCGTATAGGAGCCAAAAGGAGAATTCAGTTAGCCGCAATTTTGGTGGAGGCACATTGATGGTGTGGGGAGCTTTCTTGAGCTATAAACAATCTCCATATGTTGGATCAAACCTAAAATGAGTTCCTTCAACTGTATTGAACTCCTAGATAACATTCTGTTGAGTTATGCCGAAGATATGGATAAAGATTCCAGGATGTTTCAACAAGACAATGGAAGTATTCACAACTGTAAGGCAACAGAAACCTTTTTACTAGACCGAATCATCAAAGCTATGTTCTGGCTAATTAGAAGTCCCGATCTGAACCCTATTGAAAACATCTGGGGATTGATAACAAGAAAAGTTTACGAAAACGGTCACTTTGAGTTAGTAATGGACTTAAAAAGCGAAATTCGTGATGTATGGTCAAATTTGCCATTAAATTACCTTCAAAATCTTGTGAAAACGATGCCAAATAGAATCATGAAGTAATTGTAAACATTGGAGGTGTCACTCATTATTATCTAATAAATTTGTTCGAAAAAAAAAAACAAGCGTCTTTAATTGCATTTCCACTAGAAATTTCTGATTTTTTTGATTAAATGATCTAAATTCTCACTAAATTAAATTTTCTTTGTAATTTTTTTACTCTGAATAATTGAAAATTAAAAATGTGATTTAAATAAAGGTTATTCAAAAATTTTTATATGAAAAATAAATGAATTTTTAAGTGTCCTGAATTGCCTTTCCACCATTTTTGTACCTCTATAAAGCATTATAGAGCAATGAATATTATTCATAAACATGTGACTGTTAATATTAGCTAACAAAAATGCTTTTAACGCAGAATATACAATATGTTTAATGCAACATATAAATCGTAGTTTGTCCAAGCGAATTTTTAATTTACACTTGCAAACATTTATTATTTATTATTCCAAACAAAACACTATAACACTATAAGCATATATTTATTATTCCAAACAAAACACTTATTTATAATATAAATACGGACTGTTTTTTTTTAAATGTATAACTCTTTTAACATTTTACTAAAGTTTTGAGAAAAGATTATTTTCATAGAAATTTCACAATTGAGGTTTAAATGTTTCCCGCATCTGATTCAGACAATTTCATACACAGAGGCAGATTTCATTCAAATATAATGTCATTTGCTTTTCGCAACTGTTATCTTCCTGGTAATTATGTTTCTAAATTAAGTGAATGTGTTATTTATATTTCTACAACTTCGGAGAAAATATTAAAGAGGAATGATAGAAAGAGACAAAACCACAGTGAATGACGGTATTTTGGTGATGTGGAAAAACCCATGACTTATGAATCCAAAAAGATCGATGGGCGTAAATTCTACTCTTTGAGACAACTTACTTATGGAGAGTTTTGAATAGAGGGAAATGATGTATACAAACGATTTAGAAAACTATGCAGTTATGATTAATTAAGATAAATTGCTTTAGTGAGACAATTAGATTTATGATTGAGAAATTTTTATTTTCAGTTTATCATACATTGAGAAATAATGATTTATAATTTATTCTAACAAAACGCAATTTATCTTGAGTGAAATGATAATTTCTCTTAAATGGAAACTTCACACATTTAAAATGCCATTTAAATTTCTAAATTGGTTTTGCACATAAATATTAAGATTTTACAAAGGTTTTTTTTTTTTTTTTTTTTTTTTTTTTTTTATTTATTTATCTGTAACAAGTCTGTTAATCATGAATATATATTTCAAAAAAACATTTCTTTTAGTATATTTTTCTACTACTTTAATTTATTTAAAAACATTTTTTCCGTGATTTGGTCTTAAAATTATTCGTAAAGTATATTCTGTTAATATGAATCTTAAGTTAATAAATTATTATAGATTTTTTACTATATTCACTTACACACACATTGTGGAAGTCATAGAAGCTAATAAATACTAAATACGATATTATAATATAAAGCATTTTTTTTAAAGAAATTAATTTCAGTGAATTCCAAAGACTTATAAAGATTTTTATTACAACTATAAGGAAACTCTTGAAATTTGCACATGGAAAATGATTTCTTATACCTCTAATTATTGTTATGTTATCAATATAAGAGTATATTAAGAATATAAAAGTAGAAATATATTTATATATATATATATATATATATATGTATATATTTAAAAGTTATCCATTCAAAATAATTCTTTTTAAAGTTTCAACGTTTCCTGTTATCAGTGCATAGTTTAATGCGATAAAATAATGTCCATTGCAACCAATTTTTAGATGATTAAAATACATTTCAATTATATGAAAAATCGACTTAGAAAGAACATGGTATATCAACAATATTTATTAATATGTATAACCAAACTGTTACGTGATGTCAACTTAATTTTTCAAACGAACTTCCAAATCAAGTATAATTATCATATTTATATTAAATTTTGCAACATGATAAAACTCATTTATCTAAAACATTTCATTTTTTCTACATAAAGGGAAACTAAATAAAAGTACGTGTATAATTTTGCAGAAGAGATTATTCAAAACTAAAGTTTAGAAACTAACATTTAAAACATTTAGAAAATAATCTAAGTGTTTAGAACATTTTGTTTAGACTTAGAAAAGTGGAGAACTATAACATAATGTACATTTTCATATTAATCTAATTACATTAGGTATGCACTAAAGGGCAAATGAATGAAGACTAACTTAGTTTATGCAGATTTTAAGACGCGTAAACCTGGATCTAGAATGCAAAATCAGCATAATTGGCAAAAATAGTGATCCAAACACATTTGATGGTATACAAATTGTCTTGTACTGCTGAAAGAGTCACTACATTTCGGAAGTAATGTAGATGCTGGGAATTTCAAACACCACTGAGTCAAGAGAGTATTGTGAACATATAAACTTCAGTAAAATAACCAAAGTCAGTGTTTTCTGGTACGGAGAACACTGTGTCAATAATCGAAGTCACTGGTGGTTCATCTGCGTTTCAATAGCAAATATCCGTTATGCAACTGTTCTTCAGTCTATTTAATGTAGTAGCTTAACAATATAAAATGTCCTACATCATACAAAACCATCTCCTCTAAACAGGAAGATTAATCGTTCTGAGAGTGTTATTCTATAGAATCGCCAAAAATATTCTTAAAATTAACGTAATCATGGGAATATCACCAATGATTCATTAATTCCTGAAATTATGAGTTGCTATTTACATTGGTTCACGGGGTATCCGAGTTGATGTATGGCGTACACTATATGAAGCAATGAAACCTTTTGGCATGCAAAGCACTCTTCAAGCTGATGATAACGGTATTCTTGTTTATGGAGTATTCGTATTAACAAAAGTGAAATTCCTGTTACGTATGGCAATTTTTATTATTATGTCTTATTAACTAACTGCACGTGTTTCTTTATTTTCAACACCCCAGTAATAGAACTGTATTTCCAAAAGACCATACACTGTGGCATTATGTATCCCCGAATTTTACAGAAATAGCTGGATAGACATTTTACAATACAATATGTGATCTTTAATTAACAATATCACCTGATATCAATCCATTCAACATAAAAGAGATACCATTGACAGAAATATTCAAGATTTTGAGAAGTTTAAGAGTCACGCGTGGAGGTATATGGGTTTCATTTCTTAAGTGTCTTGTTTCCATGTGCATGCAGCCATCATCAAGGTAAAAGGTTGTGAGTGTACTTATAAACATCTCCAATGAAATTATTCTTCAGTGTATATCTTATAGTATTTTTCACTGTGCCAGGCACTAAGAAATATTTGCTAAGCTAAGGCAGTAGTGAAAATTTGTAAAGATTTATATCATTGATAAATTCAGTGTATATCTATTTACAATGATAATGTGATTTTGAAATTTATTTAGTTTTTGCTGTCTGCTTCAGGCAAATTTTTATTTCTTTAATTTGTACTTCCATCGATTGTTATAGAAAGCAAAGCTGCATCCCATGATCTTTCTTCAAGTGAAATCGTTTATAAAATTGTTTACCATAGATCTTGTATAATTCAGAATCCTGTCAAACCTATTTTATCTGTAACTATAGCCTTAATTTGTTTTCCTGTTCTTGATCCCCACACAACACCATTCACACATGCAAATATATATATATTTATATGTCGGAGTTGGATTTTACTAACAATTATAATGTTAAGGAATCTTTGACAAATATGTAACTCACTGAAATATAAATAAAAAATGAATAATCCCCACAAAAATTTTGTAGAATACCAAAAAAACTGATGTAAAACTTTTATATTTATTTCCTTTTGTAGTGTTCGTGTTGGATACGTTAGTGAAATATTTTGTTGATAAAACGCCTCATAATTTTATTTCATTTTTCAATCGAATGAAAGTGATCGAAATAAAAACCACTTTTTAGCATTATTGTGATAATATACTATTCAATCCATTAAACTAACTAATTCTTATTTTATCAAGAGTAATTTTAGCATAATATCAACACAATAGGCTAGAAGCTTTTTAAAAGAAACGGTTTCAAAACAAGCATAAAGAGGAAAAATGCCAAGGCATTCAGTTAGTTATGCGAAATCTCGCTGCTGTTAAATTTGACAGCATATGCGGTTTAAACAGAGCTATAAAGTCAGTGCATATTTGAAGTTAATATTACACTGTTCCGTGTGTGTGTGGGAAATAAAATCAATCTTGTGAAGCACCTGTGGCAATACCACGCTCAGAAGGATCAAAAATCAGTGTGAACTAATGAGATAGTTTGTCGTGTTTCTGCTTGCATTTTCTTGAGTTCAGTGAATGGTGTTTCCCAAGTCACCTTGATGAAATACACATACAGTTTATCATCTCGAAAATATTCTTTTATAAGTTAAACACAAGGTGGATAAGTCAAACGCAAAGTTAAGTTATTTCAAAAATTAAAATTTTTACAATTAATGTTACAATACATTATTAATAACATATCAAATTAAACTTTTTTCACGTATTTTTCAAGTTAAGACTTAGATTTTAACAGACAATAATTTTTGTCTATTTTCATATATTATATTACAGAGTTTATTATATCTAACTCAATACAAAAGTATATAAAAAATATTTTTCAACATCTTATATAGCAAAGATGTAGTTTTATACGCCATAATTAAAGCAACAAGGATTTTTTTCTTCTAATTCATAATTATTAATCTTAAATAACAAAATTCTTCTATTTGAAAATTTTAAAACATTCAAATTGCAAATAATTATTTTTCAGTTCGAGGCATATTTATTACAATTTGAAGTTTAAGTTTAAATTACGAAATTCTTTACATCAAGTAAAGCATACACTGATTTAATAATATTTTGCATTTTATTTTTAATTGACTTCATAACAAAGTCGTAGGTTAAGTTTTATAAGGATGCTCTTATATATGTAGTATAAAGAAGGTAAAATTTTAATAGTTTTTCTCAACTGTATTTACTCCTATATAGTTAAAACATTTTGCTACGTTCTCGAGGACCAATAAGTTTAATAATGCAAACCATTGACACAACTTTTCACATAAATCATAATGTTGACATGTTTTCATGACAAATGTTTTTAAAGAATAATTAGAAAATGAAAATAATTTTATAAATTATTACCATAGATATTTTGCATATAAGTAATCAGCGATATTCATGGCAGACACAGGCACACTAATTCGTTTACTAAATGTACGGCAAGGCAAGTTATGAAAGGTGATTAGGTACATAGTTTCCAATTTGCAATTTATTTTCTCATTGATAATATTATTTTCTAAGCTAGTAAACTACTTTTATTGTAATGAAAGTGCTGTATTAATATTGGTTGCCATCTGATGACTTCTTTGATTTTGGATAAATAGCTGGATACTTCGTGGACCAGTAAATATTTCTTGTGGATCGGTGTTTGAGAAATACTGGTCTAATATATTTTGATTTCATAGATATTTAGAGAAAAGAAGCTGCTGAGAGATTTGATTTTCGATCACAGAATGGTTAATATATTCCATTATTAATTTTAATGACGTGTATTAAAATAAGATTTCTTTAATTCCTTCATAGAAACAGAGTGGTGTTGATTGATCAAAATGTATTAAGAAAAATGTGCTACGTTATTTTCCGAGCGCAGAAATGTATTATGTACTTGCTGTATGAAGTATAGACTTAATAATTCCTGACAGTAACTTTGCTTGATTTATGATATTTAAACTGAATTACCTTAACATTATTTAAAAAAATAATTAAAGTAGTAAATGCATAGGATAATTTTAGATACATTTTTTGATATATTTTAGTCGCACTATTAAATGCAAGCATTATATTTAACAATATATCTAAGAATAGCAATAACTTTTTTAGCTGGAAAAATTGAAGAAATTCCAAAATACCACCCTATCATTTGATGCACAACCAAGAAGGGCGAAATTATAATAAATTTATAAGTTTTAATCAGAATTTCGAATAACCAGAATTAAAACTTCTATTAAAAATGAAATATTAACTAACAGTTATTATATAAATAATGATTAAATAAATTATTTCTTTATTTTAGAAAAAGTTTATTTACTGGAATTTATAGCCATTTAGAATTTTCCAGAGTATGTTCATACTTAAATAATGGAAAATGCTTCCTACAATGTAAATAAGTTTAGTACAGATTTCAAAACATATGGATTGTACGAAAATATCTATTTAGAGATAGATTAATTTAAAATCAAATTAAGCAATAATTTATCTTATGCATCATTTTTTTCACTAAAAATATTTCATTTATTCTGGATCCGGATGAAAAAATAATTGAACTTCATAAGAGCATCGATTTCGATTCATTATAAATTAAAGGTCTTATTAAGATGAAATAGCTATTCAATACACTGATAATCTTGAAGATCGTATTAAATTTTACGCATAAGAAAATGCTTACTATAAAGGAAATAAAACTGAAATACTTACAAGCTGATGCTCTATAGATGATCTATTTAAATCACGTACTCAACCACGTTCAGCATTACGATTTTTACTTTAAACCTATTCAGAAACCTATCTCCAGATTGATATTGTATCATCACAGCAAAGCTTTAGTCTTGTCATAACAATAAATTATATGGGTGGATGTCACACGTTTCGTATTTAGCAAGAATATTGCAATTTGTTGTAAGCTAATCTTGCACAGAGGATCACGTATTATGGGAAATCGCACTTTAACGAAATGTCATTTATTCAGAATGAATTATTAATGAAGTAAATTCAAGTACGTTATCTGAGATTTGTAATTGAAATGCTATGGAGTGAGAGAAGATGCTTTAATGGGGGATTGTATGAAGGATATATATATAGTAATTTGAGATGAAATATCTTTGATATAATACCTTTTATTCTTTCACTTTATGATAAATTTATTCTATTCTATAAAAGGAAAAAATTTAATAACTAGTAATTTAGTTGATGGTCAAAACAATGGAAATCTCATAAAACTTCAGAAAAAAAATATCTGTAATACTTATTAATCGTTTTTTTAATATTATTTTTACAAAAGATAGCATATAACTTTTTATTCTTAAGTTTTATATATATAATGTTAATTTTATGAATTATATTATATATATATGAATTATTATATTTTATGAATATTATATATATAATGTAAATTAACAGAACTTTCTTTCATTAACGTAAAATACAAATTTTTTCAATTTTTATTTCTTTTCTGGTGAAATTTCAAATTGTGATATCACTAAATATCGTAGAGCTATAAAAATATCATTATTCGAATAAAAAAAAAACTTGGTATCTAAACTATATATTGAAAATTGTGCACTTTAAGCAAAAGTGATGAAAAATGCCTAACGACAAATCAGTACTTCTGATTTCCGCAATTCTTGACATCGTAATTTTGCACGTTAAGCGATTATTAAGGTTAGTTCACACTGATGATCATAATCCAATCGAGCCTGAAGCCAAGAAATATTTATGGTTATTTTAGGTACTGACTAAAACATTTGAAATCAGCTATTGCTCAATTTCAACATGTATAAATTTAATAATGAATTATTATAAATTGATTTTTGGAATATTATAATGATAAACTTGAAAAAGTTCCAACTTAAATGTTTATCATAAAAAGGGGAAACACATTTTTTTAAAAATACATGCATACAATTGTTTGTTTATGTAAGCGATTACAGAAAGTAACTTTATTACAAGAAATTTTTCTTTATTTTTTAAGCAGGCATAACAATTATTACTTAATTTATTGCGTAAAAGATAAGATAAATAAAAATAAATTATTATTGAGAACACTTATATACTTAAATTTTTGTATAAATTGAATTTTTATAAATTTGAATTTTTATAAATTTAAATTTTCTAGAGTTAAGGGAATTTGTGTGTTAAGGGAATCTAGAGTTACGGGAATTTACTAGAGTTAAGGGAATTTGTTGACACTGGAAATGTCTTGGATTCTTCAATTTGCAAATTAATTGGATATAATAAAAGATAAATATTTTATAATTGAATATAAGGATTTTTTTTTTTAGTAAATTGCTATAAATGGAGAATAAGAATATCCCTCTATTTTTCTTTAATCTGGCCACAAGGAGTGGCTTTTTTTAAGAAGAACACCCTACAAACATTGTATTGGCAGATCACTTATAGCTACAACACCACCAATTCACCCCGATATGGATTCTTTAGCCTCTGAAATAATGATTTCATAGTTTATGTCCATGCTGATGCATCTGCTCAAAATTGTTGCAAAATGGATGGTAGTGAATATATTCCTCGGAGAACCTGTTTTACCCCAAGCCATTTATATACTGTTGTTTAAAATCCGGGAACTAAAGTGGGTGGAGAAATAAATTAAATTCATTATCGTGTTCCTGGAAGCAATCTTTGAAGATACGAGTCTTATGATACCAATAAATTTACTGCTGAAAGTGTCCTGCTGATGAAATGAATCTAGTAACCATGAATAAACAAGCCGGGTCTGTGACAATGTTGAAATAGTCCTGACTATTGAGAGATTGTTATCTGGTATCAACTTATCAAATATTCCCTAATCACTACACCTCCTGCACCAGAGTGAAAAGTAAATTGCTAACATTAAGGCTCCGTAGTTTCATTTTGATGGCTTCTGATTTCTGCATTAACTATCTTCACGTTAAATTAGGAATACCGATTAATCCGTCCAGCATATTTTCACACACACACATCCAGTCGTCAACTTGTCCAGTGTCAGTGCTCTTTGGTAAATTGAGGATTTTTTTTCGAGTAAAGGTTTATCAACAGGCTAAATGAAGGAACACAATAAAACACAGGATGAATTATGCAAATGTCTTAGTTTTAGCTTCCTGTAAATAATAGCTAAGATGGCAGTTGAATAGCTTTCAGTTCAATAGATTTTGGAATACGATATCAAATACAGCATGGAGTTTTAAATGAATTGAAATCTATATAATGTTCTTACATTATAGGTCCCAGGCAAAGTACCCCCTCATATGAAAAAGTTATCTTTGAATGACAAATGATCCAAAGTTTCTAACAAAGACATTAAAAGTGATTTCCCCACATCTTGATATATATATATATATATATATATATATATATATATATATATATATATATATATATATATATATATATATATATATATATATATATATATTAGTCTATTAAAAATTTAATTAGCTCTTTTAACATTGCGGAGAGAAAATGTGAAATTCGTTCACTTTAGTAAAATAAATTCAAATATTTCTGTTACAGTTAAGAAAGTATACTTACTTTTAATAATAATTTATGGACGAATTATATTGTTAAATTTAAGTGATACATTCATTAAATTCATTTGATTTTTTTTTTAAGGGATTCATTTGAAGTGATTATATAGAGAGTTAAATGAAACCACATTACAATATATAGTTTACCCTGCGTCTGTGTGAATACTAAATACTGTTGCTTTCATTTTTAAACAAGTTGCATTTTCATTTAGAGCTAATATAATAAATACAATCAGATTGATTCTAAGTAAATACATATTTGAATAAAGTTCAAATCCTATGTAAATTATTCTTTGGTATCAGTGCCATTTGCTTAGATGAAAAAAACCAACAGAGTTTTTAATTATAAATTTCCTTTTTGTTCTTAAACTTTGTCTTAAATAATAATATAAAACAATCACAAATTTTATTGATTATAGACCTAAGCATGTTCAATGTTGTAATATAAATTAATATGTAATATAAGTATGATTTAATATTTCATTCATTGTTTCTTTCCAATGTCGGTATTTGTACGCAATTGCTACAATTTGTTTTAATCAAATCATTAGTTTTTCATTATGTTTATCAAATTTAGAGTTTTTTATAAAGAGTTATATAATATTTGTTATTTATATATGTAATTTTTGTTATCGACATACTTTAATTAGTTTTTTTGTAAAAATTTAATTATTTCAATCCTATTTTCCCCAAATATATTTGTTTTCATTTTCTTTTCACATCCAACTTCATCTTTTATGGTCTCTCAGTATTTATAAATAATATTTGATTAAAATACATCTAGAATTGTAATATTTATTAAATCTATCAACTCTATTTCACATAATATCATATATTTATTTTTGTACTTGCTTAAAGTTTTAATTAATTTATTTAATAGAACACCTAGAGATGCATTTTATCAATTAATTCGATGCTTTCAAATAATTGCAGACGAGTTTTAATTAAAAGTATTATATATTATTAGATAAATCAATGTTATCATTATGTATTGAATAATCAGCAGTACTAGTCTTAAGAAAGTTTTCAATAATGTACTTATTTTAAATGGCACTTTTGCTCCCCAATCTTGCAATTGTAATCTTGCAAAAATCATGAAATGATTTCACAAATATTTATCACGATCTATCAGGTAAATATATCAAGAAATATAAAAAATACTAGATAGAAATAACGGGATTTAAAGAAAATTTACTGATATTTTATATTAGTTTATGACTGGATATATTAAATTTTAGAAAACTTTCCCCATGATATTATTCTTACTGCTCATGTGTTTTAATATTTCTTAAGACAAAACTGATTGCGCATTTTAAAGAACAGCATATTTCTGAAAGTAGATCACAACTTGGAAAAGAAAATGCTGAAAAAAAATAAAAATGATTTATGTGCTAATGCTTGAGAATGTCTCGCAATATATTTATAGGGAAGAATAACACAAATAAATTAGAATAAAGTACCTAAATCCAAGATTGTTACTACATATCTTGTAGGGTAAGGTGCTTTGTTTGATTAGAACGTTGTACTTATTATCTGGAAAGTAGTGAAATTGAATCCCAACTTAACTGAAGATTCCTCGTGCTCATTAAAAGTAACTGGTATTCATTAAATGGGTCATAGTCGCAATGTTCTCCAAGTGAAATGATACATCTGGGGGTGGCAGGACATGTATTGGTAGCTTCTGATTAGTATCTACTTCAAAATTAAGAAGACTCACATCCAGCTTCTTCCATATTCCTGGTAGACATCTAACTGAGAACTATGTACAGTTAAGCATGATAGTTCAACAACAACAGATACATATTTTGAAGACTGTGAAGTCCTGGTTGGTTAGGTTATTACTTTCATTATTGAAAGGATTTAATTTCAAATCTCGGTTTAAGAGAAGATTCATCATGCTCACTAAAAGTGATTGGTAATATTAAATTAATCGTGAAAGTAATGTATTCGAAGTGAAATGATACCTTTAGATGGTTTCTTTTAGTTCGTTTGTTCATCAAAGGTCATTTATTTATACCATGAGGGCTAGTTAAACCTGGACTTACGGTTTAAAGTCGATTCCAAACCACTACAAACATTCATGTCCAAAGTGGTATTTGATATCACAAGTTGTTGAATTGAAGGCAAGAGCACGAACCATTCAACTACCAGCTCATGTTTAAAGTGGAAAATAGAGTATTTAGATTTTCTGCTAGATCCTTGCTATTAATATACAAAAAACCTCATCCAGCTCTTTCAACTTTACCAATAGAACTCAGATATAGGTTTGATATAGGGAAATATGCTGGTGAAACAACAAAAATAACTACTTACCCATATATTAAGAAGAATTTTAAATGATAATTGCCATATTTTGTATGGTTTTTCTATAAATAAATGATAAAAGTCACTTACGACCTTACTGTTCAACAATAAAAGCTTTGTTAAAATATTTTGCTATATTTATATAATTTTCTAAAACTTCTGTGATATGCAAGATACTACTGTACAGTAACAGTGAAATCTGTTTTCAAAACTTTAACAATAAGCAAAAACTAAAGATCCAAGCGTTCTACACTCAAATTTTTTACAAGATCGTTAATTCGAAAAGTACTTTTAGTTTAAAATGGATATTAAACGATTGTAAAAAGTTGATGTCATTGGTGAAACTGAACAAGTGGTAACCTGAAGGCCAGTGAGCTTCCACTCCAGAAATTAAATTCTATGTAATTATCATCATGAAAATTATCTAGGAGTCTTAAAAATAGTTTGTTCTAAACATTCAGCAGGAAGCGTTTTGTGAACGTAATATGTAAATTTAATAAAGAAATTTATCCATATAAAATATGAGGCCAATTTGAAAAATATCAAGAATGATTTGTAAGAAATGGAATTAAATTTGTAAAAAAAAAATGTTTTTTTTCCCATTGCTTCAAGAAAGAAATAATAATTAGGACATGTATGAAGTAGAAACAAAGTGAAAATTTGGTAACAATTCATCATTTTTACAAAATAAATCATGACAAGACCAATAGTTATTATCTTTGATAATTGTATCATTAAAATTTGTCAACGTCAACAGAGGTCTTTGAAATTTGATGTATTTGTTTCAAAAGCAACTTAGCTAAAGACATCCGGGCCAAGATTATGAGACTTAAACAAGAGCAAAAAAATACAGAAAGTGACATAGGTCATAAAATTTGTCACATCTTCAAAGGGGTAGATGCCTAAGCAAATGTTATGATACACTCAAGGATATCTTGCTCCTCAGAATAAACATATGTTTGTTATCCTTTCACTTGATTTAATTAGAGACAGTATTCATTGGTTGCATATATTGCATTCATTCCCAAAGCTATGTTCTGAGGCTGTGCCCCATGGTTTCGGGATCATGGACCTGGTTTGATGTTACTGGCAACCAGAAGGGTTAAGTCACAGCAACAGCAATATACGTTCAAACAATTTGGAAGGTTGACTATGCATGATCATATTATTGGAAAGGAGTTTAAATATGCTGTTTTTCTTCACATGCATAATTCAATACACTCTATACATGCCAAAAAGCAATCAAAGATAGCTAATTTCGTTCTTTCCTGTTATGACCAGAAAACTAATGATATGTAACAAACGGGAAATATCCTGTGGATAAACATAAATTTACTGCTTGAACGAATGAAACAAATTTTTGAATTCCCTCATTTGAGTGATGATAATTTCTTATTCAAAAACATCGCAGAAGACCAATTATGATCGGTAATTATGTTACGACCAAGTATGATTGGTTATATTAAATTCATACAAGTATGACCAAGTATGGTTTTTATACATTGTCAATAACTTGCATCTTCAAAGGTATATGACGTGACCATATTCAGTCATTTACAATACCTATCTTTAAAAGTAATTAGTAATTATTCCATTTGAATCATGTTCTTACAAATTATACACATATTCATCAAACGCTAATTTTTTAACAAATATGAGCTGTTATTCTCTTGTATACTTTTGTTTCATGTGGTTTTCGTTATAAATGCCACCCGAGTCTACATAATAAGTTTTCACATTGTTTATGACATTTATTTTTTTAGATTTCTGTATTGAATGTCATAATTTCTTACGGAAAACACTTTGAGCTTAACATTTTTAACTAATGTTTGAAATACTTGAAAGAATTTCCTTTATAGTTTATAAATCAAAAATGATGAGAATCGGTTTAATGTGTTTATGACAAGAATTTTAGACATTTTTAAAATTGATGTCCTAATAGGTGATATTTGCAACCAAGGAGAATAAATACTTGTCACGTGCTATAATCTTTCCTTAATATGCACCCGTATCTGACCAGTGTATTTATTTATATTTTTAAATATTAGAGAAATGCAATAGTTTTTGTTAACAAGGGTCTGTGTCGCTATGTTTAAGTAAATTTGAAATGGTTTTTCCGCTTATTTTCATATCGAGTATAATAAGAAAATTATAAAAAAAATATTTAATTGTTGATATAAAGTACAAAATTTCTTGTTTTGCTTACTTTGTAACTGATAATCATCAACATGGTTAAAAAAGTTATAACTTTTTTATGATGAAAGTAATCTGATTCAGGAAAATATTTACTTAAAGAACCAAAATATTTTAAGTACAGGTTCATCAGAATTTATTGCAAAATCATTTTACTTGAAAAGTCGGAAACCTAAATTTATTTTATGATATCATAAAGTTGAAATTCTATTTTAACAAAACACATAGTATAATTTTAGAATTTATAGATATAACATTATATTTTATTTAGTAGCAGTTATTTTAATTAAACAATCTCTTTCATATCTGTATTTGAATGTTTGTTTTCAAATTCTTTATCACAAGGAATGTCCCACAGAAAAAATAGATACTTGAGTACATAACTCAAAAATAACTGCATTATATATATATATATGTATATGTATATATATATATATATATATATATATATATATATATATATATATATATATATATATATATATATTCATACATACATATAATTAACCTCATACCTCTCAGTTTAGTTTTACATACGTTATGTACATAAAATATTATTAGAGCTTTACAGAATTATAAACCATTATAGTCAATTATGTTTTAAATTTGTCATAATTGCAGCTATAAAATTCAAATATCACAATAATTTTACTTTTAACTTTTAAGTTAAGCTAATAATAACAATTCCAATTAATTTACATTATTATTACGAACTGAAATTAAAGCATTATTTTATTTAATCTAAGCAATTTTCTTCATAAACTATTTACCTTTTACTGAATTAACATTTTAAAATTATATTTATGTTCAAAAATTTATGTCTATACATAAGCAAGTATAAAAGTATTCAACAAAATATTTTCAAATCCACAATTTCCTCTTTATTTTAAATTGCTGTTTAGCGTAAAATTTCATTTTTACCCTATTCCTATAAAGAAGGATGGCCTTTTTTGTTATTTCAATGATGTTCTAATTTTTGTTCTTTTTTGAACTGAAAGATGAATCTTTAATAATATGATTTTATTTTTATTGCACTGATTTTCACGTAACCCTTTTATTGAAAATTTCAGCATTTTATTAATGAGCAATATGTTACGAGAAGCAAAATTTTTCATAAATGTATGAAATATCGAAAAACAAGGTTAACAATGCATGTATTTAATTTAATTTTTGCATTCAAATTACTCACACAACGTTATAAAGCTTCTATTATATATAATAAGGGAGATTCTAACACACATACTTTACATTTTGTTTTTAATTTAATATCTCAGTGCCATTATATTAAAAAAATGACTCTAACCTAATTTTTTCTTTTTTATATATGCTGACGCGTGAGAGAGAATCACTTAACTCACAATTATATACAATAAATATTGTGGAATTATTTTAGCTTTAAGAGCATATGAAGCTCATTAATTTCACTTTTATAATTTGATTGTAAACCAGCTTTGACAATTTATTGAAGAGCCAAAATTTCTGGATTCCCTATAACAAAAACTTATAGGCATTCTTTATCTAGATGTTAAGACTATTGATATAAAAAATTTAAACTTATGAACTTAGGGATTCTGTTTTCTTACAATTCTACAATCATTATTTGCACATGAGTTTAAATCCGAACCAAAAGTTAAAAATCGACTCCGAACTACTATAACTGTTCACTTCCGAAAAGAGCCCATGACTCTTTGAATGGAAAGCCATAAACATCACTAATTAGTGATCAGTTTAGAGGGAATTCGGTAGAACATATTTTTAAACTCTGATTTTTTAAACCGGATTTTGTTAGTTCCTTATGTGATTTAACATTATTAATTTTATTCATATTACTTCAGAATATATATGAACATAAAATAAAAGTAATCAGTTTCAAAATATTTTGAAAGCACAGCCTATTATTTATATTTTCTAAAAATTCATACCTAGATATGAGTTTTTAGAAACTTTAAATATTTATAAAATATTGGACTCACGTAAACGGCAGAATAATAAAAATCATTATAAATTAGAATCATCAATTTACATATGATATAGTTTCTGTCACCAATATAACTTTTTTTCTGTATAAAATTATTATAGAGCTGTGCTTTATGTTTCTTTATGTATTTTAAGTTCAAATTTTACTTAGATTAGTTGTAACCAGTTTTGATTTAACATCTGACTATTCATCAACTACAACGTCAGTAAACTACTTTAAGAAAAATGACAAGCTACAGAAAGGTTTTAATGAATGCGGAAAAATTTTTCTCAAGAATGAGGAAACATTTTAGATAAAAGGAGTATATATTATATTTCTTTGAGAGGAGATAATAAGAAAGAGAAAGCACAATATTTTTGGTAAAACATTAAAAGTTTCTTAAACTTTAAAAAATTATTTAAAATATATATTAAAATTTTTAAGAATAGCTTAAAAATGTCATGGGTTTGATTATTTCCCTTTATAATGGAATTGATTTATATGTATTTCTTTAACGAGCTATATATATATATATATATATACATACATATATATATGAGGTTCTTTAAGCATATTATTTTACTAAGAATACCTCTTATCATCGCATGTATTCAAATTAACTACTTAAATATTTTTATATAGTGTTTCTAAATTCATGCTTTTTAGACTCCTTTTAAATATGAAGGTAACAAACATCGTTAAATTGTTATTTATGCAATTAAATTATTAGCTCACTTTATAAATAACAAAAAGAAATATATTCAAGTAATACTGGCAAAGTAAACAATAACATCCAGAAATACCGCATTAAATTTTGATAAGACTTATTTTACAATGATTTCACTGCAGAAAGATAACAGACACATAATGGGAAGAGATGCATGATTCTTATAATGATGAAAGGAAATGAGTATGTATAATATTAGGTTTACAAAATACATTCTCATTGTTTTATCGAAATAAAAAGAAATCTGTTTTTTAAAATCTATGTATTTTTTGTAAAATTACTTATTATTACAGTGTGTGGCTTTTATTTGAAAATTAAAAAATATTTCTAAGCTTTATAATGTTTGATATTCATCATTATCACAAATATTTATTATATTCGAAATGTTTTTACCCATAAAAAACAATTTTGCGAGAAAAAACAAAAGAAAAGACAAATGTACTTTTCTATATAATTCTTATTATTTGAAATAAATTATTTTTATTTTTCTGATGGATAACTAATGAAATTGAATGTTTTAATTTTACGAAAAGCTTTCTCTTTTAGGTTTTATGTTGTTCTTTTACATTTTAGGTGACAAAATGTACAAAATTTAATATTAAAATGAATAGAATTAGAATTAAAGAATATTCCTCCAAACATGGCCTTATAAAGCATAAAATTTCAATTAACAATTTTAAAATGCAACTGTTAAGTAATAATTTTTTTTTTTATGATTTCTGCGATTTTTACTTTTAAAACTTTTTGGAAATAATTGGTTTTTTTTAATGATTCTTCTTTAAAGTATTATAACTTTCTGATTTATTAAATGGAGAAATAGTGTTGGGATTTAATTTCAGACACAATAAATTATAGTGAGAAAATTCATTTTGATGCCTATATATATATATATATATATATATATATATATATAAATATATATATATACATACATTATATATATATATACAATACAATTTGAAAAAAATGTTAAAATACTTAAATACTTTACTTGTTACTGTACACAATTCATGATGTACAGAAGCCTAAGGAAATAATATCTGTAAAATGTGTGCGGCAACTTCATGAATAAAAAAAATGAAATAATTTCAATTTTATTATTTTTTAACTGAAGTTTACTTAAAATATCAACAATAATTATTTCCCTTTCAAGAATAATGTCAATATATTTCCAAAGTATAATTCAAATTTATGTCCAACATTTTAACTAATTTTTTTTAAACTTTTAAATAATTTATTTTTTTGAATACCTTGATATTAATATTTCAGTCATGGTTACCTTATATAACTATATCTTGATATAAATAATTCATGCATGTATACTTATAATATGTATGTGTATAAGCATGCATCAATATAGTAAAATTTTCTCTTAAGCAGTAATATCTCCCATCTTATGTCGAGTGAAGATATACGATTGTGACGTGATATGCATTCTAATCACTACCATTTAGATTATGAAGGCCGAAATGATGCCAGCTAGCTTATTAAATGTACATCCATTCCAAGATATTAATTACAAGGTAGATTTCATAAGCCATTCAAGATATCGCAATCCATAGCTTCAAGAAATCATAGAAAATTTTCTCAATACTTACTTGTAAATTAATCGAATTGTTAACATTAATTTTATTTAATTTTTAACAAGCTATTTTAGAAATAAATTTGCATACATGAAGACTGAATTCTATGCTTTATTATACATCAAATTTCTGTTTGTTGTAAATTCAAAAATCAAGAAATTACTAGTTAATTTTATATTATTAAACAGAAAATCAGATATATATATATATATATATATATATATATATATATATATATATATATATATATATATATAAAAAAATAAAAGAATATATATATATATATATATAACACTATAAACGTATATATATATATATATATATGTACAATATTTCAGTAATACTCGTACTACATCTCATAAATATACAATTGTCCGCTGAACAGCTACTCTTTCATTGACCAAAAATATTTAATTTAATATTGTTACTATTATCCATCATTTTACAGAATTATCATTAATAATGGTCTAAAATGTGTTTATTTAGAATGTGTTGCAGGTTACTTTAATATTAAATATTATGGACTTCTCTTTCTAAAAGTAGACACTGGGTTTCTAATCCTTTGCTACAAAAAGCCAGAAAGTGTTACTCATTTATCGTTACGCAGTGGGCACCTGTGAACTAAGTCATGGAAGTGAGTAGCATTACTTACGTCACTCCACCATAAGCTCGTTTATAGTGTGAAGCACATTCATTAATCATCTGAGAAGAAAGGACAAGAAAGAGAAAGAAACATTAATACCCAAACGTGTATTCGAATTTGGAACCAACAGCTTAGGAATCGGACACGGTAACTCTTCAGCCAACGGCCAGCTTCTTATGGACTTAATACTGAAGTAATTTCTTTTCTGTTGGCGTAACTATATAGGAAATGAAAGTTAAATGCAGTTTTCATGTACAGTTTTTTTTTAAAGAATAATACAATTTTCATGGCATACTTTAATTAATTTCTTTGCAGATTTTTGAGACGCTGACGTTGGGAATGTTTTGTTTATTGATTATTTTAAAACAAGATAAAATAAAATTTGTAAAAAAACATTAATTTATATTTTTTTCCTGGAAAGTTTTATTTGCAGACAATTAAACTAACAAATTTCAATCCATACGGAAGCTTTATAATACAAGGAATAGGAAAAAATGTGATATTTTACACTATATTACCGTATTATTTAAATCTAATGCACGTCGTTTTTGGCCAAATGTAGTACTTAAAATTGGGATGTGCATTAGATTCGATGGCGCATTAGATTCGAGTTCCAGGTCAACAGCTTGCCAATGACGTCAACCAAATTTAAATCGTAACAATGGATTACTGTATTTCTCGACAATATTTACCGTTTCATTTATCGTTGACACATTATTGCATAGAGGATACAAACTGCAAAGTACGTAGTCACGAAATGAAGCGCAAACAAAGAAGAATGTCATATGACGCTACTTTCAAACATTTTGGAACACAAATTGACTTTTTAAAGTAATTCTTTATGCTGAGATAAATGGCAATGGAAAGGAAGGGAAAGAGTTCAACGTAGCTGAGAGCAATGTTCGCTTGTGGCATTTGTCACTGTTTGTTTATTGACACTGTTTGCAACTGAAGCTAGTAGAAAGAAAATCACTGGCCCTCGCAAAAGAAGACAACCTACAATTTAAGAAAAAGTTTTGGAATTTGTGCGTAAAAGGAGGAAGAATGGTTAAACTATGACTAGTGGAAACATTAGAAAACAAGCAAAAATGAAGGTTGATGTTCTTGGAATTCCGAATCAAGCGTTTAAAGCTAGCCGTGGATGGGTGGATCGGTTTATGAAGCTGGTGGGCTTATCTCTACAACAATATGACAAAAGCATCCTGCAGATTTTAAGGGAAAACTACTGACATTTCAGAGGTATGTCATCACACTTCGGAAGGAAAAGAATTTTTCAATGGGGCAAATTGGCAATGCTGACGAGACACCAATTTGGTGTGATATGCCTGGTAACTACACCATTACGGAGAAGAGGTCTAAGGAAGTTGTCATTAAAACTTCGGGATGTGCAAAACAACGCATAACAGTGATGCTGGTAATAGAAGCAAACGGGTGCAAACTTCCCACTTTCTTAATCTATTAAGGAAAACATGCTCTAAAACCCCTAAGAATGAAAAGCTATTCCCAGATAATGTTCTGATTCGAAACCAAAATAAGGGGGGGATACCGGAATCATTAATGATTGATTGACTCGAAAATGTATGGGAAAATCATCCCGGTGATCTCTCCAATTCACTATCAATGCTTTGTTTGGACGCATTTCATGGTCATCTCACCGACTACTTAAAAAAGAAGATGCACAGATTAGGCAATGATTTTGTTATGTTTCATGGAGTTATGACCTGGGACGTTAGTATAAAAAACATTTTAAGGGGTACGTTCAAGTGGTGTAAGAAAATGGTTTTGTGGGAAAAACAGTGAATTGAAACCGAAAGGAAAAATTAATCTTGCTGCACCCTGGGTTTTTGCTGCCAAGATAAGTGTCGAAGCACGAATGATTGTGAAATATTTCAAGAAATGCTGCATTTCAAATTCATTAAATTGTAGTGAAGATGACGTGTTCTGGAATGCCGAGGGTGACGATGATTATGATAAGGAAAGAAGAAATGCATCTGCTTCTGACGAAATGAGCTTCGAGGTTTATTTGTTTGTCACTCAACGGTCATTTTTGCACACGAGGGCTAATTAGACCGGGACCTACAGCTTAAAGTGGATACTGAACCACTACAAACATCCATGCCCAAGGTGGGATTCGAACCCACGAACTGTTGAACCGAAAGCAAGAGCGCTAACCATTCGGCTACCAAATCGGCTGAAAAGAGCTTCGAGGATTCCAGGGATGAAAACATTAGTGAATTAAGACGTTTACTGTTAATCACTGATTGTAGAAACTGTTAGCTAGATAGAAATGTTACGATTTATTTCAAGTTCATATTTCAAGATTGGTACCGGATGTATGGTAGTGGTAATTATTAATGATTGTTTCACATGTCAATAGCCCACTAATAGGTTTCTTCTATGTGCTGCTACTTTATGTATAAATACATCGATAAACAATCTTTGAATTATTTAATGTTTTAAAATAAGGATATACATTAGATTCGCATAAATACGGTATATTATAACACTTCTTTGTTACCAGGGAGATCAGACATATATTTGATTTTGCTTAGAGATTATTTTTCACTTTAGTGTCTTACGTTTCTCGCAGCAGTTTCTTGAAACTATTGTGCTGCTCTCTGTGTCCCCGTTGTACTTATAACGTACACATCTAATCTTGTTTAGTTTTACGCTCAGTCATACATTTTTGCAAGTAAAAACTAATCTAAGAGAGGCTTATGATTCAGAATTAACTTCAAACCTGATAAATACCCATGTCAAAGATAGCAGTCACATCAGTATTTGATGATCATAGCAAAAACCCTACATTTACAACAAAATGTTTCATATAAATATATTTTATTGAAGAACCTTTGGTATTTTTAAGGCATATTACGATATTTCATAGCTTTCTTGAATACTGCACTAGTGTTTTTATTAAGCAGCAAAACAAAATTTTTTTCAGTACACTGTTGAATATTGCGCAAAGTAAAAAAATAATCTGTCAAGCCACTTTTTGTAATGTACTTTACGCTTAACATTTAGATGTATTTACCACGCTATTCTTTTTAAATTTTTATTGTTTAAAAAATGTTAGGATGCAAATTTTTTGTATCACATTTTTTTAAAATTTTATTTCGTTAGAAACGATTGAAAGTAATAGTTAGAAACGATTGAAAGTTAGATTTTTTTTATCTAAGTTGCATTTTTATTTTCAGTGTGCATAATATTTATGATAACTTATATTTAACTGATGAAAAGCAATGCAAATATTTAGCCAGATTTTTAAATAACAATGTAATTGAAATTCAATATCGTTGTCTTTTCCGATTTTATATATATATATATATATATATATATATATATATTGAAAAAATAAAATAAAATAATTAATTTTAATTTATAAATATTAATTTTTTGTAATACTCAGAGATTTAGTAATGTAAATAAATTTTTAAATTATTGATTTGAAATGTGGTTTTTACAAATGTAAGTAAATATACTGCATGAGCTGAATTTTTAAATTGCTAAGTTTTCACAAACACAAAAGCAAAATTAAAATAATCTAAATGTCCAATCATATTCTTTTCTGATATATCAATTTAATGCTCTTATCTAATTAAAATATTAATTAGATAAATATATTTTCATTAGCAGAGAAACAAGATTTTACCTGAAAAGTAGAATACAAGCTATTTTTGAAGAAAAACGGTAAGAAGAAATAACAAAAGTGCATGAGGTTTTGATGTAATATTTACTCAAAAAAATATTATTTTATACTTAGATTATTATATACAGGACATTGTCTTATATTGCTATATATTAGATTTTCTGTCTCTTTTATTACATATATATGAGATCAAATGTCCTGAAATTGCTTACAGTTCTTTTATATTACTCATTAAGATGTTTTGAATCGAATGAAAACGCTGCAAATATAATTTGATTAAAATATCTATTTCTTAAAAATTGTTTAGATGAGATTGAAATTTTCCATATTATTTCCTTTATAAATAATTTTGTAGTCCTGTGAACATAATCAGATGTAATGATGACCTTCCTCCATTGTAACTCATATATTCCTCATTTTACTTTATTACATAAATTTTAGTATGAAATAATTGAAATGCATTAATTATGATGCACTAATGTGCATGGGGAAATAAATATAGAATGTCTAATCATATATGAAATAATTTAATTTTATTTTGGAATATATTAACTGTATATCATACTCTGTTATTCAGATTTTAAAGTATATTACTATTTACCTGATTTCTCACCATTTATTATAATAACAAATAAATTCAATAATGGAATTCTATTTTTAAACTATTTTAACTGATAAGATTAAATTTGAAAGTAAAATCTTTTTAATAAGCCATTTATTTGGTTTCTTTTCTTTCAATAAATGGAAATTTGCAAATTGCTTTCCTAAAACGAATACATTAGGAACAAGAAATACTCCTAACATGAGGAGCATAAAAATAATTTTCCATTTGATTAAAAAAATGTTAGCAAAAATATATGATAAGACAATTTTTATTCGCATATAACTTTTGATATGGCAATCATTTTATGGTTATGGTAGATTAAATAATTCTAAGTATTTAAATAATTGGTTATAAGTAATTACAGAACACATATAACATTTGAATTTTATTTATTTAGTCAATAAATATCACTTTGTATAAAAAATTAGTTTTCCCATGAGGATGAAATGAAATAATTTAAGCAGTTAAATGGTGTAAGATAATTAAATTTTCCTCCATGAAAGCTTACATTCGTTGGGAAAAATAAATTTTCATATTTATCATATTTTAAGATTTATTATATTATCAGATATTATATTTTTACGATTATTTGTATCCTCAAAAACTCTTAAAATATTCCTAAAATAAATGATATCCCATTTCCTATCTTTCTGAGTAATATTTTTTTAAAAGTTTGTTCACAGCACATGCAATTTTTAGAAATGATAATTTCATATTTTTATGACATTTATTTAAAATGATAAAATAAAAAAATAAAATTGAACCATATTAAAATTAAACCACATTATAAATATACGAGTCAGTTTTGAAATTAATTTTCAGAGAGGAATTTGTGCATGAAAATATTTAATTTACTCTTATTGTTACTAAACAATGGAATTTTTAATATTACTATTACTGTTAAGAGAAACCTCAGGTTATATTAAAATATTTTGCTTATTTTCTAATATTATATATAAAGTAAAAATCTATGATGCACATGAAATGATTTTAAATTGTAATACTGAATGAATAGAATGTAAGTTAAAAATTATTTATATTTATGAGAAGAATTATTTTTATTGATAATTAAAACAACAAATATTAAAAAATTTATTTAATTAAAAAAATAATAAACTATATAAATAGGAACAAAAATATTTGTTTTTACTCTTATTTTATTATTTTAAGAGACGTGCATTTAGGATTAGTTATAATGTGAAACGCTAATGATTTGGATTGGTAACTTTCATAGAATATTTTTGCAATGAACATCATTTTCTAACTATGCACCACTTTAAAGAGTCAAATTAATACTGTATTGGTTACAGATATTTTTTTTTGTTTGATAAATTGTTCATAGACTTAATTTTTCATTTTGCAACCAAACTAAATCATTAATAATTCTCAATATATACAGCATTTTAATCAAGTTTTGTATTTTAACCTGTTAATATATGCAAATTTATCTGTTTTTAAAGAAACAGTAATTATTTTCTTTTAAATTACAAATATTAAATTTCGGAAGGACATAATAACCAATTTGAATAGATTAAGGATTATTTCTTTTCAAAATTTAATATTTGATATCTATCATCTTTTATTTATGAATAACATAATTCAACATAAAATTTTATTATAATTAAAATTTTTAAATTCATCCACTTTTAATGATACAACTTAATATTCTTTAAAAATCCTAATTTTTTACAATGACATATTAACAATACCAATTAATTTATTTAATATTTTGTGATTAATTTTAGATATTCTTTTAAAAATAATCTATTGATTTTTAAATATATTTATTATTTTATCAAAATTTTTTTAATTTGTAAGAGTTCAAAATAAATGAGGATGTGTATTCCTAACCAAATGTACATCGCTAGCTGATTGTTGACAGTGAGTTACTTGATCTAAATAATGTACTTTCTTTTATGAAATCTCAAGGTTCCATGTAAGGTTAAATGGAATGTAGAGATATAATCAAAGTAAAATTTGAAAAATTCAAACTCTCACTTTTAAATGATATTTAAAAAGGATAAAGAGTGAAGCCTTTGAATTTCATAATATCATTCAAATTCCTTTCACTGAAAGTAATAAAATATTTTTTTCTAGAAATTATACTCTTTAACCATTTTAAAGACCACGAAGTATTAAGAAGAAAACGTATACTAAGTGTTTTAATAAGAAGGAAGGACAGAAATATATTATTTCTTATCATTGTTTTATTGCCAAAACACTTTATATATTTGCAAAAAAACTCAAAAATAAACTAGATTTCAGGAATTCTTCTATAATAAAGTTGCAGTTTCTCTGTCTAAGAGTTTAAGAGAAGAGAACATTGTTTTTCGAGTGGTACAAAATGCCTTTTTTGCACGCTTTCATTTGGATTTTATCCAACTCTTCCTAGCCTATGCACTATGAATTTATCACCATCCATATATGTAAGTTTTATTTCGCTAAATGCATTGAATATGCAATGCACTAAAATATGCTAGAAAGGTGTATGAAATTAATTTAATATTTTTGTATATTTTTACTACACATATTGTATAATTTGAAAAGTGATTTGGTTTAAATTCATCCTTATTAGCAAAATTCAATAAATTTTTATTTGAACTGTTTTATCTTTTTTGTATTGTTTTCAAATACAAACACAAAAATTGTGAAAACGAATAAAGTAAATTTTAAATAGTTTATACACTCAAACTTTTTAATTAATCTATAAGTTGATATTATCGTTAAATACGAAAATGTAATGGGAAAGAGGTATTTGAATACATATCTTGAAAGTGGATTCAAATGTTTGCTCAGTTAGTTTAATTTTGCATAATATATAAGTTTAAAACTAATCTTTTTAATGTTTAATATTATTGATTTAGAATTCTTAATTACATTTTAGAGGTTTTAAGTTCAAATCTAGTTGATCAAATATATATGTATGTATATCTATGTCTATGAATATATATATATATATATATATATATATATATATATATATATATATATATATATATATATATATATTACTTTATAACGAATTTTATTTATAAAGCATTATATTTTCCATCATTCTACACTTATCTTTTCATATAAGCCATATATCTGATAACATATAGGTGCACTCCAAATATGTTAGCTTTAATCTCCTACAGAGTTAACTCATTTGTATCTTATATGATATGTTTTTCAAACATTTTCTTTTAATATCTCGACGCGTTTATTTAGCACTATATTCTTATAAAAGGATTAAGAATATGTTTTCATTTTCAATTAATAGTTAGAACAATATTTTCTATTTTCTTTATAAAGGTCACGGAAATTAAGAAGTCAAATAGATTGCTCAATCCATTCAATATAGTTCAGTGTTATTTACTAAATTATTCAATGAAGATTAAAATTTCACTCTTTAGTAATTAAAATGTCACTAAGACTTCGCCTTACTTGTGAGAAAAGCTGCAGTGTTCTGAAAATGTCAGTTAATCATAAAATTTGGAATATTTTATAAGCTTACCTTGTTGAAGTTGCCTTAAAAATTATGATATAGCTTGCAATTTCAGCTTAGAATAAGCATTAAAATATAAAGTAAAAAATAATATCAGATAGAAATAATAAGAAATGAAAATATGAGGCGAAAGAAGCCCTATATAATACTTGTTTTTTCAAAATTCTGAAAATTACATCCTCCGTTACTGTAATCTGCTTACTACTTTATAATTTAACAGCTTGGGTTTATTCTAAATTTAACTAAAAAAGTAACTTCTTGGAGTGCTGCTCCCCCTCTCTAGTGGTCAACCTACCTCACTTCTGACAAAGTTTTCCTGTGTTCGAATCCCGGTTGGGGCCTGCATGTACTTTTTCTGTGTCCTGCCTTTGTCGTTTCCTTGTATATATGAATGGGTTACATATGGTTGCTTACTCTATTACCTCGGGTATCTTTGGTATATTTGTACTGAGGACGTCGGACTCCACACCAAATTATGGTTAACTTGGAAATTGGAGAAGCGTACCCGTATTGCAGCCTCGTTGGCACAAGACAACAGCAACATTTTGGAGTGAATCAATGTACTTTCAAAATTTTTGGCTACAAAATACACTTAATTATTTGAGGATTATTTATTTTGAAAGTAAAATTCTTAATGAAGTTATTAAGCGAAATTTTTAATAAAATTTGGTATTCAAATTTACTATTAAAATACCTAAATTCTATTCAAAAGTGAATCATTATCTCCTATTGCATAGTTTTAAAGTTAATAAATTAATAGTCACTATAATTTTAAAATATCTATTTATCTCAAACGTTTTAAATAAAACAAAGTATTTTGAACTTAAGAGAAAAATTTACCAAGAATGTGAATCATATCATGGAATAAAATATGAATAGAGCTTTATTTGTTAAATTAGTATAAAATTTATACACTATAAGTATTTTCAACCTTCACCAGGCATTTCAAAATATATTTACTGTGTACTGTACTCTGGTAATGCTTGGCAATGGCTCTTGCAAGATGTATTATGCTGAGTTAATAAAAGTCATCACATCAATTGTTCTTGTCCTATCATTGAATTCTTAGATTAAATCTACTTGATTCATTACTAAGATGATTGAAAAATCAACAGAAATGGCTGAGCAGACTATAAATTCTATAATTGAAAAATCTATGCAATATATCATATGAAAAATTTGATTATGCTGCCTTCATAGAATCTCCAAAATTTGTAAAATTTTATTGGAAAGTAACTACATAAATTAAGTAAAATAAAAAGACATCTATCTATAATAATTAATAATTGTTTTAAATTTGACAATGGTATGTTTTAAAACTCTGTATTAGATAAGGCTTTAGAGATCTTCAGAGTCGTCTTCGACAGGACATTTATGGTTTTTGCGCGTATTCCATGAACATGACATCATCAAGACTCTGTATTTAATATCTCTATCGATTCCCAAGCAACATAAAACTTTGTAAAATATCAATTTTACTACTTTTCTGTAAGATCAAAGTATATGAAAAAAAGTGTTGTGTGGAAGATATAAAATGTTTGTTTAAAAAGGGATTTCTTAAAGTAAGAATTTCTATTTATTTTAAACTAAGGATGCAAAAAGTTCATAAGATGCTACTTCGTAAATGAATTTGTTGGTTGTAATTAGTTACAATAAATGCATTATATGATCTCGTAACTGATTACTAAAGTAAGTAACTTTTAACATTTTATGTTAGAAGGGGCTATAATTATTTTTCTTAATTTTTTTACAGAAATTTTCTAATATTATCATTAAAAATATATAATAATTGATTGTATAGTGAATGAGTTAAGACAAACTTATTGTTTTTAGTAAATCACTAATTCAAAGTAAATGCTAAATGTTAATATATATTTTTATTACTCTGGTTTTTTATTATTGTTAGAATATGTTTAAAATATTGTAGTGTTCTTATATTGAAGGTTTTATCGTCAAATTTATTGACTTTTACTAGTAATATATTTAATAGCAATTTTTCAATATTAAATGAAGAAAGTTTAAATTGTTCAGTAAATAATAACTATATTTAATTGAAAATGTAAAATTTATTTAAAATTCATGCTTCAAGTTCCTTTTACATTAAATAAATAGCATGCTGTAAATACATCATAAATATTAATAAATTAGGTTTCTCTTAAAATATTTATGAAATTTATAAATATTTCAGAAATTGTAGAGTATAGACTCGTACGTATTGTGATTGTTTGCTATATTTATTTTCTTAGTATAAGCAAAAAATGTGATGGCGGTTAGAAAAATGTATTTATTAAATCTAATCATAAAGTTTAAGTTTTCCTTATTATTTTCCTTATCCAAACTTGCTAAACTTAAGGAAGGTTAAAAATTATTTTATGTAAACACATATTACATCACGTAAATGCATGAATAGAGCAATATGCTTAGTGTATAATATTTACATATTTAATAAATGTATTATTATTATTAATTTTCAGTTTTCTTTTAATGTTTTTCGACTGATGTTATTTTCTGTAATTTTTTTTAATTTGCCCTCCTTTTTGCACAGGTTTTAGTTTACTCAAGGATTTATGTGGGAAACAAATTATTTTATATATATTTTTCATAAGTTATAAGACCTGAGAGAAAAATAAATTTATATCTTTGAGCAATAGATCACCAGTTTTGTTCTTTCTTAATTATGAATTACGCAAGTGTACAAGATAATCTTTAGTCGTCATCTACATTTCCAAATTAATATATTAAATAACACAGTAGTCTCAACAAATGTTTAACTAAGTTACTGATGATGCCTGTAACCATTTAAATCGATACTCGGTTTACAGTTGTACTTACGGTAAAATGTTTCTAAATGATTAATCTAGGAAACAAAGATTACATTATGTAAATTGAATATGCAACAAACCAATACAAATACAATTGTAAATTTTATATTAATATTTCAGCATTTAAAATTTTATTGATAACTCTTTTCCCGTGAAAAATTAAAAATGTATTTAGATAGAATTCTGTTGCATTGTCAATATTATTATAAGGTACTATATTTATTTACTTTTCAGTGCATGGTTGTTCACAGAAATACTATATTGTTGTTATAGTGGCTACAATAACAGTGTAAATTAGTAATATATAAAATTATGGGTAACCATGAGAATTAAAAAAAACACATTTTTTGATAATTAGATCAGTTTCATGCCTATTCAAAACTTTCTCATAAATATCACATTCATTTCAAAATGTGGCACAAAACTCTTAAATAAACAGCTGATTCAAAATAAGATTTAAATTAATTTTTATTTCAGTTTGAAATTTAGTTTCAATGAGATTAGAAATGTAGTTTTGTTGCTTTTGATCTTTTTCATTAAATTATGTTCATTTTCATTATGTTCATTTTTCATTAAAAATACATTTGCTTTTAAGAGAGAGGAAAGTGCTTTATTATTTTATACTTTTCATTTCCCCAAAATAAAAGTTTATTCAAATTAATGTTGCCAGTAAAAGAAATTTGAAACTTTTTCTAAATTACTGATTTAAAAATTAATTTAAAATAATAGTATTTACATTACTTTTTAAAATGGCACTTGTTTAGAATTTTATTACTTATCTTTTGTAAGTTTATTTTTACCCAAGAATAGGAATCCCAAAAATTAATAAGTACAAAACATGATGCAGTATTAATAGTAAAAAAATGATCAGAACAAAAAATGTTTTCTCAGGAAATGAGATTTATGTTTCAGCCAACAATGAAAAACTAAATAAAACCAGTACATAGCTCTTGAACACCTCAAAAAATGAAAAGAATATTTTTAAAAAATGTAGAATGTAGTATTTTTTTAAAAGTGTTCACACACTTCGAAAAATTTAGATTTAAAGTTATTTTGTTTTAATAAAGTTTTCAAATTTATAAAAATGATTTAATTTAACACCTCAAGAATTTATGAAGGAAAAGGTTGTCTTTCAAAATAACTTCAAATTATCATTTTCATTACTTTGATAACTTTAGGAAAATCTTCTATTAATTAACAAAATAATAAACAACTACAATAATTCAACATTTCTATTAAATAAATTATTTAATATGTTGCAATGATTAAATAAGTTATAATTATATCTTAAATACAAAAGAAATTAAACATGTATTTCAAACGAATGAAGTTAAGTTTCACAAATAAAAGATCATATTCTTTAGATTTATATAAAATTAGCTAACTCAAAACAAAATTTTATTTAAAAATTTGTAGATAAAGTTTTCTTAGCATTTGTAAACATTGTAATTCTATGAAAAGAATTTTAAATTCCAATTATAAAAATAAATTTTTGACAATGAATTACGATACTCCATTCACTGCATTCTATTTTTGACTTTAATTCCTCTTTTGCATAAAAATATCAATAAAATATAAAATATTATCAAATATTTTAATTAGGAGTGCTGAGTTAGTTAATGAATTGGTTCAATATAATTACGATTTGCATTATATGTGTAAATTGTTTCCCTTAAAATGAACATTTAATATATTAAATTGCTAGTTAACTATTCATTTCTAATGATTTATTTTTATAAGAAATAAAATATAGTTTAGAAATAACAAAATGGATTTATACTTTTTAATAATACTCACATCAAAACGGAAATCTTCTTATGGAGTTTTAACACACTTTTAACTATTTTTCATGATGAGTTATTTCATTTTCAATGAAGTTAGGCAAACAAATGACATAAGTTAATACACACTGGATTTTATGTTTTTGTCGTTATATCAAATTTGAAATTATATAAGTAAATTCATTAAAAAAATTTTGTCCTGAAAACTGTACACAAAATTTGTTTAAACTTTAATAGTAAATAAATCATTTGTATCCAATAAAATGTCATTATAAAGTTTACTACTAAGATATTTTTTCTGGTTAACTTAAAATTCGTAATTCCATTTGGTTACATTCATAAACTTATATTTTGCTGGATATTTACATATACCATCTTTAATTGTGATCAATTTCTTAATATAGCTGCAGCTGTGGTTTTCCATTTAAAATTAAATTTTAGCAGATAAAAAATATATTTTTTATTGGTGCGAGTAAAAATAATCAAACTAAGCAATAAATATTAAACTTCTCAGTCACAACTTTATTTAAAAAATCTCGCAACACAATCTCTTGGTTTTACATCCGAGAGAGTCACCAAGAGTTACATTAGCCTTTAGCAGTCACAAATTTTAACAATTCAGATATCAGTCAGACGGCTCAGATATCAGTCAGACAATTCAGATATCAATTAAGATATCAGTCAGACACTCGACCAAGAATGTTATTCTTTGGTGGAATTACCAGCTCTTTCAATTCTTTTATACCTTTTCAAGCACAGGATATGAATATGTTCAGTGTATTTTTGCTACATACCAGTGCTACATACTGAATAATACCTCATCGCAAAATAGTACAATACAATTACATTGAAGTCATACCAAATGAAACATTTTCATTTGTTCAGCACCAAACCATATTTATTCTATGATAAGGATCAATAAGCAAAGCAAACGCCTCTGCATAGCTAAGTAAATTCAAAAGGAAAAGAATAAAACCATTTCTATTATTATTACACAGCCTGCAAAAATAAACTGTTTATTCCGGACTGTCCACAAGAAATCAAGTATAAGCTCAAAATTCAAGCTCCTTGTTGGAGTAATTGTTGTTCAAGTAATTAATCAGCGAAAGTAAATTTATGAAGCAGCAGTACAACATTGACAATATTTGAGTTTCTAGTCCTACGCATATTGATGATCATGACATCTTGACGAAAGATGAACAAGCAATTTACACAAGACAAATTACAACACCAATTATTAATAAACACTTGATAAGGAATTTTAGTTGAAACGTTTAAATTCATAAAGAGAACTTAAAGTTCATTATTTTGTAATCAATCGCATATTTCATTTTACAAAATAACTTATATATAGTAATCATTTTAAAAGAGTTTATATTCCAATATACTTTAAGCTACGGACGATTCACTACTTATATTATTAGTATATGCATATCAAATCTATCATATCTGTATATTAGCAGATTTGAAATCTGCGATTTTAACAAATATTAAAGACAAAGAGCATTTAATAGCTACATTAACTTTCTCTACTAGAACAATACATTTCATTTAAATTAAATTTTCTGAACTTATGCTTATACTGAATAAAGATCATATCAAATGCTTGGTTTAATTCTTCGCATATAAAATTGACTCAATAGTTTCAAAAGTGTCAGTTAATGAAATAATTCAGCTGAAAAAAAAACAATATATTTTCAGTTTTCTTAACTAATAAAATGCTTTAGTTTACTACAAATATCTTCCAAGAATTATGAACTTCATCTACGCACTGAATCATAAATAATTTAAAAATTACACAATACCATTAAATTTTTGGTATCTTTTAAAATTAGTGACGAGTATGTAAAATATAGTTCCTATTATATAGTTTGTTCACTCTCATTCTTTATCATGGAACCATAGAATGCTAAAATCACCAATAGATAATGTATTTTTCTTTGATATTTACTCATTCTTGTGCAGAAAATATTCATTAATGATAATACAAAGATGTGGCCTCATTTGGTGGAGTCATGTTGCTAAGTTTTGATTTTGGCCACTGTAAAGAAATTTTTAAAAAAAATTATTAAAATCAAACATATTAATGAGGAGTGAACAAACTATTTATATTTGGACCAGGTTTCTCTGAGTACATTGATATATACTAGACTGTTGATTTAGTAGCACCTTGCACTCTTTTTGAGTTAAGAATGCTAGATGATAAGCCACCAAGTTAAATCAAGAAAATATTGTCTCACGATGGCCTTTATGCCCTTTGTGGCTTCCCAAATAAAAGTAATTGAACATGAGGAATTTAGGAACGTATCTCTAAAATTTTGTCCTTTACTGTGATCCAATAAATCTTTAAAACTCAGCTTCTTCATGTTCTTCTGTGATGATGCATAGTAGCCATGGCTACTTCCGACAATTTTACATCAATGGGCTCTCTTGTGTCATACAAGGTCGGAGCATGCAATATTATTCCACATGTACCAACGAGGACAGCAACTGTGAATATCCATAAAAAGAGACGATCCAATACCATTGCTACATATTTCCAGTCTTCTTTAACCTATAACAGAATTATTTACAATTTGAAAATTATGAATACTTTGGGAAAATTTCAAAATATTAGATAGTGTAATTGAATGATGTATACACCCAATGATTAATTAATATGTATGAAAATTCTCTCCATGCAAAAGTTATGGACACATTTTAATACATTTACTATAGTCCGAAAAATAAATTCGTAATTATATATGTGTAGCAGTTAAAAGGTATCATAAATAATCAAAAATATATTTCGAAATGAAAAGAATTACTCACTTCTTTAAAGCAGTGTTTTACTTACATAGGAATATTTATTCTCAGGTAAACAGCATCGATTAATTTTTTCAAAGTAACATTATGAATATTATTCAGTAAACCTAATATATGAATCAAAATTACTTTTAAATCGGAACTGTGATTGTTAGATAATCCAAATGCAGACTATATGATAACAATATATGCTCATTACCTTTATCACTTGATACTCAATATTATCCATATTTGGCGTATTTATCAGTGGAAAATCCAAACATTTTTGCTTCCTAAGCAACAATAATTATTCAAGAAGTAATTCTTTTTCCTTTCCTTGTATCAATCATAATAATGAGCTTTAATCCATTAGAAACAAATTTATCTTGAGTCTATTTTATTGATCTATAGGTTCGGGTGGTTCAATACCAAAATTTTTATTAATGGAAAATATGAAAAAGGATCAATTGTTTAAAAAATGGCCTTAAGAATATCTATAAATACGTCATAATATTTCAAGAAAATGTATTCTGATTCCACCAAATATATAGGAGCAATAAATAAAGAATTTCTATAGAAAAAAGGAAATGTTTGAAAAATCAAATTAGTTAAAAATTAAAACAGATAAATAAAGTTGGTTTCAGAATAAATAAAATTTAGGTTATACATGAATAAGAGAATACTTTTAATCTCAAAGTGTAACAGAAAGGCTCCACAGGAGCACATTATATGGTACAGTTCGAGTAAACAATAAACTTTTTTCTAAAATTGGCAACGCTATTTAATGTTATTAACACCAATAACCACAAGTCAAATTTTAAATAGTTATATAAAGGTATTTCATACATAAATAAAAAAAATGAGTTTTGAAAAATAAATTGTGTTAAGAATAATTAAATTATACTAACAATCATATTATTTCTTGAAAAGAATATATATATATATATATATATATATATATATATATATATATATATACAGAGAGGAGTATAATCAGTTTAATTAAATACATGATCTTTTTCCTGCTGCTATCGGATATATTTGAAATCAGTTTGTACCTTTATTGAAATTTGCTTAGTTCCGAAATACATAATTTTTCAAATGCAATTTAATGTGAAAACTCTGAAATGCCAAAATATAAATTAAATAAAAGTAATATTTATTAAATCAAATTAAAAATGAATATATAAGAAAAAACAGAAATATGTTCACTCTATAGTATTTATTAAAATATAACTTTTTTATTTGCACAAATGTAAACAAACTTTTAGAAAAAAGCGTGTATTAAGATTGATTGATGATGATATTAAAGTAGATAGTTTTGCCATTCAACAGAAACATCCACGAAGAAGAAACTTTTAATGCACCGAACATTTAAAAAAAATATTTGTGGCCGCTAAAATCTAGGCTTAAAAGAGATAGCAACAGACATTTTTATGCAGATCAATCATTACTTACTTTTTTTGGTCAAACGAGAATGATAAACACAAAAAATGCACAAACATTAAAACTTAGTTGATCGAAAAATAGCATTGATTGAAAAATCAATGAGAATTCATAGAAGTGAGTGACGTATGTGTAATCATTTCGTAGAAAGCAAAAAAAATAAAAAAAAGAAAAGAAAAGAAAAAAAAAGAAAAAAAGAAACATAAATGCCATGATCATAAAGGAAAAAATAAATCTTCCAAAGTATTTAAATCGCAAATAACAAAACTGCCACACGCTGAAATGAAAAAAACGTATTCTTAAGCTGGTACATTTTACAGGTGTAGAAGCTATGAATATCATAGAAACCATTTTAATTCTCCTTTGCCTTAAAGTGTTTCAAACCTCTACATGTATATATATACATATATATATATATATATATATATATATATATATATATATATATATATATATATATATATATATATATATATATATATATATATATATATATATATATATATATATAAGGAGGCACGAAATTAAAATAAATGTTTTAAAGTTTTATTTTTTAACAAATATTGTTTTTGCAATTTTAAATTTTACAAATTTTGATAAAAAACTTTTTAAATGAAGATAACATTCTTATGCTAATAAAAGTAACTATAGAAAATTTTACACCATGTGAAACTTGCAAAATCTTATTCTTTGTGATACAAATTAAAACGAAATAAAAATATTCATCTAAAATAGAATTTAAATTGGCTGAAGTATCCATTCATATAAAATGTCTTCCTGTGTAATCTCTTAATCTGGAGGTACAATTTCAGATTCCTAGGAAGCATGTATTGTTTAATATATTTTTACAATTTCTATTCATTTGGCAAATTAAATTGGAATATATAAATTTTTGAAGTGCACTATGTAACAGCACGTTTGTCTTTTAAGCACTTTAACTTTGCTGTGGTTTTCTCAAAAATATCTGTCATTAAAATTTAATTGGAAAATGAAAAATGATATACATAAATTTGCAATTATTTAAGTGGCTCTTCTTTAATTCAAGTAAGTAAAATTTATAATATGTACCATTATTTTACAGTTTTAAATATAGTCTTGATCTTTAAATTTCAATCTTGGGCATATTGTTTTTTAGATGTATTCTGACTACTTAAAAAATGAATACTTTATAATTCTTGTAAGAACTTTTTTCATATTATTGAAACTTTTCATACTGTATTTTTCATATACAGTAATTTAACTTTTAAAATATAGGATATCTTACATTGGGTGCATTTAATTTTCTTAACTCTAACTTCATCAATTAGAATTCCAAGAATACTTTGCGTAATTCCCTTTAATATCGATAAATGCTTAAATTTATGAAATCAACTGCAATACTAATAATTTTTTCTGTTATTGAGTGAAACTTCAACGATATAAATTTAATATCCTTATTCGATTAACTTTATTAATAGCTAATTTGAACTTAATTTGTTAAAAATAGGACTCTTAGTTTCTGTCTAAATTTTTGGTATTGATATTTATTTTTGTCAGACCATCATATGGCATATTGTTTCTAATAATTATTCGAAGATTTTTTGGTCTGAATTTAACTTTTCTTATTATTGCTATTTTAAGAAGCCTTAATGATTGGGTAATAAAAAAACATATTTCTTAAATGTTATTGTTTTCCTACCGATGATTTTCTTTCTTTTTAGTAAACATAATAGTTAAGAAATTCTTTTAGAAACTTTTTCCCGGTGTAAAGATGTTTACATATTTGTCAGTAGTTTTAAATCTTTTTGTTTCAACCAAATAATGTTCCTTTTTATATTTGAAAATACTAATTTCTGTAACTCAATTTTCTCTACTTTAATAGATTAATCTTTACTTTGTAATTAATGATCAATGCATTTTTATTTTAAGTATTATAAATAAAAGTAATTTAAACATTTTACATTAATATTGATGAACTTTAATTTTAGATGACAACATTTAATTATTTTCAATTTATTAATTGAATTTAACAGCGGTACTTTTAACAAATTTATATTTAAAATGGCATTATGAACAAATTTCCTTTTTAGTCTAAAATTCTAAATATGCCGTGCTAATTTTCCTCATTAATTTTCAAGACACTTTTAAAATAGTGAATTAATATGTTTGTATACTTTTTCTTTTTGTTTTTTAATGCCAGACTGCATTTCAGTCTTTTATATGTGATTTATACGCTTTAAGAATTACTTTCTTATTCATATTCAATATTTTTCAGGGTATTCTAGATATTTATTTTTGAAACTTTTCATTATTTAGAGAATATTTCAAAACTTTTTCAGCAACTGGATTTAAGCACTTCGACTATCATTTAATTAAACTTTGGATTCGTCAGGACATTGTGAAATGTCTATTGAATTTTGCTTTAGCACAACTTGTCTCTTTAAATACGGATTTTTTCTTTAGGGTATAGTAAAACAGACCGACCATTAGTCTTTGTGAACAGCTCTCTTAGCAGTCCCTCCCCCTACGTTTAAGCTTTACACAAATAAACTCTGAACATTTTTCGACATTTTTCCTCTGTCTGTATTAAAGAAAAGACATATTTTACAGCTCATCAATTTGCTATTCACCTCCTTCATTGCATTTGTTTTCCTATTTAATCTTACTCTTTTCTTTTCGTGCTTTTTTATTTAAGTTAATTTATGTTTCTAGCCTAGTAAAACTCTAGTTGCCTGTTCACATTATTTAATTTTTATTTAAAATTGGTGTTCATTCTTTGCGTTTCTTTAATCAAAAAATATAATAATCTACAAAATTAAATTCAACACATTATTATAAATAACACTAACATCGATACTTGATAATAACATTCAAATTTTATTAAATTCAATTTGACGCTGAATAATATAAGAAAAACCCTCGTATATCAGCAATTAAATTTAATGAACGAACTTATGATAATGTTCTAAACACCATTAATCATATGTCCGGGTTTATTTACATAAACGTACCATTTTTTTCGATATACATGTATTATCTTATTTACATTTAATTCCTTAATATTTCTTAGGATCCTAAATAACTGAATGTATCAAGATTTCCTATAAATATATTTTGCATTATTAAGCTTTATATCTAACTTAAGTTCTCATTTCTCCAGTTGCTTTTTCAACTACTATGATTAAAAATGTGTAATATGTATAGAATATATAAGAATTAATGTGTATTAAGATATCTCCTAATGATGCTTTTTTCCATGAAGCGTTTTTAGATTTTTATTTAAATAATTAAAAAACAATAACTATATTAAAATTTCTAAATATTAATATAACAATAATATATTAATTTCTAAAAAACTCTTTGTGTGTGTGTAATCTTAATTGTATAAACGGAGTTTGAGAACATGCTGTAGGATTGTTTCCGTGGAAGGTGCAATTTTCCTTTCACATTAATACTCATTAGAAATATAGGAAAGATTAAACGTTGAAAATGATCTTTATTTTTTAACGGAAATTTATTTTAACTTTCTTTCTTAATGAAAACTCTTATTAAAACTTTTTATCAAGTATTTATATTACTCAATTAATGTGTGTGGTATGAAAATTGACATTTAAGTGAATTATGTCTTAACAAATAACTCATAATTGCATGTGCGTGAAATACGAATTATTAATGTGCTTATGGATCTTTAACAAGTTTATTTCTACAAAAAGTGATTCTTTTATTATATTTCATAATTTTTTTTATCAAGTTTTAAGCCAGTCTGTCGATAGAAATATCTGCTTTGATAGACAATCTTTTATTGCTTTTGGAAAAAAGCAAATTAAATTTTTATTTTTTATAATTGCATACATTTTCCCTTTGAATCTTACTATGTGAAAAATGATAAATAAATTAATATTTTTATTTAGAGAGTCAATCATTCTAACGAGAAAATAATTTATAGGTATTTTACATAATATTAACTAGCTTAATTTAGATTAAAAAAATAAAACTTTCCTGATACTTTATTTTGATGTACTGAAATGAATAAGATCTTTCTTAAGCATTTTCATGATACATATTTCATTTAACTTTCAAAACATTTCTGTAATTTATTATAGTCATTTAATATTAGTATAAAGAATTTGATTTCATTTATACATTCTATTTCCTGATTATCTGCCATTTATGAAAGTTTAATTCAAGTAAGTATTGTCATTCCTACGTATATTATATATATAAATTTGTCAATGAACTTAGCTCAGTAAAATGTGATTAGACAAATTCTTGATCTCATGGCGCAGTCTAGTAGTTTTGGTCTTTATCTAAATATCACTGATTTTCATTCATCTGAAATAAGAGATTTGTTGATGTCAAATAGTAAGTCATATCTTAAGAAGACATGTTTCTACATTTTGTTGTTAGGGATTTATCTTTCACTTTACTTCCTTACAATTGTATTTTATTTAATAAATAAATTTTTTGCAATACATCTGCAATCGAAACTGTGAATGACAGTAAAATATCTTTTTATTATGTTTTAATTTATTATTGCGATTGTAGAATTTGAGTACTTATAGTAAAAATTTGTTTTTATTCAAAGGGAAATGTTTCTTAAAAAATTTATTTATTTAAATATTAAATATATGAACAAAAGTGTGGTAAACAAGAGACAAATATCCTCTAAATGTTTCAATTCAAAATTGATTGTTGTCTTAATAAAAAATGTTTATTATTGCAATTTTTGCTTTTCATGAAATATTAAACTTATTTAATTCCAATGAAGTTTAATTATATTCCATACATTAATTTCATCTACCCTCTAAAATTGATGCTGCATCTGGTTATGGTAATGTTTATGAATTTGGTGCATACTTATGAAAATGTTTAATGAATATTTAAAGCAAACTTCGAGGGAAGTGCTTTTAATAAGCCAATTTAAAACAATATTTTCTGCAAGAAATTTCATGGTATAGACGTTTTCTAAAATTCCATATAGAAATAAATTTGTATGTCATTCAGTTGTAAATACGTTTTCTAATTATTGCTTAGTGAACATAAACATTGCAAATCCTTTCTGTGTAACAGATTTATTTTACTAATACATTGACACAGAATGGGAGGTTTCATTTGTTCACAAATTTAACCAACCATCAAAGGCCAGAAAACTCCGACGGTGTCTTTGTTTCGTGTAAATTTAAAGTTTACAAAAGCTATCTTGAGAACCGATTTACTAAGGTCTTGAATACTAGAGGCATCGGCCCAATCCATCACATGCGGAACTAACTACCGAATTCTATTGTCAGTGCGATAATTGTCGAAGCGCAAAAAACACATAAAATACTCCCACTTAATAAAGTCGTTCATCCATCATAGCCTTTGGTCGGAGGTCTGTCGCCCTTAGAAAGAGCTATTCACACTCTTTTCCCTTATTGATCTTCCAGGCCAGGTAGCTTAACAGCCAACACTTCTCCCTCTCTTCCTTCCACTCGGAAAGCTGAACTCTATCTCGCTCTGGCTGTCACCTTAGGAAATCTAATGGCAAAGGGAAGATTTTTCGTTTTTCTCTTCCCTCTCCATCATACCCTTCTCGCAAAACCGCATTTCGATTGGATAACGACAGTTTCTTGAACGAGAAAGGATTTTTAAGAGTTGTTTGTGTAGTGTGGCAACATGCCGATAATAACATTTTCTCCTTTTTCTCTGGCAAATAAATGCGTTCAGTTTGAGAAGAACTTTTCCCATCTTCAGACAAACTGCATTTTATAGTAGACATTCACTGGACATTTCAATATTTGGTTGTATCTAGTTAAATCAAATGTGCAACACTTTTTTTTTATACCAAAACGAAAATTTACGTTTGGAAATTTTCATATTCTGTTTATCTTCAGAATTTTTCATGTGTGTTCATAAATAGTAAAGGCTATAAAGTTGCTGTATTTCTTCATACATTTTCTAATACAAATCTCAAAAATAAAATCAAACAGTAAAAATTAAACAAAGTATTTATAATTTGATAATTCTAAGAAAATATGCAGTAATATTCAAAACAGAAATAAGAAATTTCATTTTAAAAATGTTAATCTTATGAAAGAAATGTTAATCTTAAAGGATAAATCTTATGAAATTATTTTGTTTTACTAAATTTTATGCTTAAATAAATTTTTCAACATATGTTTTATTATCAGTTTACATGTTTTCCTTCCTCCTTATATAAATTACGCCACTATTATCTAAATGTGTATCTTTTCTTGTCCTGTTTGTTGTCTTTATAGGTTCCATATCATTAATGAATCAAATGATTCTTTAAATGTATTCCTCATAAGGATGTAGCTGTTTAAGCATTACATGTGTTGCACAAATTAAAATTAATACATTTCTTGGAAATTCCATAGAAATTATATTGTATATATATATATATATATATATATATATATATATATATATATATATATATATATATATATATATATATATATATATATATATATATATATATATATATATATATATATATATATATATATATATATATATATATATATATATATATATATATATATATATATATATATATATATATATATATATATATATATATATATATATATATATATATATATATATATATATATATATATATATATATATATATATATATATATATATATATATTTCTGTAACTTCTGTATATGTATTTATTTCTATAACTTCTTTCTGTACAAAACGGTAAACTGTAATGGAGAAAATAATTAAAATAAAAAGCGTCATAATTGCTTTTTTTATTTTCTGAAAATTGTGTATTTTTTTATGATTGAGAATGTAATGATAAAAAAATGATCAGGCTAATTACACAGAACTTGAAACAGTTTATCTAGTTCAGTGAAATTAAAACCCTGCTGAATGTTTTACGATAAATGTTCAATATGTTTCGAAAAAACACTAATATGCAAGCCGTCTTATATTTTTCAGTAATATTTACTATAATTTTTACACCACGATCTTTTACTTTTTTCTTTTCAGTCATTTGTGTAATCATTTTTCTTTTGCTGTTGCAAACTATCAATATCGAATAGAAAAAAATTCATTTTAGAAAAAGTTGAAACATATTGCAATTAATGAATTAAATTAGTAATTTTATGCCACTTGAATTGTGGTTCATAACTAACATGTTGAAATAGATTTCGACACTTTCTCGCAAAAAATGATACTTGACATATTATGTTTATATATTATTTATATTAATTAGATACATTTTAGAATAAGATGAAACATATTAAAATTATGGAATTAAATTAGTAATTTTATGCCACTTGAATTGTGGTTCATAACTAACATGTTGAAATAGATTTCGACACTTTCTCGCAAAAAATGATACTTGACATATTATGTTTATATATTTATACAAATTAGATATATTAGGAATTATTTTCAAATAATATCAGCGAAATTTCAAAAGGAAAAAATTGTTGAATTTTTATTTATGCTGATTTGTTAATTAGTTACTTAGATCAAGGGGTTAATCATGTATTACATATCCATGTGAGTAGTTAATTGTCACTATTTACTGAATTATTCTAGATATAATGACACTATAATCAATAATTATATGAATCAAATTTATATTTAATTTGGGAGGTGTTAATTATAATAACTTATGATTTATTCAATATATTCTTAAATGTTTATGTGTCTCACGGATATGCCAATATTCTTTGTAATTTGAAAAGACAGATAAATTTAAAATGTATGTTTAGGTTTAGAAAAGAGCACATCTTATATTAGAAGCAGTTCTCTCTCAGAAATAACTGAAATGTTAAGGGATAGTATGAGGCGCTTACAGTTAAACTGATAACGTATTCAGATAAAATAAAAAAAGCTCTTTTTACTCCTAAAATACATTGTTTTAAATTACCAATTCATGAGAAAAATTTCTAACACTATTGCAATATTAAAAAAAGTTTCAAAAAGATTTTTTTTTACTTAAATAAAAAAGTAACTATATTTACTTAAATAAAAATATCAAAGAGGATTTTTCCCTTATGATCATAACATATTCATTTCCTGAAATATTCCAAAAACATACACATGATTGAAACAAACTTATACACAAATACTTTCAACACAAGGTACAAATATGAAAATTCAAAAAACATGTATCTTAGCTTTTTTGATGTTTTTTTAATCTAATCATTAATACAATGCAGCTAATGTAGAAGAAAAATATAATTTAATAACAGTAAATTAAAGAGATGAAAATATTGTTTCAGTTTCATTATAATAATGTTCCTCAAAAAATAGCTCCGGTATAGCACTACAAGTTAATTAAGAAACAGTAATTTTTTATGCAAACATAAATATAAATTCTAAAATGGTATTCTGAAAAATATTTTCTTTTTTGTCGTGTAATAGATTTTAATTGTTGTAAACTGGAAAAAAGTAATCGATTAATTTCTTATAATATCAAGTTGCAACATTTTCACTAATATTGCTTTTCAAAACCATTTAAATGAAACAGAAATATCATCAGCGTGTATTAAGTAATATGAATGTGTTATTGGTTGTTTGGTTTTAATGGCGCAAGGTCTAAACAAGGATAAGCTGCATCATATGAATGTGTCATACACTCCTAAAAATTTAGTGAATTAAGCATTGAGATCCATGTTTGTAATACAAAAATATGAATAGAAAAATATATGATATAGATAGAAAAATATTTTGAAATATGGAAATAAATTGAAAGGATTATGTACTCATTGCATCGTATCAGAAAATACATTTTATAATTTTGGTCGATTCTGTCAAAAAATGCTATAAGCAGGTCTTATAAAAATTTACATTTTGTTTTAAAAATATATTTAAGTTTTCGTATTCTTCGTAAGCAATATTTAACATCAAGAAACTAAAAGGTACTGAATAAGTATTTCAGATTAATATCAATTCACATACTATTTCTATCTATCTATATCTATCTATCTATCTCTCTCTAACACTAAATATATAAATATATATATATATATATATATATACATATATATATATATATATATATATATATATACCGGGTGTTTCAAAATGCCATGTCCAAATTGCACACATTTTTGTGACACGTTATGAGGAAGCAGAATTACATAGGACAGCGTGGTCGGAAACGTGATCTTAATCCGCTACATGGCGATTAGCGCTGGCAGAAGCGAGCGCGGGCAGTCGGATCATTCAATGCTCGGACTTGGCAAAGAAAGGATGAACCAGTACAGCAATGCAGAATTGGCAGACATGCATTACGTGTATGGCACTCTTGATGGCCAAATGGATGATCAGCGGTATGCATGTATCGACAACGTGGTTCCCGAACCGACATCTACCCGATCATAGACTATTCGACAATTACATCACCGATTACAGAAGGCAGGATCGTTTAGAATCATCAGCCATATCAGCCGGTAACGTACAACAGGACTGCAAACATCGAAAACACTGTATTAGACGCAATTTTATTAATCCGCGTACAAGTATCAGCGTTGTGAAAAGCAAACTAGGTGTCAATCACTCCTCCATTATGCGAATACTGCGGTAAGATCACTAACATCCGTACCACATACAACAGGTGTTGCGTTAAGCGATGTTGATTATCCCCAACGTGTGGCATTCGGAAGTTGGTATTTACAGACAAGGTTCACAGGCGCACACTTTCCATCACGAATATTGTTCACCGATGAAGCTACTTTTTCCCGGATTAGTTTCTTCAACCATCACGATATGCATATGTGGTCGGGTGTAATTCCCAATGTCGCACGGTCTTACAACCACCTGCACCATTTCACAGTTAATATCTGGCTGGAATTATTGGTGACATGGTGATTGGTCCATATTTAATGCCTGGACACCTCGACGGGGCTTCGCACGCCATTTTTTAATGGGGTCAATTTTGAGCGCTTACTTTGAGTTGTAGCATTTTTCATTTCTCTTTGGTCTATTTTGTTGTAAAATAATGATTTTTTTACACTGTTTGTTATCGTTTCTTTGCGTTACGGCCACCATGTAATTTCACTGTCACGTTTGAGTTTCCGACCCCCCTTTCCAAATTCTGTTTCTCATGACCTGACACAACCATGTGTGCCGTTTGGATATAACCTTTTGGGATACCCTGGAGTGCATGAGATGCTTGAAATCTAGAAGTTTGGAAGACTAAGGACGACATTAATGGTTATTTGAGACAAATGAAAAAGATTAATGCCAGCAAACAGATAATTGCATTAAATAAATATAGGAACGTAACATTTGGAGGACATTAGGAGGAAAATGAATTTGTATTACTAAAGAGTGACGTTAATTTTTAAATGTTTCAAATAAAAGGATTATATTGCCACAAAACATCACAGTCTGATTACTGGATTGTTTTTTTAGTCAATCACAAAAGTTTTATGTAAAATTCAATTACTTTTAAGCAAATATCGTGAACTGTTTAACTTTAACAAAACATTAAAATATCGTTAAGTTATTGTAAATGTGCTATAAATTAAATTATAAAAATAAGACGTACATTATACAGCTTGAAAACGAGTGATATTGATTAAGATATGAATTAGGAAATGTCAATTAATATTATATAATTATATTAATTTAAGAATTTATTTACACTTGTTTTCAAATGACAAATACTAAGTGTATGTTTTAAGGTATTTATTATATGTGTATACTTTGAGGTATATTTTAAATCTGTAGGTATAATTTAGAAGCACCAAAACTTTTGAATGTTTTACTTTCGGCACTTAATTATGTAAAATATTTTAATGGCTTGAAAAAGTTTAATTAGTGAGATAATTAAAGTAGGCTAAATAAATAAGATATACTTGTTATACAAGTTGTGTTTGAAAATGATGGATTGATTTTAAACAAAATAAAATAAAAACAAGCATTTTACATATTTTATAAGAGATTGTAATATTTGTTTTAAGATCTAAACTGTTTATTAAAAATTACAATTTTGATAGCATTAACAAAATTTTCAGCCTTTGTATAATGAGATGACAGCGAAACTTATAAAAGCTTCAATATTAACACATTTATATTAAAAACGTGATCAGGTAATTTGAATATTTTGATTAGGCAATACAGAAAAAAGATTTATTGTTTCGATTCATTGTATTGAACTATAAGAATAAGAAACAGCTGGTGAATTTGCATAACTTGTCAAAAACATTCATATATTTCCCTTTTTTTAGTATGTCTTTGTGGGAAAACTTTTAATAACACATTTTATGTGAAAGAAATATGCACGATTTGATGATTAAAGAAATGATTTAATAATTAAAGAACTAACTTTTTTAATGAAATACATTTCATACATTTTAAAAAAGCGCCATTTTATTTTAAATTCTTAATCTAAATTTAAACTTTTCACTTATATTTCAATGCTTCTTAGTTGAAATTTATTTTAGAAAATTCGCAGTAAAATGTGTTGGGAAAAAATTACGTAACGTAACGAATAGAGGAAGAATATTCAAATATGAAACAATTTTAATAAATTAAAAAGCGTTATGTTTTATTCCAACCGTTTAACAAAACTAAAAATTAATCTTAATTTATATTGATATAATGAATTTGCATAATTTATGCAATCTGCATATAATATATCTATAACATTATTCATAGTAGAAAAACACATTTACTATTCCCTAAAGCGTGTCTATTAAATAAATAATAGTTATAAATGTACGAAATTCTGAAGAATTATTTAACATTAAAGATATTTAACAAATTGTAAATGATCCTTTTATTGTTAATTGAAATATTTTAAATATTTGAGATTGAATATATTCAATATTTATATTTATCGTTAAACGATAGCTATTAAAACATATTCTGCACTTCGATTCTTAGTGAAAATTCTTTTAAACAAGGGAAACAGTTGCAGCAATTGAAAATTGAAATAAATTTTTCCTTGTATTCATAAAATGAAGTATGATTTTGAATTTAAAAATCCTCCATATACTGATTTTTTAAATTTTTATGAATGAGATTTTGTCATTGATATTACATAAATTTTATCTATCGATATACACATTTGGTAAATGGTTCATAAGAATATGTTTAAAATGATCATAATCATCAAAATAATTAGGAAAAAAAAATTATTATTTTTACTCATCAATACTTGAGAATACTTCAGCTTCTAATCCTCTAAAGCAATTTTAGTAGTTACTTCAATTGAATACATACATATAAGAGCATAAAAACTGAGTACAAATGCATACCTGTTTTAACTATTGCCTAGTGCTTACGCAATCATTTTAAGTGTGGTCAAGGATTAAATTATATATTATTTTAAATTCACATTAAGTTAAAATTTTAAAATTTCAGAGACAAGAAACAATTAAATGCTGTAAACATCATGAATAAAATGGTGAATTTTCATTTTTGCTATACTATCTCTAACAAAAGTATGTTATGCAATATATATATATATATATATATATATATATATATATATATATATATAGAAAACAAATGGTATCCATTAACATACAGAATTATTTTATTCAAATAATATAAATAAATCTTTAGATCAACCAATGTGCATAAAATAAGATTTAGTGTCTCAAGCTGTAAATTAAAGGGTTAATTAAAACAAATATTTGCTATATTCTGGGCTCATATGTACCTGAATTTGAATCAAGTGACACCTTTAATGATTGAACAGAAACTTGCTTTCATGAATAGTAGCTCCTAAATATGGCCCCATAAAGAGACATTTACTTGCATGATCATTTGTTTCCATTCTTGAGTTTTACAAATTTCCTCAAAAATAAATAGAACATAATTGAAAATAAAAGAAATTGTGTTCGGCAACGACACTTTAATGAAAAACAGATGGGATAACTACGTAAGAAAAGCTTGATTGAAGAGTTATCTTAAAGCAAAAAAGTAATAATGGTGAAGACTTAAAGAAAATCTAGGTTCTTTATTGTGTTAAACTTTCTGCATCTTTTTTAATCATATTTATATATTAAACAAGGTGTAATTGTGCTCAAAATATGACTCCCCCTTAGTGTTGTGGTAAGTTGCTTTTCTTCAACTTTAGAACAGTGGTCAATTGCTGCATTTATTATAAGTTCCTATATTTTTTACTAGGTATATAATATAAAATACATATCAGAGTGATATGATAAGACATTTTTTCCAAACTCTTTGTACCTGCACAACATATTAATCTTAATAGACTTTAATCAGCAAAGTAATGATCAGATGCGTTTAGTAAAACACTGTCACTAGAATACTTAATATGAAAGGTTCTTCTATTCAGAATATAGCCTCAGTATTTTGAACATATAGAACTGCTGAAGTAACTAGCTTTTAACCTTTGAAAATAAAAAGCTTATTTGCATTGTTTTTGATAAGGCATTTATTTCAATTCACGTAAATGCTACCATTATATAACGCACATATTACAAGATTTCAATAAGAAAGATATTGTTCGATTTTTTTGTGAAACTTTCTCTCTTAAATTTTTAATAGATATAATTTGTGAATAATATTGACAGTCAAAATAACTTTCCTTCAACTTTTGCAGCTCATTCTAATTGTTTCAATATTGGTAAACAAGTGCATTTATGATTACATTCATAATAGCATGAATTATATTACACACACACACACACGCACACACACACACGCATACACACACACACACACACACACACACACACATATATATACATATATATATATATATATATATCCTTTACATAGTTTTAATTTTCAAGAATATTTCTAACTTTCTCATGAATGAAATATTAAATATTCATGTATATGAATATTTTAGGAATTGAACTTTAGCCTTAACTTTAGAGTTCATCTATTTGTATAAACAATTGATTGTATACAGGGAAAATATTCAAATGAAATATAAATTTTAGAAATAACTTTAATTTCCGTCGTGATATTCATGAAATTAAATTCCATTGTATAGCCTTTATTGAAAATTTGCTTATAAGAATTATAACATTTGAAAGTCAATAACGCTTTTCGTATGTCTTAAAAAATTCCATTATTTTCTCAAAATGATTAAAGAATAGACTTAAAAAATACAATGGCTCATCTTAAGTATCTTGGAAGCGGAATTCATCGATAATAACTTATTTCTGATCGCACAGATATTGAAAAATGTATCCTAATTCTACAGTCACGTAATATAAACTTGTACCTTCTAAAAAATATTTTGCTATCGTGGCATTTTGAAAGGGAACAATAATGTCTATTCTTGGTTTAGACTATTCTGCAATATCACACAAGTGAGACTTAAACAGAAACGGAACTTCTTAAAAATACATTTTTGGAAATAAAAAAGCGGAAAAGAGAACATTTTTCCTTCCAAATGTCATTCATATGAGAGTTAGAAACAAATGTAGAGGGAGAGAATGAACAGAAGTGGAATTCTTTTGCTTTTCAAATACCAGTTTTAGAGTTCGCGCCGAAGTTGAACCGAAGCGCTCAAAATGGAACTCATTCCATTTCTTCAAGGATGATAATTTGTTCAATAGCCCGAAGCTCGGTAGCTCGTTCTTTTCTTTTATCTTCTGTTCTCGTCTCGACAGCTTTTTTTTTTCTCATTCGCAGCCTCCTTTTTTGTTGAAGTGATTTGAGGTGACATTCGAAGAGTGAATTTGAAATACGATCGATTCACTCATCGCTTTCATTTGTATTTTTTATTTGACTTAGAAGAGTGTATGGTTTGATAATGATCTTTTTTGTTGACCACTGTTAAGGGATTTACATACACAGCTGGGACCACATTTTGGATTTTCTTTGTATGTCTGAAATGCGTTTTCCTGAAAGTAATCTGGAAATATGTAGATTTACCCCCTATGTTGGAAACAAATTCTTTTTTTCATATTTTTTTTTCAAATTTCGAGGAATTAATATATTAAGAATTGTAGTAGTGAAACATTAGGTTATTAATTCATTAATCTTTTACATGTATTGAATTTTATTTAGTAAAAGAATGAAGTTTAGTAAAATTATCATTTAGCGAGTTTAATTAGTAATTTGAAATAATATTGATAAAAACAAGATTTACAATACGGTATATGAAAGCAATTCATAAAAGGAAGTTACATTTAAACTTGAAATTATTCAATATAGCTATTTAGGCTGGCATTTATTGTTGTTTCAAGTTTTTCTCATGTAATTGAACAGTGTTTTCTAACAAAAGTTTATCATCGTAAAAGATATAATCCTTTTATATAAAGTATATTGTAGAAAACTATTAATTAATGAAAATGTATGAATAATATCAATAAACTATAAAAATTAAAAAATGCAGGAAAATGTACTTTCATTTAAACTAAGTAAAACTCAAGTTAAATATTTAGATATACACTATAAACCTTTTCAAAGATTTAAATTTTTTCTAACATGATCTATGATTTTTAAAAAAATATGTTCTTTAATTGCAACTTAATGTATAAATAGATTTTTTGATTCACGTATGTAAAAATTTGTTCCAAAAATTCCTGAACAAAAAATATCATGGATTTTTAAAAGCATTTTCATTATTTTCGTTTTCATGAGCACAAATAAGTAAATTTCAACTTAGAAAATTACGTTTCCAACCACTGTATATATGTTCCACTTTAACTTAAATAAATGATCAATATCACCTAAAATCAAGTTTCTTTGCATGTAACAAAGACATTGTTTTTCCTTAAACTAACATATCTTCGATTTCAATATAAACACCTGGTTGTAAAAATTGCTAAATTTTGAAGGAATGATGAGAGTAAGTTGAAATTTCACCAAATGCAAGTTATAAAGTGTTTTGCGAATGATTAACATATCAGAATCAGGAATCCTGAGAGGGCTGAAGCTGGATTTTGAAAATAGTAATGTTTTTGCTAGTTGTAAGTGCTAGGTATAATTACACGTCTTCGAAGAAAGAGGGATACATATTAAAAACTTAAGCAATTTGAGTGAGGGAGATTCGTCAGTCTTTCAAAAGGATGCTTTCATGTAGTAACAACTCATGTGCATCGTAATAACAGCATGATAAAGCAAGTTTGAAACCAATGGACTTACAAGAACCGGAAAGCTTGAAAATTTGGGAATCGATGCTGAAAACTAATGTCATTGTACAATGACAGACACTTTCTTTGCATGGCGCTGACGAATCGCACAATTTCATCTAGACAGCTATCAGAGACTGCATATTTAGATAATCAACAAACCTAGGAAAGATTGTTAACTGTAAGCAGGTGTACTTTCAGTATCCTTCTATCTGACATTCCCTTGGAATCGACATTGTAGTTTTTATATTCCTTTCGTTTCTTCAATTGAGACAATCGATTCTTGGAATTTATATGTTATCAGTGAAACTGTACCCCATGTGACCGGTATTGCTTCAAAATTTCTTCTATAAGCAACTCAGTTTCATTTTGCAAACCGTTTTTGTATATTTGTTTGCCATTTTATTGCTAAATAATGAAATATGCAAACGTAAATCAACATAATATAAAAAAGAGACATAATGTTTGAGAACTCTATTAGATGAAGTTAAAACATGTGTACAAGGTATTGTATAGATGTTTTAGTATTGTATAGATGTTTTAGTATTGTATAGATGTTTTAGTATTGTATAGATGTTTTAGTATTGTACAGATATTTAGCTACGAGAAGAATCTACTGAAGAAATATACAGCTCTGATGATAGCTATAGGGAATTCGAGAAGAAAGACGAAAGTAGAGAGTTAGGATGTAGCGTATTTATAAGCAACAGTTCCAAATATAGAAAAACAATAAAAAATTAAGAAAACACCTTATAATTTGATCTATGGGGAAACTGATAAGGAATAAAAAAACAGAAATTATTCAACTCAATAAAATACAACAAAAGGAGGTATAGATGCAGTGAGCGAAAAACTGTTATACCCTATACTACAGCTAAAAAAAACTATACATCGCAAATGGTTGTTTCTATTGAACACTGAACGTCAAAGAAATAAATACGAGAATTGTTCTAATTTCATCAACGAAGAATCCTCAAATGCAATATGGAAATAAAAGCAAACTATTGTTTTTTCAACGGCAGACAATTACAACTGCGACAGAGTGTATTAATCTATTTTTCTCTGATACCCAAAAAACCGGCCAGAAACAGTGACCTCTTAGCTGCCGAGGCTTTGCCCCGGGTGTACCACATGAGGTGGGCTACCATATCAGCCTCACACATGGCATAGGGACTCGTTTATAGCGTAGGAATCATTCAAACTTCATTCACACACACAAAGAAAGGATAGAGAGAGAGAGAAAGTACATCCAGGCCTGAACCGGGATTCGAACCCCGGAGCTTCCTAACCGTATTCAGGCATGCTGACCACTAGACAAGCTGGCCGGCATAAAAACAAATTCCTTAAATTGTAAACATAATCTCCTATAGAGCTATATATGTAGATATGAGCTATTCAAATACTTTGTGGAGAATTCGGCCAGAAAAATTAGGAAATATATTCAAATGAACAAAAAGATCTTCGATATCAAACAAAAAGTCTAAAACCAAACAAAGGTCAAAATGTTACGTGTCCAATATCCCCTAGAAATATAAAATTTAAATTTTGTTTTTAAAAATCATTCCTTTTTGTGTTTGTTAGAGGTTAACTTAGCTTCAGAATCTTTGTTACAATCACATAATTCCAATTTTATAGTTTTAGAATGTTTTACTCCCTAAAACATTGAATGCAAGAATTTTTTCGAAGTTTTCTTAAGAATATAACTATAGTTTTCCTAATAAATAGTGTAACCATAGTTTGTATTGAAATAATTTTTTAATTTATATCTTGCTGTTGAATAGTTTTTGATATACTCAAAGGCTAGAAAAATGATGCATCGAACTTATAGTGAAAAATACCCTCAACAACATGACGAAATATCATCACACAGAATAACATTTTTTTGACAGATCTCTATTACATCCTCCAAGCAATATACAAAATGTGAATCCTGCAGAAAAACCTACATTTCTACATAAATTACGAGAGGAAGGATCTGTTTTTTGAACGGCACATTGCAAAGTATTTCAGATATACAAAATAATGTTCATGTCTGGGTATTTAAGAGGTTACTGGATTCGTCTAAGGTTAAAAGAACCAATCAAGAACAGCATTTTACTTGTAGGATATAGAGATGTCCTGCTGAAATTGTTTAATCTTCTGGAATACAAACACAAATTAATGAGTATCAGTAACCATGCAAGATATTTATAAACGTATCAGCAATCTGATTCCTTTCTAAACGTATCAGGGTTCTATGTCAAAACAGCTACACATGCTTCATTGCATCATAGTTACTCTACGAATTAAAGGTATCTCCAAGATTTATAGATTCATGAAATCCATTCCATACTTTCATATGTTCATCTGCTCAGTACAATTGGAAACACTTAAAACCTGGGAACTTTTTCCAGTTATCAAAAGTCCAATGTGGATAGTAACTGCACATTGAGTTTTGTGCTATTATTTTAACAACATCACACAAAGGTGTCCTACCCCGGTGTTTCAATATTCATACATGCAAAGCGTTAAAAGCAAGCCCTCGATTGTACTTTATTGGTAATTAATTTGGAATAATTGCTTGTCACCAAGATCCTTGTAGTTTCGAACCAAGGTTGAGATAACACCTGAGCTGGCACTCTCCTCTCAACATCCCCATCACACTAGAGAAAAATCTTTGGACGTCACAGATTTACGTAGACAAGTAACAAAATCCACGGGGCTCCAGCAGTCCAATGAGAGTGAATATTCTCACCTTGCCAATCACTGTGCACGACAAATTATGCTTGCTTCACTGTGCTGATCTTAACTAGAAGTTGCGTGAAACTACTAAGGCACAGAAGCTGAACTGTTTCAACAGCAATATAAGCGTGAACTTTCGATTCAGAAAGTGGATAGTACAGATGATCCAATAAACAATTCCTACGTTGAGCCATATTGATGACCAACATTGACCTCAACATCATTTTGAGTAAATGATCGAGTAAGTCAAAATGATCATTTTGAGTAAAAATTAAGAATTCAAATGTTGACAATCGAAATTTTTCAAAATCTCCTTCCAGTCACAGCGTTGCATAAGATTTGATGTTTTACCAAATAATTAGTAATAATGATACATCAATGAAATGGCCGTCCGAAGTCTATATTTTATGAGTATCTTGGAGATTATATGTCCTATTTCAAATACATTGAATAAAAAACCTCGTATATAGTTGCTAAAATGTTGATCAATGAAATAAAATTAGAAGTAACTGATCTTACTTCTTTGCCAGGGAATATTGCTTTTTATATATTCGCTTCTACTGTGTTACATAGTAGACTGGTTATCATTATTTTCATACTTACACTTGTACGAATTTCTCTGATAGTTGAGTGCAAATATACTTCACTGAATAAATATTATCTTATTCAGTGAAAATTATCTTTTTAATAGAAGCTTCTTAGTTTTCACTACCCATTTAATATTACAAATTTTATTTCAATTGTAAGTTCTCATTTTTAAGAAAAATTAGTTTTAAATTTATATTATACTTACACTTATGTGTTCCTCATATCGCCTAGTGTGATCTGCAATGAAATGAACTGATTCCATAGCTCTTTGAAATTCTGGACAAAAGTGCAAACGCATAGTTATTCCGGGAGGTGGGCTTGATTCAGCATTTCTTTGAGAAGATGAGCTGCCATCATCATCTGTTGTTGGTACATCGGCTTCTGCTCCTTTCCCAGCATATCCATGAATCCGGCAGGCTCCAAATTGGGAGGTTTGTGGTTCTTGTTCCCCAAATTCAGTATCATAACTATCTCTCCGAGGTGGTTGAGCTTCTCCTGTACTGGAGGGTCTTGTCATAAATTTTCTTGGATCGGCTGAATAAAGAGGTCTTCTCATCAGTAGTAACCGAGGCAATATTTGCAAGAAGACGCGCTTCACCCATGGAGCCATCTTGTGGGTAGAAGAAGTCCGGAAATGAACATTAAGCACCACAACTGTAACACAAATGGACAAAGTGACTAGAATCATCGTGAATAAGAGATATTTGCCAAGCAGAGGCACCACGAGAGATGTGGGAGGAATTATTTCGGCTAAGAGCAGAAAGAAAACGGTTAATGAAAGGAGAATTGATATACTGAGTGTAACTTTTTCACCACTATCTGATGGTAAGTAAAACACTAACACTGTAAGAAAAGATATACCCATACAGGGGATTATAAGATTCACTGTATAAAACAGGGTTTTTCGCCTCATGCTAATATTGAATGTAATATCAACATACGGTTCTTCGCAGCATGTGTAATACTTTTCATGGCGTACGGCAGGAACTTCGAGAATATCCCATTCGACACTGAGGTAGAATTCTGTAAGGTCAATTCCAATCTCTACTAAGTTGGTTCCCCTTACTTCATCTTTGTGGCGTAGATCAACCTGAGAGATTTCAACAAAAGTTTTAAATAAATTTGTAAAACTACTTATAAATAAAAGCAAATATAATTTGCATATATAATCGTATCAAATGTATACAATTTTAAATGACTCTAAAAGAAATCCTATAAAAGAAGCCAACTTATTTCAATTAAATAAATATTTATAATATTTAAAGAATATACAATATGAATATTAATTATTAAATTTGAAAAGATTAAATTTCAAAATGATGACATATGTGGTAAAATGTATTATTATTTCTTTTTCCTAATTATTATATCTTTCTTGTCTAACTTGTCCCTTTGAATAAATAAATGGAATTCATAATGGCAAATTCTTTATTTGCCTTCAAAATTTTTTGTAAATTTTTATATAACTATTTATTAAAAAATTAATTTGTTGCATAAATATCAGATAAAATACAGTTATAAGATAATTTTAACAATTTTAGGTTATTGATTTCAAGGAACAATACCCAGAATATTATAAACCTAGAATTTCTCTACGGAAATAAAGTTCTTTTCTAACACAATTGAAAATTTATATCAAAGCTACAACGCTTAATTTACGTTTACCTTATGCATATATTTAAATAAATCTTTCAATGTAAAATATTTATATGTCAATCACTTATACCAATCTAATTTATTTTGCTCATGATGACACAGTTCGAGAAATATCTATTTCTCTTCAGATTAATCTATTGCTATTTCCAATTATATTATTTGTATTATTTCTTTGTATTGATATGAATGTAACATTTCTTTTTAAAATACATGTTAACATTTGTTTTTAGCTATTTTAAAAACTCTGATAATTTCTCTGCAGTTGAGAATATTAATACGCTAATTATTATTTTTTGAAATGTTTTTATTAAGTTAAATTAATTGATAATGGAAATGATAAATTTAGAAAAAATTTCTGTTTTAATATTAGTTCCAAAACATTAGTTTACTTCTTGTAGCTATCAATACAAAGTAGTGTTTCGACTTGATAATTAGTGATTGTTTTCTTAATTATAGTATCAGGATTTACTATATTGTAAATTTTGGATTGAGAATCAAAAAATAAATAAAAATGTTCGCGTGTTTAAAGGTGCATGAAATATTGCGAAGATGCCATTCAACGGAAATATTGTTTCAGACTCATTCAGAGAGATATATAGTTACCAGAGAGAGAATAATTGGGATCAGATTGTAATCTATACTTTAATTTTTAGAATAAAAAATAAATTTTGATTCTAAAAGTAAGGAAATATTTTTTTCTCATTTCTTACAAGCTTAAATTTCGTAACTAGTTATTTCTTGCTTATGGCCATTGTGAAATGAAATTTAAAAAAAATATATCAATTGTGATTACTTTTTCTGGTTTCAACTTAAAGTTATTTAAGTTGAAGAAACGAAGAAACGAATCATGTAATTTTCCAAATTTTTGTATACATTATATATATATATATATATATATATACACACACAAACACAATATATAATTCTAAAAATTGTTTCTAATATTTGTTGCATTTATAAATCACAGTTATATAAATTCATCTAAAATATAAATTCAACTTAAAGAGAAATATTTCTCGCTCAATAAGGTAAAATGTATGCACAAAATTGGTATTTAATTAGAAAGATAAATATACTTATAGCACGAAATCTAACAGTGTATGTTATTTCCAGTCACAACAGATATTTATCTATTTTGTATCAGTCAGTCCTGGATATTTAAGGTAATGCTTAAAGAAAAAATATTTTTATACAGTTAACACATAAAAACTCAAACAAACCTGTGAAAAAGATAATAAAAAATAGCGCAATTCAAATATAAGGAAGTATAAAAGTATCGCATTTCTTTTAGGTAGTTTCTTATGTAAATTTAATAGTAAAACTTATTTTTACAAGTGTATAAATATTATAAATTATAAGGTAAAGAATGCTAATATAAAAATTCAAAAATTATGTAATATAATAATTATCAACATTCAAACTTATATTATTTAGAAAATATCGAAAATCGCATCAGTTAGTAAGGATTAGTTTTTTAATAAAAATCAGCGTAAAACAATTAGTTAAAAGTAGAATAAGTTCGTTAATTGAATGGATTAAGATCTTCTAATTAATGCTATACTATATTTCGTTTAATATTTTGAGTAAAATAATGTTTAGTGATAAAATACTTCATAAATATTATTCTAAGAAACAGAAATTTCATTTATGGCATTATACTCGAATCATAATAAGTAAAAAGTGCATTTATAAAAAGATTTAATATATATAAAGTAGAATGAAGAGAAGTTATTAAATGTAACAGTAAAGTGAATTTTTAGATATGGAGCTCTAATACAGACATTAAAAGAATTTATCAAAACTATTGTTGTTTATAAAATAGTATATTTGAAAAGCTTAGCAATTTTTTGCTTTGAAAGTTTCTTTCCAACTTTTTCACTACAAAATAGAATTCTTTAATTATCAAGGCAATCAAAAACTCGTAATACCCTGGTTGTTATAAGAAACTAAAAGTTAAATGATTCTTTGATAAAAATGTCCTTCATAGATAGTTTTTTGCAGTGTTTTGCTGACGATTTTGTTGCTCTGGAAATTTCGACTCCATGGAAAATCCTTTTCACAAGACTTTTACCTTTTCCTTAATTGCGGCGATCGATTACATTTCTTAAGCCGAAAGATTCCAAACTGTTGCTAAGGTGAAAATAATAATTTTTTTTTTTAATTTTCTTTAATCTTTTCGAATTCCTAAATCAAGAGTTCTGATGACACTGTTGTTGTTGCCCGCAGTCTCATTCAAATAAGAAGGTTGTTTGATTTTTCTCTTTCATTTTGAAACAAGCCGTAAAAAGTATATTGATTGCAGTAAAACTTTAATCACAAGCCAATAATTTGACACAACTAGAAGTTGAAAAAATAAACTCTTTTTCGTGCTCTTAAGTTTAAAATCAGATTTTTTTACGATCGACATTTTCACCGAGATTTTTTAATTGAAAAAATTTAATTCAATTTCTATTTTCTTTTTATTTAAACACTTAAGTGGAACTTGGATATTTTCTTTTTTTATCACAACGTGAGTGCATTCCTTTGAATAAATTCATCACAAAATTCAGACAAAATTTATTTAACGAATTCTTTTAAACTTGCCAAAACTGAGATCAAGATACGAATAATCTTTAACTTTACATTTGAATTTATTCCTTTCTGAAGAAGAGAGTCAAATATTTACAAATCTACGCAAAAAGAAACAAAAATTATTTCTAACAGTGCTGATAACTATTGAAAATGTTTTTAAGTCTGATCATATGTAAAGTATATTCTACTTACTTTTGTAGTTAAAAAACTATTTTTTCTTTAAGTGTAAAAATATTCAACAACAATATGTTGTGTCATATTTTTAACACACCCAAATAAATATTTTTATAAATATAATTTACGCTTAATTTTCCGTTAAAGTTTTGTTAAATTTTGAAATTTTCTTGTATAGTATGGAAAATATAAATTTTTATAAACTATAAATATTTTATTTTGCATTTTCAAAAAAAAAATATTATTATGGTGAAAAAAATATTAAGCTGTGATACGAATAAGTGTATAGGTTAAATTCAGAATTCTCTGTCTCTGCATATTATAAATTGGAAATCCTATGTTCAAACCTGTATATTTATGATAAATTAAATATCGTTTTACTGTGAAATTAACATAATAAATTTCAATAATCTTTGTAACAATAATGAGCAATCAAAAAATTTACTAAACAGTCACAAAATATTGTTGGAATCCTATATCGTTATCTTTTTTAAAAAAAAAAAACAATTAACTTTTAAAAAGTATTTATCACAACGTATCAAAATTTAGTTAAAATATTAATAGTTTAAAAAATAACTAAACCTTAATAACCTGTGACTTCAAAATCATTTTTAAAAGTTTTTATCTTTTATGGTATTATAAAATTAGGTTGCTTCTAAACTGAAACTCCTATCAAAATTATTATTATTAACTATTAAGACAGTAAAATAATTTCAAATACAATTTTACTTATTTGTAAACATTATAATGTGAGGTTAATTATAAACCCCACTTCCTTAAACGAAATAGATTAAGTGTGTAATTTTTCAGACTTAAAGGTATATATTATATTAATACAAAAACTCATATTAATACAAAAAAATGTTATATCGAGTTAAATTAACAATTAGTTGTCTGTTGGAAACTAATAATTACTTATTTGTGCATTTTTCCAATTGTGCGAATGTCCATCTTACATTAACAAAAGACACATGGCTCAGTTTCCAATTGACAACTAAGCAGTTGTCAGTTGAGAATTGAAAATGTGAAGAATTATCGCAACATTGTTAAATGGAAATTGACAATTACTCATTTGTGAAATCTTCAGGAATTGTAAGGTGATTTAAGAAATGAAATTTTTTAGATTTCTGAATACCTTGAATCCATCATATGTCCAGGAACCAAATTTCATAAGACAGGTTTGCACATCAAAAGGGAAGAATTCAACATCTATTTCACAAGAGCTTTTGTAGATTGCCGGAGGTTTCCACTGGATCATTCCTCTGTTATTTAATTGGGCTTTAGTTTCCAATGTCACTTCGAAGTTTCCATCAGCACTGCAATTAAATTTTTTAATGAATAAATAAGAAATAAAATGTCTCGAATGCACCATAACTAATTTAAATAAAATGGAAAAGAAGTTCAAGAAAATAAACTAATAAATTATTAAGGAAATGCATGTTCAATAAATTTTCAATAGCTTTATTTTCATTCAGCTCAAACTAAATGGAATTCTCCTTATTGTATGAGTGAAATGTGTTTTATAAGGAGTAAAATCATTTGAAAAACAATTACCACAAAATAAATGGAATATTATGTGTGTGAAATACGTACTTATTAAATTTAATTACTTGTAAATGTAAGGAAAATGAAAAATTAAAGAATGCATAGTTTTCATTCTGTATTACCAGTATTCTATGATTTGCTTCAGTTAACACAAAATATTTTTATACACATTAGTAACACAGGGATTTAATCCGATTTCCTAATAATTAGATTTACAACTTTGATGACTTACATGATCGTATTTTACTTAATACTACACAAATCAAAAACACAATAAATCAGTAATTGTACATGCTTAAGAGGGTAGGTTTCCGCAACAAAATTTCTATACCAATAAGGTTAAAGATCCCTCTATTTAGAGAACATTAAAAAAATAATTATTTAGCCGCTTAATACAGTTTGTCATACTGTCACCGTGTATCTTCTTCATTCATACCTTGACGATGTTGGAGATTATCATTAGTTGACACTTTGTGGAAAAAAAGTTTCTCAAACAGCTTATTTCATTGCAGAAAGGATGTTGATTTTTTTGGATTGGTAAACAATAATACAATTGAATTCGATCAGTTTCAGAGTTAGTTAATCTGCCATACAAGCCCAATGGTTTACTGTCAGCAAACTTTATTCCTTTCATGCTTTGCTTCAAAGCTTAAAGTCGTGTTTCCATGAATTTCGCATTTTAATTTTTCAATAACAATATCTCCATATGGATTGTTTTCTTTAATAGATTTATGTGCTCTAGAATCCGCATTACACACTTCTAATATCTTTACATATCGTAATCCATGCTGGTACATGAAAGAAAAAATATTGACAGGCCTCCTGAAACTCCCATTGAACCATTGTAACCATAGTAATTGGTTTGACAATTTTCTGCATGATCCATGACACATGATAAGAATTATCTTCTTGAATTTGAATTAACTTAATTTTTCTTGAAAATTAATAAATGTCAAGAATAAAATATTCATAATTTGTATTAGAACACAGAAGTTTCTAATAATATGAATTTATATTTTGGTATCAGTAATAATAAGAATCATATAAATCACTATTAATACCAGTAATTACTTTATGTCGATTTACATGAATTATACATATATAATCACTTTTAAGCTTATAATATATCCATAAAAATATTATTAAATTAAAGATTCCTTAGTAGATTAATTTTCGTTTTGATAGATTCCCTTTATATAGATAAATTATAACAATATATATATATATATATATATATATTTATTATATATATTATATATTATATTATATTATATTATATATATATATATATATATATATATATATATATATATATATATATATATATAGTTTATGTCATTAATTGTTCTTCTAATTAAATTTTTGAAGCAAAAATATTTCAAGTGCCATAGAAGTATAGGAAAAATTAAATGCAGAATTGAACTACAATAGAAAATACATGTGAAAATTAGCATACAACCTAAATTTAGAAAATATTCAGTATAATATTTTCATTTATTTCCTAAAAAACAGTTTTAATCTTGTATAAAAGTAATATATAAAAAGCTTTCTTAACACTATATATATATACATATATATACTTCCAATTTTAAATAAAAAATAAAAATAAAATGTACTGATATCTTGAGAGCAATAGCGAGAGGCATTCCTATATTTTTTGTCAGTATTAAGTGTTTTTACTAATTAAGTGTTATTTTTGTTAATAGTTAGTTTGATTTTATGTTAATTACTTTAATAGTGTGTTAAAATTTGACTAAGAATTATTTTTCTTGCAAGATAAATACAAGCGATTAATAAACTTTTAAACTATAAGTAACTTAACAGCAAATTACTTATTAAAAAGAAGATATTAATATGCTTATAAAATTAACATATGTAACTAGCAGGATTTTTTTCGTATTTTTTCTTATTTAAAATTTTAAATTAAATTTTCTTTAAATTTAAGGTGTGTCAAATGCTTCAAATATAATTATTTTTACAGTTATTATTTTCTTTCTATACGATCATTACTGAAAAAGCTTACATCAATGGTAGGTTTTTAGAAACTGTCTCAATTATTATTTAATAATAAATGCACTTTTGCTAGAAATATAGTAATCGAAATACAGATATGTAGTTGACAGAAAATTTAAAATATATACATAAAATAATTTTTACATTTTCACTCAAGTAAAGATTAGTTTTAAAGTTCTCTTAGAGTATAAAATTATAAAATATTGAAAAATAGCTACGTAAATACTAAATAATTTTAATGTTATTAATTTGCAAAACATAAACTCTTTACTCCTTTTGTACTTATTTCAAACACGAGATAAAAAATAATAAAAATAAAATTTTATTGTATATTAAATATTTATCATATATATAATACGTTTTAATTTTAATACATATAATATACATTTATAGCTCCACTAAATTTTATTATTAAATTAAGAGTTTTAATATCAGGCTTTAAGTATTGTACATGGTAGAAATAAATATAAAAATCTATATGAATGTAAATCTTTGCATTTATACGAACTTACTTATTTCATTTTATAATTCAATAATATGATTTATAAATAAATTATATCGTTAGTTAAAATAATACGGCTTCTAAAAATATAATGTTATTTTAGTCTATATAAATTAAATCCTTATTTCTTGTTAGACCCGGAATTTTTTGACTTTGAATTATGTACGCCCTCAAGAAATGGGTAATATTTTTGCTAGGATTTTGATTTCTGGATAACTGTAGATTAGGCAATGATTTAGAGACAGACAGACAACGAAAAGAAGAGAAAAATTTCGATAAAAATATTTGTAACAAATTCAAATTAAACCATAATTAAACCAAGCTTTATTTATAATTTAACCGTAATTTTAACTAAAGCCCAATTAACACTTATCAAACCTAATTTGAAATTGCTTATTCCAAGATGCTCTCGATTTTGGAATTTTGCTCGCTTTAAAATAAAGACATGTAGTTCTTTGCTTCCTTGCAATATTTACATCCATGTGTAACCACGCAGATCAGTGAAACTCCCTTCTTCTCAGACTTCCATAATGTAACTGTTTTTAAAAATAACGTTATATATATATATATATTAATTTTTGAAGAAGTATTGTTTTTACCTTTTTCAGTGAATGTGTTTTCATATTCAATAATTAATAACTAAGAAAATGTTCAAGTGTTCCATAAGTGTATCAATTTGTTTTGCGCTGATCCATAGGTGAGACTTCATTTCGTGATGTAAAACAGCTTTTTATATAAAATTAAGAAAGTATCATTAAAACATAAGAAAAATGAGTGTAAATATCGAAAAAAATTAAATATCATAACTTTTTCCAGTCGCTATTTCCCTTCTAAAGCAAGGAACACATTTTCCATTTGAATCCAAAGTGCACGAATGTTGTAAAACCTGATCTCCCTATCTATTTAAGTAAAATACTTTTCCAGACTTAACACTGAATAATTGGCAAGGATTGAATAGCGAATGTCACTAGGAAATGGAAAGAAAACTTTCTTATGATGATAGCTAACTTAAATTTTAATTTGAGCTGAATAAATGCTGATTTCAACTTATGATAAAGTTGCTCATATCACGATAAGCACCACTCTGAAGCTCTACTCGCTTTGTAAGCAGATATGAATGAGATAAAGTATGTACTGCATTGAAAGTATTTTCCTATCACCTTCTAAGGGTGCATTAATTTCAGGAAATTAACGATGTTTGAAATTTGTTTTCGATTTTCGAAGCAATATTATATTTTACTACAGTGAATATGTTTTCCATTATTCAAGTACACTGTAGATTAGAAATACAGTGAAACGTTAAGGAAATATTTAATTGTTTTTTTTTAATTAAAGAGAATATACATATCCATTTTCCATATCCTAATTGTTGATATTTTGCTATTCTATCTTTTTTCTCACTTTCAGATAGTTCTTTGAAAATGTTATTTTGTTGTTTTCATATTTTGCTATTTTTTAATTTTATTTATCAAATTTAATAAAAAAATTATTTTTTAAATTTACCCAATCAAATGTTTCACTCTTTAATAAATTTAAATAATATTTTTCATAAATATATCTATTATTATTTTTACATAAGCAAAGTGTATGAAATTTTCTCAAACTTTTAGAAAGTAGTGAAATGAGAAAAGAAGAAAATTTGATTGTTTTCTAGGTCCATAATGTTCGGTTTCATCCGGTGTATTTTGAAAATTAATATTATTAATTGAAAAATATTTAACTGATTTTTTATTGAAATTTAAATAGCCGTATGGTTATTACTAATATTTAAGAGACATTATTATCATAGCAGCATTTATATGTTAATTGCCATTAACATATAAATGTTGATAGATCATTTTATATTTTACTCGACATATATTTATTGTAAACTTAAATATATATTTAAATCTAGTAAAGTCCTACTTTTTAAATTTTAAATAAACAAAAAAATTTGAAAAAAAGCTATGAAGAGATTACAATAAAAACTATATAGTCCTTAAATATTATTAATTAAGGTATTAATTAAGGGATTTCTCGTAAGATCTATTTTCAACATAACTTTATCAATAAATTGCAAAATAAATTGAAGGCAAATAGTGTGTACGCTTGACTTTTACTTTTTAGTATCTACTTCATATTAAATAGGGTGCAAACTCTCAACTGGAATGAGAGGAAACACATTAAATTTACTCTGGCGAACATCATCTTAAAGGTGTTGAAATTTTAAAGTCAAATAGACAGAGTGAGAGAAATTGCCTCACTTAATAAATAACGTGGAATCATCAAACTTATCGCAAAGTTTGGTGAGACGATTAATTTGCAGGCCTGTAAGTTTCCTAACCGACCGGCAAGTTCACTATTTAGAGAAGGTCAATATTGTTTCCGAATAAGACTCTATGATAATGACAGCATCCCTGAAAGCTCCGAGTACATTCCCGGATAAAAGAATAAAATGAGATCCCATCAATAAATTAAATATTGCCAGAGTTTCTAAAAGTGTCGTTTGTTGTTCAAAAGATTCCCATTAATAATTGGAACTCCTAAACATTAATAATAACTTAAACTTTAGTAAATACACAAACACATTTGTTAGGATTTAAAGTATTGCCAAAGTGATAACAATTGAGGACACAATGGCATTAGAACTTTTCCATGTAGACAGATTTAATTAATGATTACTAAACATTTTAGCTTTTAATAACCAAAAAATTATATTCACAGAACACTATTGAAATCTAAATTATATTATGGATTAACTATTATTATTAAATACTATTTTATGTTTTAAAGTTCGTAATGTCTATTCAAATGTTCAAGTCGTCAAAAATAAACAATTTATGTTTGGTCAGATTTTAAATAAAATGTAATTTTTAAAATAAACATACAATTTTAATTTAATTCGAAAAACTCTCACAACATAAAAAAAAAAAATATTTGTTTAAATTTTATTCAGATTTTAAAATTATACTTCTAATAGGATAACTTGAAAGTTGACTATCAAATTCTACAAAAAGTGATTCTATTTAAGTTTACGAAAATGTTTTTCTATTATTGACTGAAACTATTCTAACATTCTTACTATGATACATTTAAACTTAATATTTACTGTGACTTAATTTTATTAATTTTTATTATCTTTCTCTCTATTTGTGGGATGATCAAAACGTCTGTAATCATCAAGAATTAAGAAATATAGATGTAGTGTAAAAAATAAGTGCTTAAACATAATTTATGTATTTAAAATAAGAAGTGTCTAGAAATATGAAAAACGTTAAAATGTTAGCTATAATTGATTAAATTATCTAAAGATAATAAATAGAAATTGGGATTTAACTACTCTTACTTGTTGTATAGTACAATATCTGGCCTCCAAATATGGTCAGAAGGAACATGCAGCATATCCACACCGCCATACTCCCTTGGTTCCCAAGTCAACTTATAATCATGCCAGTACTAAGATTGAAACGAAGAGTAATTATACTTCAGGAATAAAAACAAATAAATTAATCATTAAAAAATGCTGGTTACAAAAATAAATAATGAAGCAACTGTGGAAATGTACCTGTTCTACCCATAAATTGGTAGTCATGATTTGGTTTTTCAAGTTCTGAAAAGAAAAAAGAAACGTTGTAACATCTTCTGAAACCCATCAAATCATCAATGCAAAAGTGACTTTCGTAGTTAGCAGTGATAATTGTGTATGTCTATATATTTTAAATGATCATTAAAATAGTAAATTATCATACATGTAACAGATAAATTGTTAAGTCATAAATTAATTATTAAATAAACGTTTCTGCTTGAAAAACTAAAGCATTGATGAAATAAGAATAAAACATCTTAATAACTACATTTTATTAAAGAAATATAGCAATTCCACTACATATCATGCAATCATGATAGGACACTGAAATATATTCAAACCTTTACAGTCAAAATATTAACTTTAGCCATTATCAAATATGTTTCATCACTGATGTTAGTTATAAGGTAGCATTAAAATAATCTTTCTCAGCAAAATCGATGAATTTTAAAATAGAAAAAATTGTTTTAACTTAAAATATAATTTAATTAAATTATATTTGATAGAATAATTAAATAAAATGGATACTGAACAAATACTTATTTTAATAATTAATGAAGGTAAATTATTGTGACTGATTTTTTATATTTTGTTCAATTCAAATTTTTATATAAAAACTTCTAAATAAATTTATAATAGTTTGAAAAAAAGCTTTATTTCCCACTTATTTTTAATTTTTATGATTTATAAGAAAATAAATCAGGATTTTAAGATATATTTTAATAAAAATAATTTTCTAGGTATTTTTTCTTAATGACTTTAAATATTTTTCTTATATTTATCAAAGAAAAAGTATACAGTGTTCAAAAGTGAATAAGACTTTAACAATATTGTCATTTCTTTGAAATTCAAGTTTTGTTTTAACTTTTGTGAGGTGAAATTCCCCAATAGAACAGATTTTTTCAGTGAAGTGGGCTGAAAGATTCTTTATATTTGAAGGTTTCCACTGAAGTGCTTAAAATTTTCTACGGGAAGGTACAGATGTCTTCTTTATACACATTATTGTTTTTTGAAATAGAAAGAAAGCCTTTTTATTCTCCAATTCAAAGCCTGAAATAGAAAACTGATATTCTTACCGATGTCCCCCTAAGCCTTATATTTAAAGTTTTTATTTTATTTATAATATTTTAACAAGCTTTAGGTTTCTGTTAACAATATTCAATATCTGTAACAGAAGCATGTTCAGATGTATCACAATCAAAATATCTACCATATTATATTTAAAAAAATAATGTCCCCCTGTGTGAGTGTAAACGTTTTTTTTTTTTTCAAATAAATAGCAATATATTTTATGGAACATGTAATTGGAAAAATTCCTGGCTCTTGTTAAGAATAAGCATATGCTTTTCAGCAAATAGTGCCTATCAGCGTATGTATCAAATTATTTCCTAAGCAAACAGCAACGTATTCTTTGTGACTAATAATTGCTTCTGTATTATTGTTAAAAATAAACAAGTACACTTTATCTTATTTGTTCTAACTCAGTTTTAGATATTTAAATATGGTTAGCTATTTTAAAAAAAAATAAAGTGGAACCTATTAAAAATTTCCTTGTGTCTTAAATGATTTATATATTTTTATAAATTAGATAGTTTTTTCTGAATATATAAACTATGTTTGTTTTTAAGTTTTCGCATCTTTAAAGTTTAAAACAAACTGTCTTCTAGTTTAAAACAAAACCTATCAGATGAATTGCATATTGTGTATATATATATATGTGTGTGTGTGTGTGTGTGTACACACATATATATATATATATATATATATATATATATATATATATATATATATATATATATATATATATATATATATATATGTGTGTGTGTGTGTGTGTGTGTGTGTGTGTATAATTCATTTTCTTAAAATTAAATAAAACATGGTGACATTGATTAAAGTCACTGTAATTATTTTTCCTTACTAATAAAAATATCTGTGAGTTTATTAGGAACACTAAGGAAGCGATGTATTGATTACTACATATAATTACTTTGCATATACTGTAATTGAAACACAATATGAACAAAATATAATGGAAATGAATAGGTTAAATAAAAATTCTCTCTGTTTTGCTAACACCAAAATCAAAGCTGGTTAAATGCAGTTCTCATTCATTGCTTTGAATTTTTATAAGGAATGAAGTTAAAGCATCAGTTATGTTTTCAATATCACTCAATAAATACTTTTTTACGTTCAAGTGCTTAAAAGATGGTCATAATCTGTCCCAGATATTTTTCAATTATCATTTCAAATATTTATTAGGAATTTAAAGAGGATATGTGGGATTGTAAACTAAATTATGAAATCTAAAGTTGGGCTCATGTGTATCAGCCTGTGTACATGAAATAAAGTTCAGTTTTTTCTCATAACCTATCGAACAATACTGCAGTAGATTTTTCATAAAATCACGTATCATGTTTACTAAAACGTAGCATTTCGTTATGTTGAATAAGACATAATATCAATGATATGAAACTTTTTCTTTTACTTTGTACAAAATATTTAACATTTTATTAGTAAGAGAGAGTTATATAGATGCTAATGTGAACTTCTAGTACACTTATACAGGCAAGTTTTTTGTAGAACAGATTAGTTTCAAAATAGCTTAGAAAATACTGTTCAAAATATATTTTATCGATATACAATATTAACTTCTGTGAAATAATCATATTCAGAGGTATTAATAATTAATTTTATTGAAATATACCTAGATATAATTGCCATCAGACATTTTACATCCCAATTGGTTTTAAGAAATTGTTTGGTGATACATTGAAGCACAATACTATGATTGAATTTAATAGTTTGTATTCATAAATTACATAGATAAGAGAAAAATATTTTTTTTTGAAAAAAAAAACCTCTTACGAATTTTAGGTAAAAAAAAGTTTCTTTTATATCTTTCTCAATTAGGACATGAAGTAAATAAGACTCTAAATTTATGTCTGTTTTGATTGAGCAAAAGATACCCATATCAAATCTGTATCAATAAAACATGTTTCACGCGTACTTCATTTGTTAGTAAAATAGGCATGCATTTCAGGAAACCGACGGTATTCTTAAGTTAAGTTTCATGTTGAAAGTATTTTAAATTTTTATAACAACTTTAAAAATGATTTTTTCTGGAAATTCAGAATTTTAATTTTTTTAACAGTAACTATTAATCACTGATTCCATATTGTTTTTTTCAGTTATTTAAAACTAAGAAAAAATGTAAATTTATTCCTTCCGAAGAAAATTTTTATTTCTTGGAATAGACAGACATTCGGTGCCATAAGTGCTAATAAAAATGATCGTCTCTCGGATCATTTCTTTCAATTATAGGCAGGATCGAGGCTGTAACGATGATGAATTAGGAAGTCGAAGCCATCTGCAATCTGCTCTTAATGGCGTAAAAAGTTCAGTGATGTGATACACAATCATAGTTGAGTTTTTACTAAATACACTCCATTAACTCGTGTAGCACCACTTAACACCAGAATGAACAATGTTTGGAAATTTTATTGCTTCCAAATAGCGCCCATTTTTATAACCAGTCTGGAAATGTGTATTTAAAGGAATATTATTGCTCCTTTTTGCATGTCCAATCAATTTTGACTAGATCATTATTAATGCAGCTAAGGATATATTTTTATTGTATTCTAATTCAACGATTATTGCTGGAAGTTTACAATCCAATATGAACATAGAAAAAGTGTTTTTATAAATTATGGAATGAAAATATTTCAAGACATATAATTTAAAGTAATGGCTCATTAAAATAAGTGGACCACATTTAACTTTAAAGAGTATTTATTTTTACACCCAGTAAAAAACAGGAATAATAAATAATACTTTTTTATATTATATCTTGACATTTTAAGTCAAACTAGGAATATTTTTATGTAAGTATGGAATCAAGATTTTTTGCGAATATGCTTACAGCATTAATTGAATTTTAATAATTGAAGAATAATTTGAAATCAGTCACAAAAAATATAACAACAAATATATAAAATCTAATTACAACACATCAAGATATAATTAAATGCATGCTGCTGTATTAATCATTGAAGAAAAGTTAGTGCACTATTTAATTATCTGTTTTCTATAAGAGCATATTTAAATTAAAAAAATAAATGTAAATATCCTTAAAAAAATAATCCTAACTTTGTAATTCATTTTTATTGCAAAATATGTATGATGGCTCATTAACTTTTTAAAAAGATATAGATAAATTACTTATCAAACGGGATGTACAAAAACCATATAGGATTTTTTTTAATATTGAAAATAAAAGATTTAAAAATTAAATTATATATAGATATATATATATATATATATATATATATATATATCATAAAATATGAATCCTAATATCCTAATCCAAATAATAACAAATAAGGAAGTCATTAATGTAACAAAATGATTTTATAAAATCAAAATATAAATAATAATTATATTTAACTATAATATATATATATATATATATGTATATATATATATATATATATATATATATATATATATATATATATATATATATATATATATATATATATATATATATATATATATATATATGTATATAAGAAAAGAACGAAATTCATAATTCATCTTTGCTCTGTAAATGGATTAATGAAACAAAAAAGATTAAGCAGTTGTTTTTCTTTTTACATCACAAAAAGTGGCAAAACACAGCGCATTATCATTAGCCTCCTGGTAGGAAATTAGCTCAGAAATCCTTATTTAACTAAAATATACTGTCAAATATCAGTAGGAGAAAAGCATTTAAAATGTAATTTAATTTATGTCAAAACAAACTTTTGTTTCCTTCAAAGATAATTAAAAGTAATGCTAAATTGCATTGATTGAAAATAATTAATAATATTTCTATTTAAAAAAAATTGCACTAATTTCAGTTGGAACTCCCCTTTCCCATTAAAAATATAGAAGTTGTGAAAAACAGCTTTTTTTCTTTTTTAATTCTCCCTTTTTAAGGTGTTTGAGAGAGTATATCAACTTAGAAACTGTATCAAAAACTTAAAAAAAAGTGCATGATATGTGCAAACGAGCGTGGTTTAAGATAATTTCTTATATCAGTTATCTTTTTCCTTACAACAGAAAACTCACTTATCTAACAAAAGTGTTCTCTTTTCTTTCAATCTGATGATTGTTATTGCTTTAAATCAAGAATTGAATTTCTAGGTGAAATAAATTATTTTAGACTGTGTTCTATTTTTTCTATTTCTTTGAAATTTATAATCTTCAGTATATTTTAAAAAATCACAACATATCCGTATTTTCAAAGCAAAATCAAATTTTTGCAGCACTAGAATTTATTTAGAGTCCAAGAAATTCCGAATAGAAAATGAAGATATTCAAATATGGAGAGATAAGGATATTAAAATTACTTTAATAAAATTAATCTTTGGAGCACTTTGTCAAACGTTAAGACAACTCTGTTTATAAAACGTTAAGACAAAAATGACTGATGATAAACTGTTGTTCATGATTGGGATTCCTAACATTTCTTGACTTCTAAAACATGACCGTAAGAGTTCAAAGATCATCATGGCGTCAAAAAATATTTCATTTCTTACTGATAATTCTTCTTGTATTTTTAATAGAGGCGATGCTGGTCAAATTTCCATTGTGCAATTGAAATCCTCTTTTATTCTATCTAGATCCAAATCAATATTTATTTTAAAATTTTAACAAATTCTGGAAAATAAATTAACGAAACTAGTTGTGTGAAATTTGGGGAAGAGTCTAAATATTTAACCTAAATTTTGAGTGATGAATAAGTAAAACCAGTGTTAAATTTAGATAATACAGTACGTTGTATTGCTAATAAGAAAAAATTAGATATCTTAATAAATTTTAGCATATAGTTTCGAGATTTAGATCTCAGAATTTTATTTCATTAAAAGGATAATTTGATTCGAAATAATTGACTTATACATTCCTAGTCTTAAAAGTAAATTACAATCTCTTTTTCCCCCTAACCATTTTGATTGAAACTGAAATTTAGAATAAATTATTGCAAAATTTCTGTCTGGAAATCATGTTATTATTTTTAGAAAAAGTATCGCTGAGATGAAATCACCTAATAAATGTTCAATGCATGGATGAAAGCATTACAGTTTGCAGATAGCTTGAAGCCACATTTTTGTAATAATTGCTATAAATCGTTTCAGGCATACAAAATTCTTTAAAAAAGTGAAGATATAATTTGGAATTTTAAGCAGTGTAGTAAAATCAACAGATGAAACAGTAAATTTAATATCAGCTACTTTCTTCTCATGTTAATGTAGGTACTGATAGTAGTTTAATTACTGCAAAATTTTAAGCACAATGTCTAATTTAACACCTGCAATGAAGAATTATTGCACTATATTAACTTTTGCGTCCTCAACAAAAAAAATATAAAGAAGGAAACGAAATGTCTTTAAACGATAATGAAAAATACAAAATACGAATGTTTTGCTTCTCTAAATAAATCCTTAACCACGATCAAAACTATCTAAAACTTTTAATATAATTTGGTTATTTATCTGAGGTTACAGATAATTTATACAATCAAAATATAGTTCGGAAGAAAATGAAATTAAAATGAAAACAAGTAACTTTATAGAAGAATTATTTAACAGAAAAAATATAATGCTTGGTAAAAATAAATAATTGTTATGAATAAATAATTTTCAAATAAACATTTTTTGTGAAATTTGTTTTGTTTTTTAACGTCTGACAGATATGTTTATGATTTACATAAAATAAATTATACTATCCACTTCGATTATTTTTGTATTTTTCTGAATTATTCACTTTTTTATTTTTGATAATTTATATAAATATTGTTATATTTGCATTTCAGATTATATTTAAATCTTATATTTTTTAAAAAATGCCTTTTATAATTAACTCAAATTAATTTCATTTCACTTTAGAACATTTGTCTAAAGAATAATATAAGATTTTTTATACATTGGACAAAAACAAGTCTAAAAAGTTTTCTCACAGTGGGCGACTTCAATTCGGTATTTTTTTTTAATTAAATGGTGGAAAATGTGTGCAAAGGTTTAAAAATTTCCCTTTTATAATTGCAGCTATGCGAAATTGAGATAGTCCTAATTCGTCAGGCTTTCAGTACAATTTATTTAAATGAAATTCGATTGTATGCACAGCTATATATATATATATATATATATATATATACATATATATATATGTGTGTGTGTGTGTGTGTGTGTGTGTGTGTGTGTGTGTATGTATGTATGCATATATTGTACATATTTTAATTATTATATTATAATAATTGAGAAAATGGTAAAAAGGAAGAATAAAATAAAGCTAAAAAATGTTAAAATATGTAGGTTTGTTTTTTATGAATATTTCTGTTTGCAATTAATATTTCTCATTTTAAGTTTAAACTAACATTTTTCCTTTTCTTAAAATCCTTATAGATGTCAAATATAATATAGGTTAGTGGACAAAATAAAATTATTCTTATTAAATCAGAGTTTAAAATACTAATTTAAAATCTGATGCATAGTTATTTTAGTGTTAAAAATACAATTTTCTGTAACTAATATTTAATTTTTTATAAACTTAAAAATCTATTTTAAAATGATCATATAAAGAAAACTAATGAATTTAATCTAGTAAAAGAATTGATTTCTGTTAAAAAAAACTCAAAAACTTTCTTGCGTGTATATGTTAGTTGATTTCTTGAAATATTATATACATAATTTGGTTGCAAAAGTAAGTATAATTAATAGACTCTGCAAAGACACTGATTATCACATGCTAATATAATCAATCTATTAGAATTTGAATATTCTATGTAATGATAAATATATAAAACTAGATTTGATAAGCAAAGAATTAAAATAGAGAATACAGTGATTTATCCGGATTTAAGAAAAACTGCTTACCTCCATATTTTTTAAAAAAAATTTAACATTTCCATATTATATCTCATTTACTTAATCGCGTTATACATGTAGCGTCTTTCCCAGTTGTAATATTCTACAAATATTTTTTGCTGAAATAAATTTCAAAACCTCTAGTAAATTATCAATAAATTTGATAACATTCAATTTCATTAATTTTCAAATAACAAATAAATTAAAAAGTCACATATGTTTAATATAATTAAAATGTAAATTCCTGTATTGTAATGTAAATTTAATTCTCAATAATGATTTTTTTTATACTATGAATAAAAATTTTTATCTTTTGCATTATTTTTGAGTTAAACATTGCCAAACATGAAGCCTATTACTTCTAAAATTTTGAATGAAATGTTTGCCCTACGTATGAATTAATCTTTATTTGGGGTTAAAAGTTCTTTCCTACTTGAATAATTTATAAACGTTAAAATACCCTGATTTAGGATTTATAGAATTCTGCTCTCAATTACATATAAATGGACATCACTTTGGTATAAAAAGAAACAGCTGCATTGTTTCAAACAACATTTTTGAGGGCACGTTTAAAGAATCAGTGTTCTGTTTGATTACAGAAAGAAGTTTTCTTCAAGAAATCAATAAATTGTTTGAAAAAAGGATAAGGGGATACAGACTTGTTAAATAAAAAATTCAAACCTGAGTATTTAACAATGGTAAATAAGATTTGTGTAATTTTATAAATGATGATTGTAGTTTGATGGTTCGAAAACAGAAATTATTGAGAATTATAATACTTAAAGGCAACCACATTCTTACACCTTGTAATACAGAATTTAAAATGCAGTTTGAAATTCATCAGACAATGACTATAGCATTACTTGGAAAGAGAATTACTTTTACACTTATGCTTAACATTACTAATTAATATTAATTTCCCTCACATTTCATCATTCTAACTTCAATACGGATTATTTTTATTTCAAATTGTCTAAACAAATTTGGTTGTGAGCAAAATATTTCTATGCAAGGCAAATGTTAATTATTTGTCAAGTGTCACTTTTTCTTTTCAATAATGAAACATGGTAAAAATATTTATGTTGCTATTTTTTAAATTTCTTTTGTGCACTTGTAATTAATGCTTAAATTTTCACTTTTGAAGACTTTGAAGGCTATGATTGTGTTAATGATCTAAAAGAATAACTTTCAAAATTAACAAAAACAGAAAATAGGGAGTTTTTGCTAAATTTTAAAATAAATGAATGCCCTATATTAAATGTCTTTTTATTGAATTCTTTTATTAACTGAAATAACATTGAAAACAAAATATTGTTTCTAATGTCCCAAAATATGTTTCCAATAGTTCGTTTTATAACATTATACAATGGTTAGCGAAGTAGTCAACATATGTTGTGAAGCCTTTTTGAAGCCACAACAGAGAATGTTCTTTTATCAGACATTTCATCAATATTAGGACATATTCAAGTATTATAAGAGAAAAACTATGAACATACAAGAGTTCTCATTACACAAATGTGTATAGAAAAACCAGAAATGTGAAACTGATTTGCCCTGTTATTCAACTATGACTAGTATTTAGATTGATATCTTTAAGTATTGCCAACTGAAGGATTACTTTAACTCCAAATTGAATTTACAAATTAAAATTCTATATAAATTATTTTTATTCCTCATTTATTCTGTAGAAAAAAAGTTTTCATATTAATATATACAGAAAAAAATTATATTTAATTAATATCTATAAATTCAAGAGATTTAAATGATAAATCTGTATGCATATTAATAAATACAAAAGTTGTAGAAAACAAATATTTACATAAATGACAGATGTTGTAATGTAACATTATCAATATATATTTTTTTATAAAATAGGCAATATATAAATAGAATTGAAATATTTTTAGTTTTGAAAATTTTGCAAGTAATCTTTCGGGTTTTGGTAAAGATAACGGTATATGTTTTGAATTTTTTGTTGAATACACAAATTTTAAAAAATATACTCGTGGTATATTCATGTGAATGATTTAAAATATAAAATCATTACATAGTTAATTACTTATGAAAAAATTAGCTTCAAATATGTTTCTTACACTTATTCTAGATGAAAGAAACTAGTTTTTAATTTTAATAAATTATAATAAACAAACCATTTAATAGGTTACTAGGGAACGAAATGATTTGCAAAAGAAATTGAAAAATACTTTTTCTATTAAAATGATTCTCCATAGCATTTTATTCAAAACTTTGATCTGGTTAGATCATTTAACAAATCACTGTTGCATGGCAGTAGAATGATTTCATAGTTAAAACGAAAAATGTTAAAGTATACTCTGAAAATTAAGTGAAATTTTTTCCCAATAATTAATTTATTTTTATTATTGACTACTTAACTAATCCACAAGTTTGTAATCTTTTCAGAAATTGAAAGGTGTATGAAAATCATTGATATTTAAAATAGGAATATTGTGGTTGTTCAATTGAAATGGTTGGTTATTATATTCTTTCTTTATAAAAATTCTTCATAGAATAACGTGCAATAGCAGTCTAAAAGTAAAAAAAAAGAAAACTTTTTTTTTTATAAAAAAATGAGTTTTGTATTGACATTGATATTAACTACATTCAAAACAAAGCATGGATACGGATTAAAATATTCGTTGTATGTAAATAAATTAAATTTTTAAATATAATAAAATCACATTCAATCTTATTTATATTTTCAAGACACTTTTAGAAATGAATATGAAAATCAATAAGAAATAAATACATGTGTAAAATAAAAATCACGTAATTCATTTGTTTTAAGGTGAAACCAGAGAATAAAATTAAAATGTACTGAAAGATTTGAAAAATTAGGCTAATTACTAGGAAACAACTTTAAGAAATTTAAAGTTTAAGCTAATTATTATTATTTACTCAGTAGTTTGATATAAGACACACCACAAGTTGTCCAAATAAATATAATCATTTACTGCAGTGACATTGAATCACGCTATAAAGTTTGAACTAAAATAAGATTGCTTAGTTCAAAATAAATTACAGTAAATATTGAAAAAGGAAGAAGTTAAAGAAAAATATTTGTTGTCTAGATTGAAATAGGAGTTGTCTAAAGCACAACTTGTGAGTAAATAAACTCTTGTGAGGATGTGATAATTTTTTTTAGAAATAAGATGCTGCATTTATTTTTGTTATTATTTTGAGTATAAAACATTTTCTCTGCAATAACTTGGCGACTATATTGTAAACATTCAATTGCTATTTTGTTATAGATATCATAAGTAACTAATTTTTGGAACCTTATTACTTACTGTGTTTTATAATAAAATCAGGTTTTAAAAGTGTTTCACTCAATTTTTATAAAGAATAGCATATGATTTGTACACAATAGTGTATTACTAACTAAAGCATAAATCAAGTTTTGCCTGACAAATATCTAAACATAACTTTAGTTTAATTTATTTTTAAAATATATACATTAAATAATATTTTCTATTAGTACATATATTGAAAAAAAATATTTATTTAATAATTTAACTAAGATGAGCAATGAAAACGTATACTTAGATCTTTTTTGTTTTGAAATTTAACTAAACTTGTTAAAGATTTCACTGATTCGCTATTTATAAAAGTTGTTTTCTATAAAAGAAGTCACTTCTTTAAAATATATTACATTAGCATTTACGAGTCATACTAAAACCGAATTACCCACGCTTCTATAGTTAATTGTTCCCTCTAATCCTAACAACGTTGCTCCAAACATTAGTGACATTAAGATTTATATGTTACCTCATGTACCTTTGTCGTGCGTTAACGGGAAGTCTACTTGATAAATTACATGATTAGTGAAGCTCTCAGCTTCATCGACTAAATTGAATTGTAAATTACGTGTTTTATGTAACTGAATATATTATATTCGAACATTTGCTCAGTAATAATTAAATCCTGATCAAACATAACCTTAAGTTTATGAAAAGGAAACAATAAATAAAATAAATTTATATCCCTTTTTTCGCTGAATGTGTTTACATTTCATACCGTTACGCATAATCGTAGATATGTGCTTCAAATCACTATAAAGCGCTATTAACACCTATAAATTTTCTGAAATTATCTAAAATGAATTAAAATATAAGTGTGAGATGAAAGCTTCACCTATATTGATTATACTGTAAATAGTGTTGTTCTTGACTAGTTTTAAGCGCACTTTAGAAGAGTTTAATGAGTCATTTTAAATTTACTAAAATGAATATTAAGAGATTAGTAAGTTTGCGTTGACAATAAATTAAGTGCATTAAACTTATGGACACTAAATTTCGCTCCAAATTGAAACCATGAAACATTTTGAGATAATGACAGCACACAACTACTATTTAACGTATGCAAAATTATTCTGAAAGTGTTGAAACTTATAGGATTTAAAAGATTTTAGTCAGAAATAACACATTTTTTTAAACCCGTGCTCAGTTCTTAGTTTCAAATCTGCTAATCCTGCTTAATGAATGTAAATTTTGCTACGAACATGTACTCTGTAAAATAAATTTAGAAATTATATCTTTAATATTGCTATAATTCTGTTATACATGTTTATTGATAACCTAAAAATATCCATGACTCAAAACTGGGAATTCAAATATACAGATCCTGCTGTAAGCAGCTATATGTGCAAATTATATGCAAAAATCATAAGTTATAGTTAATATTTACTTACAATATCAACAATAGCAACAATAGGATAATAAAGATGATATAGGGCAAAAAAAATCATTTTTATAACCAATACTTTTTAGTAGATGTTCTTGAAAATTCAAAGCATATGTTCAATCATTCTTTACAGGTTTCATGGTTGATATTTTCCAGTTAAAAATATTGGTTGTATCTTAATTATTTTAGATTAATTTTCTTAAATTATTAACTAGAAAGGAATATTCATGCCCAAATTAGTGGTTACTCTGGTAATGAATCCTTTAATTTGTTTCTTAATATAATCTTTATTTTCTTTTAGAGATTTTAATGTGTTTTCAAAAAGATTAAATTCTTCAGTATTGTCACTAAAAACAGTATTAACACATTTCAACAATATATGTAGTGTTAAAACTAAAATTTATTATGAGAATTTTCCTCAATGTCTATTGATCAATATATAAAAAAGATAACTAATGAAAATTAGTTTAAATCAAAAGTTTAAAATTAATTATACCCTTAAATCAATTTTTAATCTGTTGTTTATTGTTCAAAATACGCAGTTATTACATAATGTATAATGAAATAACATGAGCACATTTAACACATCATTGTATTTCTTATTTATATATTTATACAAAGAAAATTGATATTTAATTACATATTTACTTTAAAATAGTGTGTTAAAATAATAGCCAGAAGATCCTTAAATAATAATTCAAGAGATTCAATTATGTGGAAGAGATTTTTATGTGGAAAAGATTTCCTATTTCTGAAGACTTAAATTTCATTATTTTTCTTCTGATACTTTGAGAAATGAATCTATTTTTGACTTTAAAATTATTTATTTCACTTTAACATGATCCTTCTTCTGATACTTTTAGAAATGAATATATTTTTACTTTAACATTGGAGATGTAATATTCATAGTTTTTCTGTTGCAACGATATCTAACTAAAATAGACTAATTCAAACTGCTAAAAATAGGGAAGGATAAAGACCCTTCATATATTAAATTTCAAAATAATGATATTTAGCGAACTATTTTTAACTGTTCTGCCTTTGTTAAGTACTTAAGTACTTTAAAAATCAAAAATAGTTTTAAAAAATCTTCGACCATTTTTAGAGACAAAAATGTTTGCTCATATGTTCATTAAGCATTAGTAAATTGAGAAATTTTAAAAAAATCTCAGGCGTCTTTAATATTCTTATTTTGTATATTTTAGAAGATCCATTCCTTTCTTTAAAATTTAACAAATTTCGCAGAATCCTATGAAGATTAAATTAAGGAAGAAGAAAAAAATCTGAAGAAAAGTTCTTAAGTTCAAAAAAATTTTGCATTTCATTTTGTTAATTACTTTAAGACAAAAATTCCTTCTTCATATCTTAAGTGGAACAACCAAAAATAATATGAAAAAATAAAATCATGATTTATTTTATTTTATTAGTAACACATACATTTAATTAAAAATCTTTCAAAACTAAATTTTCAATAATATTTTCCTAGAAAGTAATTTTACTTATATTTTAATTTTTTTTAAAAAATCGTTTATTATTTCACAATCGAATTAATTTTTTAAAATGAAATTCATTTAAAATTAAAAATGGAAATTCAAATGGAATACATTTATTAAATATGAAGGTAATTTTATAAGTGGCTACATCTAAAGTTTTCATTAGAGTGTTGGAAAAATATTAAAGTCCTTGAAAACATGAAAAATAAATCATGTATTAAAATTGTGTCACTTGTAGAAGAGCAAAATTTAAAACAGGAAGAAATTGCTAAAATTAAAGTAAAAATAAAATTTATTTTTAATATAATGCTCAGATATTTCTGCAGAGTAACATAATTAATTCAAATTTCAATCACACTTTCAAAAAATCTCAATTTGAAAACATCAAGATCGGTATTTTAATTTTTCAATTTAATTCAAGATTTGTGTTTTATTTTTTCAATTTTATCTACGAATATTTTCTTACAGTTAAAAAAATTTTTAATCTTGTTTTTTTTTTTTTTTTATTTTTAAATGATTTTCTTTTGAGCTTATTTTAATTAAAAATAATAGAAGAATTATAAATAGATAAGTGTTTTTAAAACTAGTTTAATTTAAGATACTATGAGCAACTTTTATAATTTAATTATATACAAAGTAACATATTATGTACTTTGACCTGTCAACAATTCATGCGTTTCTCGATAAAAATCTGTTTGTTTAGATTTTTTTATAATTGAATTTTTCTTTTTATATATTTTTTGTTTAAATATTTTTTTTTACATTCAAGTATTTAAATTTAGAAAAATAATTATAAAAGTAAAATATTTTTGCAATGAATTTTTAGAAGCTAAGGGTAAAGGGGACTATTGCACAATGAGACATTATGAAATGAGTAAATAAATTTAATAATGGATATTGTACGGAAAGATAATAATAAGTTATATGAAACCAAATATTAAAATAGTATAGAATTTTTTTATTAATTTGAATACTTTTAAATTTCTTATTTTATTTCCTGGGAACTCACGTTTAATAAATCGCAAATTAATAAAATAAAAATAATTTTAATCATAGAATGAAAAATTAATTTACTATGAACTATTCATTTTTACTTTTCCTAATCAAAAGTATGCAGGAATTTTTGAGAATACTTTTCATCATTCGTTATTCTGTATAAACACTTATAATTAATAGCAATATCTTGCAAAATTAATTGTTATTTAAAGTTCAGATGACGTAAGTCATAAAATATTCTATGTATAGAGAAATATATCTTTAAGCCAATTTAATGTTGATATATCCGTACAATCATTACCTAATTAGGAAAAGAAATAAATAACAAGCTAAATTTTCAAACTGACTAATTATTCAATTAGTTGAACACGCTTTGTTAAACATACTCATCGATTGTTAAACATACTCATTATATAAAATTGATGAAAGATCTTCACTTAAAATAAAAGCGTACATTTTTATATTAGAGGGAATTTTATACATAGTATTTCCATTATATTTTATTATTAATTATTAAAAATATATTTGTATATAAATATTATGATAAATATTTAACTGGTACTTTTTTAGGTTCAAACTGTTTTGTAATATTGTGAGTGAAACCACATCCGTTATATGTGCAAGCATCTTTTAAGAGTCATGCCATACAGTTACAGAAACTTTCAATGAATAGTATAAGTTAATTCTTATATAATTACAAATTAACTGTGTTTGGCTTTGTTTACCATTAATTTATGTGTACAATATTAAAATTATACTATTCTAAAGAGTACTAAGGGAGCTAGACAAATTTTATCAGATAATAAAAATCAAATACCAGAGAATTAAATTAGGAGTGATAAAATACATAGTTATGTCACTTACTAAACACGATAGCAGAAGACAATCATTAATGAGGTCAAAATCGTTTTGATTCTTGTTATATATAACTAATTTACTGAGATGGACTAAATTTATATGTGAATAATTATTCAAGAAGAAGATCCTGGCATTAAAATTAAGTGTATTTTGCTATATTTTATTCACCTAGGGCACTTTTTTTACATGGAAACATAGGCTAGTTTTTAATGACATTTAGTTGATTAATTGCATTTTTGTTGAGCTGCTTTAAAATCAGATAGTGAAATATGAATAAAAAGTCCTCAATTGTATGATTTTTTTGACTAATCTACAAACATTATTAAAATTAAATGACTTGCTATTGTTTTAGATGACAATTTTGTTATCATGGTAAAACCATTTTGATGAATCTTGGTAGTACTTTAAACATGTTAATAAATGAGTAATTTCAGGATATTATAAAATACGTACAATAATGCATTCACTTTAAGTAAAGCGCCCAACGTGTTTTAATTACACATTTCAATTAACAATTTCAAGTCAAAACATTTTTATTGAAATTGCTTGGCTGCTGGAAATAAGGATAATCTTGCATCTCAAGACTGTGGTGAAACTTTCTGTCTTCCTTATTCAGTGGAAATCTCTGTTGCAACAATAAAATAATAGTCTTATTCAAAAATATGCATTTTTTAAATTTCTGCATTGTTCTTCTTTTCTACCATGGTTTCTCTTTCCCGTTTTAAATTTTTTGAACGAAATATAAATTTTCATTCGTTTCATTTTTACTACCATTTTCTCATATATTTTCAAAATCTCTGAATATTTTCTCAAAAATACTTGGGAAACGTAGTGTTTAAAAATATTTTTCTTCAAACGTGATTTTGAAGTATTAGGTTTCAATTCAAGTGTTATCAACAATGTTATTTCAATTCAACATTATCTGTTTTAGGATAAAATTAAAATATATTTATCTCTTTTTAATATGTTGGATAAATTATTTGCATTTTATTATTAATCAAATAACCAGACTAAACTTAAATTTAAGTAAAGTTTTCTGATGCATATAAATATTCATAATTTCAAATTTATAATCATGGTAATTTACTTTGATTTTAATGATAAATTCAGTTAACATAGAAAACAATAGAAAGAGATTTATATACATTTTACCTGATACATTTGATAATTTATCAACATACCTGATATGTTGATAAATTAAATAATTTTTCTGTGATTACAATTTTTAATTTTAATTTCTGTTGTATACTATTTTGTTTCAAATTAACTTACTTTAATTAAATATAAATAATCACTAATTATTCTCAGTTTGGTATGTAAAATAAATTATTATTAACTAAATTACCTCATAAATAAATTATCTCAGTTCAAAATATCACATAAATATATATATTACTCTAATAAATTTCAGAATATATTTCTACATTTAGTACAAAAACGTTTTGCATTATTCAGTCAAACAGAGGCTTTTTTTATATTAAATATGAAAAATAATCTGTAATGAGTGTAAATGCCACCACGAAGAAAAAATGAAACCATTAATATAATTGAATAAAAAATTAACTAGTATTTATTCAAAGTAACTGCAATATAAATACACAGATTTTAATCATGGTGTCGTAGTAATGTAAAAATAAATAATTTACTTATTTATATATAACAATAGCATACACATTAATATCTTCTATTACTATTTCATTCACTATTAAAGAACAGCAAAGATTACTTAATTTTAGATGCATAATAAATCAGATCATTTTAAGTTTCTTTCGAAAAACACAAAAAATTTAAGAAAATATACTTTCTTTAATTTATGTACTCATTAAGAAAGTTTTAATCCTTAAAATTCAGGTAAAAAATAAATTTAAATGTACCGTCTGAGAAACACACTTAAAATCATATGAGCATAGTGAATTTTAAAAAGTTTGTAGCAATATATGAATTACTCGATTTAAAAGAGGTACATGAAACATTTTTAATTACGTACCTGGACTGGCTCTTTCGAGCATACAAGGATTTGTAGTTCAATGTAAAAATGAAATGTCTGCAAAAGATGAGAGCGTTTTAAAAGAACGAGAATCATGGATTTTCCGGGGAGAAGAACAATACCAGAGAAGCCCAACATCCATGTCAATATAATGTTTACTCAATATGCAATGAGAGGAGTCCACAAGATTGAATCAGTGTAAGCTTGCTTGCAAATAGTCATGTCAAGTAAGTAAATGGAAAGAGGAGACTGAAATGTCTCTGGACAGATCTGTTGGCAAGCAAAATGTTAAGAGACCTTCCTAAGATTTTAAAGTCGCCACTGCTTTGTTTGAAACATTTTGGTGACTAATAAAATTCTTTGCTTGATGATGGATTTATTTTTTTCAGGTACAATTAATCTGATATCATTTAACAAAATTTTGCATTTAAAACTTCTTTCTATTTCTACAAATCAATTATTATATTGTATAATGTCTTTACTGTATTTTGTAAATTCCCAAATGCAGTTCATGTAATTTGCTAATTAATAAAAATAATATACTAGGTAAGAAGCTTATAATTTAAAAAAAACTGAAAATTATTACTTCTCATTTTAATAGGCTACTTTGGAGTATGTTTTTAATGACTTAGTAACGCATTTCATGGTAAGCACTTAAAACTGCATTTTGTTTCATGATATGAAGAGCAATTTATTCTGAAAATGAATGTGTTGAACTAAAAATATGATGTATCTACAAAATAAACCTCAATTAAAGGCTTTTTACAGTTTTAAATTCCACACCTTGAATTTAAAAAGGAATTAATGGCATGCTTCAGAGCAAAATGTCCAGTAAATACAAAGTAATTCATTTAAATAAGTTAATAATTTTGAAATTCTTACAAAAATGTATATATAAATTGAAAAAGGCAAAATATTACTTCAAATTCCATTAATTTGTATGTAAATCATCTCCATTTTGAGCTCAATTACAAAATTATGTAATATTTATTCTTTTCTCAAGTTATTCTTCAATTCTAATTCCTTCTAATTCGGATTTTAAAATTTATATAGTTAATAATTTATAAATTTTCCACAAACAACTTCACAAATATAAACAAATATTATCTTACTCTAATAATATTTTATTAAATATAAAAGAATAGAATTTACATTATAAAAAGAGAACATTTTAATTTTTCTTTTTAATTTATCTGCCTATAAATAAGATTAACGAGATACAGAAAAGTAAAAGTGATAGAAAATATCCCTCGATTACTTTATTGAATGTAATTAACTATTCATCGCATAAGTCAAAATATTTTATACAATTCCCCTCTCTTTTTTTTACCAAAAAATTTCTAGCTTCCCAATATTTCAAAGAAGAAGAATTTATTCTGAAAATTGCATTTTGAAAGTCTTGAAACGACATGAAATATTTTAATAGAAATTCACAGCCTGACTTTTGGCCGATGAAAACGAAACAAAAAATAAAAGGAATTAAAAAAAATATTTTTTTAAAAAATTGCTGTTTGCTTTTATAGACGTGTTTTCATTGCCATAAAAAGTACAAAAGCCTCGAGATATTTACTGCAAGCATTTGCACAATAATCGCAATGAGCTGCAGTGAGGCCCTAGGTATCGTAAAATTAATAACTAAAGTGCTAAAAAAATTATTGTTCAAGCATACATAAGTCACGAAAGTACAGCACCACTTTTTTACGACATTTTTGCCATGGGCAAATTTGAGAAACAGTACTGCCTGCACCTGAAATGACAATGAAGGAGGTTGCAACTTTTTCTCCACAAAATATAACATTAATAACTCTACCTTCAGATAATTAAATAAGAAGCCATTTCCGCTTACTCGAAAACTTGTATTAATATATTAGAACGCATCGCATACTATGATGGTAATTTTTAATTCTTTAAAAGCAGTTAGGTTAAGTATATTGTTGCAGTTGCCTAAACAGATACTTTTGAGCGCAAAAGAGTGATTTGCTAATATAAATAAGATAAAACATGAAAAATATTGAAATCAAAAATATGAAATTAGAAAAACACTAAAATATACGATACGAATGTCAAGAAAAAGGCATAGGGATCGCGTCTTCATCAGGAGGGAGATGGCAAGTTATGCGAAAGAACACTCTTTTCTGACATGCTCGAAGGACAAATGTCTAAATATCTTCGAGCGATTCTCCCGAAGAGTGTTCGTATTAAAAAAACCTAAGTAAAATTTTGAATAAATATAAATGCACAAAATTAGAAATACCAACATTAAGTGAAACATATATGCAAAAAATTAGAAATACTCTCTCACAATAAATGAATCAAACATACAATAGAAAAAATAAATACATAATACCAAATTCAGCAAATCAGATAGAATTTACATATGAAAATAGTAGGAGAGTTTTGTGTCAAAAGTAATTATGAAATTAGAGTAAAGAAGTGTTGCCAGGAGTAATTAAATTAAAATGTTAAAGTTGTTTAGTAAAAGAGTATAAAAGTAGGTGTTTTCAGGATTCTTGTAAGAACTTCAATTCTTAGGTGGCCCTTTTATAATATCTGTAACAACTATGAATCTACTAAAAATCAAATTAAACCCGTAATAGCTCACCTAAAAAATAATAATATTTCAATTAATTTTATTTTAAAATATGTAGGAAGTAGGGAATCGCTTGTAAGATTGAAGTAATGCGTAGTTTTCATAACTACACAAGGGCCACCCAAGAATTGAAGTTCTTACAAGAATCCTGAAAACAACTACATTTATACTCTTTTTCTAAGCAACTTCAACTTTTAAATTTAATTACTCCTGGCAACACTTCTTTACTCTAATTTCAAAATTACTTAGGGCACAACTCTCCTACTATCTTCTTATATAAATTCTATCTGACATGCTGACTTTGGTATTATGTATTTATTTTTTTTACTGTACGTATTATTCATTCATTGTGAGAGAGTATTTCTAATTTTCTGCAAGTATGATTCATTTATTGTTGGTATTTCTAATTTTCTGCATTTATATTTATTCAATTTTTTTTATTTAAGTTCTTTTAATTCGAATACACTCTTCGGGGAAATTTCTCGAAGATATTTAGATATTTGTCCTTCTAGCATGTCAGAAAAGAGTGTTCCTATGCATAGCTATCCATCTATCTCCCGATGAAAACGTAGTCCCTATGACTTTTTCGTGTCACTTGTATCGTATATTTTAGTATACTTTAGTGTTTTTCCAATTTCATATTTTTCATGTTTTATCTTATATATATATATATATATATATATATATATATATATATATATATATATATATATATATATATATATATATATATATATATATATATATATATATATATATATATATATATATATATATATATATATATATATATATATATATATATATATATATATATATATATATATATATATATATATATATATATATATATATATATATATATAATATATATATATATATATATATATATATATATATATATATATATATATATATTATATATATATTTATATTTATATTTATATTTGACCTATTATAAGGTATTATTATTCCAACATTGAACATTTATTTCTATATATTTCAATTCATCTCTTAGATTTGTATCAAAATGTATAAAATTCTTGAACATCTGCAATTCTGTATCCTCTATATTAGTTAATTTTTCTTGTGATGATAGTATTTTCTAAATTATTGCCAGCCACATTTATATCTCGTATTCAAATAATTTTATTTATTTATTTAAAATGTAGTTTGAAAATCTATATTTAAGTAAATTAGGATAAGTAATTAGAATAAGTATTTAAGTAAATTAGAATTGAATAGATAACCTAATGTATTGAAAATGGAATATGGTAAGGAACATAATAATATTAAAGCTATACTCTTTGCATAAAGAGCCAACATTCCTTTCAGAGTATTATTATCTACATTTTGAATATTTTATTAATAATGATCATAATGATTACTGTAAGCAATTGAAATTTGCAATTACTTTAAGCAAAATCATTATAAAAGATAACTCTCTCTGTTAAGGTATATAGAAACACATATAACATGCTTATATTTTTGAATACCTATCTCTATAAGACATGCATAATTCTGTGAATTTAAATCATTAGCGTAGAGTAGTGTATACAGACATTTAGTTGAGAAAATACTTAATTATTTCGAACGAGGCAAACTTCGATCAAAGAAAAATTATAATGGGAAGTCCTTCTTAGAATTTCCCAAATCATACTCATTAAAATTTATGAGACACCGAATAATAATTTCTACAAACACTAATATGTAAGATTAAAAAATAATCATTTGCTCTTAATACTGGCTGACATCAAACAAAAATTTGATCAGACGAACCAAATTTCCTCTTTTCTTCTTAAGAAATATTTTCCTCATTATTAAAAGACTATTAAAAAATATAAATATTTTGATTACATCCTTCCTTTTATTTATGATCATTTATTTTTCTAATATTTAATAGTAATTTATAGTTTAGATTTAATCTTTTATTGCAGTTTTTAAATTCTTTTGAATGAGATCTCAATCAATAAGTAACGTGAAACTCGTATAGAATTGCAATTTATGAATATGTGTTCAGCAGCAGATGCCCATGCAGCTTCAACACGATGCCACAGTTCATCAACCGTAGTGACTGGCGTTTGGTGACCAGCCAGTCGATCGGCAACCATTAACCAAACGTTTTCCATTGGTGAAAGATCTGGCCAGGGCAACAGCCAAACATGTTCCGTATCAAGGAAGGTCCGTACAATACCGGCAACATGCGGTAGAGCATTATCCTGCTGAAACGCTGGGTTTCGCAGGGCTCAAATAAAGGGTAGAGCCACGGTTCGTAACGCACCAGAAATGCAAAGTGCACTGTTCAAAGCACCGTCAATGCGAACAAGAGGTGACCGAGACGTGTATCCAATGGCACCCCATACCATCACGCCAGGTGATGGGCCAGTATGACGATGACGAATGCACGCTGCCAGTATGCGTTTACCACGATGCCGCCAAACACGGATGCGACCATCATGATGCTGTACACAGAACCTGGATTCATCTGAAAAGATGACGTCTCGCCATTCTTGAGCCCAGGTTCGTCGTTGATCACACCATTGAAGGCGCTCTTGTCTATGACGTAGCGTCAAGGGAAGCCGCAGCCATGGTCTCCGAGCTGAGGTCCATGCTGCTGCAAATGTCGTCGAATTGTTCGTGCAAACACTTGTTGTCTTCCAAACAACCCCGTTTCTTGACTCACGGCTCGTGACGTGGTTGCACGATCCATTTCGGCTATGCGGATAATATTCCTGTCTTCTTGGCTGCTAGTGATAGGTGGCCGTTGAGATCCCGCATGGCGTTCCGTATTACCGTCCTGAACCCATCGATTCCATATTCTGCTAACAGTCATTGGATCTCGACCGACGCGAACAGCTATACTGCGATAAGATAAACCGCAATTCCGGTACGCTACAATTCCACCTTTATCAAAGTCAGAAACATGCTGGTACGCATTTCTCCTTCTTACACGAGGCATCACAACAACTTTTCACCAGGCAACAACGTTCAAATGCAATTTGTGTATGAGGAACTGGCTGAACAATTTCCTCATTTAAACACAATGTAGGTGTCGCTACTGGCGCCTGCTTTGTCTGAATGCGCTGAAAAGCTAATCATTTGCATACCACAGCACCTTCTTCCTTTCGTATAAATTTCACTTCTTTAGCATGTCGCCTTCTTGGTGTAGCAATTTTAATGGCCAGTAGTGTATATATATGTATATATATATATATATATAATTTCCAATAATATTTTAATATTTACGAACTGGATATTGTATTTTTGTATTTGTATTCTAAGTTGTGTGTATACCGGGCGAATGTGCTAATGAAACTTAATCTTTGTACTTTGTGAACTTATTAGGTCATAATGTAATACTTAGGCTATAACAAATATTCCTTCAATTTTGAACACATTTTCATATTAGTTAAATTTGAGTTTTTCTTTAATTTCTCAGACCCTCAAGTTGTTGCGCGAAAATGTAATAAGAAAGGAAAGAAAATTATTATATAGAAAATAGAAGATTTTGTCAAGTATGTATTAAAAATTGCTTCTTAATGCACTAGAATCGAGAATTTCTTAGTAGCATTAACTAAAAAGGCTTGTTTATTTTCATAATTCTCGGACGGTTATAAAATTATCTTTTTTCAATGCATATAGTTTAACTGAGGCATTAAATAGTTAAAATGTTTCTTATGCATATTTTTGAAGTTTTGGATTAAAGAATTATATTATAAAGCGTAAAATGCTGCTGTAATACGGTAGATTTTTTCATGCTTAGTTGAAAAATATTTCAATTATCGGTGTATATTTAATGCATTGTCTTAATAGATGAAAAAATAACAAGAAATCAAGTGTTGTCTTTAAAAATACATTTCAATCCTTCCTTCAATTACTGCGATATTTAATCTTGACTGTATATTAAATATTCTTTTTTTTTTCTTTCCTAATCTGATTTAGAATTTCGAAACAACAATTGTTGATAATGCGCTGAATTAAGCGTATTATCTTCATTGCTAAAAGATCTTTTGACTATTATGATGCAATACTCTGAATTATTGCATAAAAGCACCTTCTGATATGTAATATGCATTTAAGACTGTATTTTGCCCTGGCTTAATTCTATTTAACATTTTCAAGTATAAACTGTTATTAAAAGTTATTATCCATTGCACACGAACAACTCCGATATGCTATGAGAAATTTATTGTCAAAATTCTGGAAAATTTTAATAAGACAGAAGCGCGCGCGCACGACCTTCTTCCTTATACTGTTACGAAAAGTACTTCAAAATTAGTGACTAGATAAATTGAACCAAATTATATAAATATTAAATTAGTATGTTCTTCAATAATTGATTATGTAATTTTTCTATTTCAGTTTAATTGATGAATTTAAAAAATATATTACAAGATTTATGGTTTTGTAATTTAGGAAGATTAAAAATGTTTAATATAGAAATTTATCGAATACTTTGTACATAACATAAGACATTATAAGTCATATTTATTAGTATATCTTTTGATATAAGTAGCAAATTTAATTAGAAATAAAATTTGCATACAAGCAACTTTTTTACTTTAATATGAAATTAAAATTGCTACTTAACATTAGAACTATACACAAATAAGAATGTCAATTATGTAACTAAGGAGATAAATTTGAAGCTCGTTCATACTTCATTGCTAAGTTTTGCAAAAGGTTTTATTAAAAAACATTATTGTTGTTTTGAATTCTTTACATTTTAAATAGTTGTAGTTAAATTAATTTAAAATTCAAATAATGAATTATTAACAAATATGTTACACGTATTTTCAATTCACAGTTTAGTAACTATGCAAAAATTCTCCCAATATCAATAAATGTTATTTATGTTTTGTTATTTTTTGCTATCTTATATGACCTAGTGATAACCTTATATAAACCTAGTGATATGTAATTAGAGAAATGAAAATAATTTGTTTCACAACATATAATAAAAATATAACCATATAAATGCATTATTCTGTGAAACGCTTATTTCCTTTTAAAATTACTTTTTTTCAACGGAAATTAGCTTAGAATTTATGTTTCTTATTACTTATCTGCTTCATTTTTCCATTGAGTGAAATATGACAATATAATCATTATAACTGTATGAATGTTTTAAAAAGTCAATGAAAATATCTATATAATTTTAACTTCTAAGAAGATTGAGAAATTTCTCTTAATTTAAATTTTTATATGCTGCTTCTTTCATATACATTTCTTGTAAAAATACTGATATTTTTCTTAATTTTTTAAATTTTGCTCTTACATTATTTGCAAAATGGATAAAGCAAAAATACTTTCTTAAATCAAATTTATTATGAATATATCCTAAATATTGTTTTCTTTAAAATACAATCTTTGTTGTATTTTTCTTAATAAATTTAATAATTGCCATTTTTAATATAATTAAGTAGAAAAGTAAAATGTTTCACAGATATTGTCGTACATTCTGCCTTGCAATTTATATACACTACAGTGAAATTTTATAAAATCATGTACAAAATATTTAGTTGAAATATCTATAAAATGTACTTTTGCTACTTTTTCTGCATTAGATTTAAATTTTTATTAAACAGCAATTTTTTTATTTAATTTTTAAAAGAAAAAGGGAAATAAAATAGTTACTACAAATTTTACATTTGGATAGATTATTTTAATAGGCAAAATATATTTGCAATAACTTATTTCTTATATCCTCATCCATGCACTTATAAATTATATAAAATATCTAATCACAATATGTAATCTGTAAAATGCTATACAATTTTTTCTTCAACTTGTTATTTCTCAGAGTATAGTATTTAACCTCACTAAACAAGTAATAAAATTTTCTAGTTTAATTACATATATTACTTTTATTAGCAGGCTCTGAAGATGCCATAAATATAATATTAAAATGATTATACTACTTCTGAAATGAAGAAGTGTACGTCAGTGTGTGTAAAGGAATGATTTTTCCCATTTTATCAAGAAATAAGAACTTAGAAATTATCTAAAAAATATTCAGATTATTTTGTATAACAATTTTATAAGTATTATTGGCTTTTTCAAGTAATTACTTTTATTTCATATAATTTAGAAGAGTAGAACACAATAAATTGTTTTCGAATCTGGTAATCCAAATCATTCTGAGGCAAGTTTTAGAAAATTTAATTTTAATATTAATTTAGCACACATTTGCTCTCAGACATGTGACATATATTTGTTAAAAATGCATTAAAATAAAATAATCAAAACATTTAACATAACATAACAGAGAATAATAATCAAAACATAAAAGAGATTTTCATTAATTTTGTATGTACTAATACTACTGTGCCTTTAGTTTTATTTTTCTTACCTGATTCTGAATGCTTTCTGCATAAATGAAATAACTATATATTCGTTACTAAAATATTATACTGATAGTTACCTTATATTATGAATTATTGCTCTTATAATTCTCTTTAATGATGCTCAAAATTTTAAATTAATTATACGAAAATTTTTTAATTAATTATTTATGCTTGATAAAAAATCATAGTTTAATGTAATAAGCTGTTGATGAAAATAACTAATTAATATGCTTAAAATGAGTTGTCTTAAAATAAATTTATTGATTAATTATTAATACATTTTTACATTTTATTATTGTTATTTTATTACATTTTAATGTTCATATAAGAGAATACTAATAATCATGTAATAACTTGTTGTGAATATTAATATTAATTCATAGCTTTATATTTCTAAAAACATATAAATGTTAGTTAAAATAACATGAAAGAAATTGTCATATTACGATAAAAGAGGTCATATTTTCTCACTAAATAACTTAATAAATAGAAATAGTTAATCATTTTCAAATATATAAAGCTTATTATATAAAAAATTCAAATTATCAAAATGAATTATTTCTATAATTTTTTCAATTCAATTAAAACTACATATATGTATCTACAAAAAAGGAAAATTTTCAAATAAGAATAAAAACCTCTTAACGAAACCTTAACTTCCTTTAATTTTAAGGATAGAACAATATGAATAAATTAACGAAAGTAAATTGAGGAGAAAATTCTATTCCTCAGTGAAAAGACTTGTAATGAATTCTTTCTTGTTCCGTAAACAAAAATGAAATCATTCATCTACGCGTATCAATACACAATCGTATTCTTAATCTCTTTAATCCTAATTCTAAATTCCAAAAACCATCTGTACTTCAATTTTTTTTAATATTAAATTAAAAGATTTGCTTAAAATCAGCAGCTCAAAAAGTACATTTCTTCAAGATGAAATTTTTCGAATTTCCATCTATGCTATGCTAGATAAAATATGCTTTTGTTCGTTAATTTAAATTTCTACCCATTCTGCAGTGGCTACACTTATTTTATTTCTTCTGAATTATTAATGAGATGGGCTTTGTTGTAACTCATTTTTTTCAAAAAGTTATTTGTCTCGGAGCGCTAGTAAAGGAAGAAAATCCAAAATCGATCAGTAACTGACTAAACCGGAATTGTAGCTAGGTGGCCTGCTTTCTTCTGCTTATGATAAATTTGAGTCATTCTTTCGTTCAACCACTTTCAGTTTTCACTGTGTTTATTCATAGTAGAAACATTTTTTCCTAAAGGAAGAAAGATTTTTTGAAAGAAAAATACTCTTGGTTACGAAGAAAAATATTGTAAATGAAAAAATGTTTTCTTAAGTAAATTTTTAACTGAATTAAGAAAAGTTTTAGGTTGATACTTTATCATACCGAAACTGTTAAAGTAATCAAATTTAAAGAGTCCATATTCTGTATCATTTTATGTCGCAATAGTTTTGAAACTTAGACCTTTCGTATATGTAAGGGAATTTATTTTGCAAAATCTTTATAAATTATTTTCGTATGCTAGTTTTTTCTGCTAAAATTTAGGATGTTTCGTAAGGATATTAAAGTACGTGAGATTTTTTGAAAAAGGAATAAACACAGAGGGGTTTATTCTCTCTATTGTCTATTTACGTCTCAAATACTTAATGTATGCCTTCAACAATATATACTTAAAATTATCTAAGAGAATGTACATTTTTCTAAGTATATTTCGTAAGCAATTGAAAATTTTCTTGTCATTTCATTCAAACAAAAGAAAGATATTAATTGTTCTTTTTAATTTATGGTAGAAATTATCTGTATGAATCACTTAACTCAAACGGCATTTGAATACATCACTCTCCATGTAAAGCCTTCTAAAATGGCTCCATACCAGCTAAGAATGACTCAATTTCACTAATTTCATTTAAAACTTTAAATACTTACCATATCAAGCTTAATAAAGATGAAACTGTTTTAAGAAATCATATAGTAATTAAATTTAGGCAAATCATTAAATCCTATTTTCCAAGTGATTAATGCTGTTAAACAAATTTGCTTAGAAACAACTTAATTTTAAATTTAAATTATGTAATTAAATAGATTTATTTGATTATTAATGAATTGGATTCTCTTTGAAAAATTAATTGCTCATAAGACAAGACTTTTACAAATATTAATATATTCACCACCCATTATTATAAAATTTATTTTAAATTCATAGATGTCTTATAGGGTTCAACATTAGCTTACATCAAATACACCCATATCTTTGATTGGATTTTAATACCAACAGTATATGCTAATATTATAGATATCTTACTCTCGTTAGTTTACTTCAATCTCTTAGAAATTTCAGCAATTCAGTCTTTAACATTTAGGGCTTTCAGAAATCTAAGGTATTTGGTAATTCACAGAAATTCTGAGTTTCTAAGATTTTTTAAAATTTTACGTTCATTATATAAAGAAAAAACAACAACACATTAGCTATAAGCAAAAAGGTAGATATACAATGGTATGTAATAAAAATACAATGTATAGTGTAATTTATCAAATTGTGTATGTGCATTGGCCGAAATGAATTTCATTGTATTTCTTGTTGTTGGCTATCAGCCAAATTATTATACTTGTAACAAATTAAAAAAAAACGTTCAGTAATTTCATAAATCATTTAACTTCTATCAGTCATGTTAATAATTATAAGACCAACTAACTTATATAAAATATTCATTCATACAAAGATTTAAAAGACTATATTTGTGCAAACTGAATAAAATATATTTATTTATTTATAAAGTCATAAAAGTGCATACACTTTATTCATTACAAATTGTTATTAAATCACTCCTATATTATATAATTTTATTTTTGCATAAACAAATCCTGAAAAATTGCAAAAGTTTGTATTCTTTAAGTGGAACAACAAGCAAAAATCAACACTGGAACATCAGTTTAACTTACAAAATTATCCAAAATATTTTTTTTTATTTGTCGAAACAAAAATTGATTAATTTTCTCATGAAATTTAGTACTTTCATTAAGACAATTTTAAGTATATTCCATTAGAGAACTCTTATGATTATTTTAACAGTTACAAGTGTCTAATACCAGTATGTTAAGAGTAATTACTTTAAAATAATTAAAGAATATTTAAATAAATTTAAATTATTCTTAAACTTAATACAGCTATATTTTATATTCGTAAATGGAAAAACAATATTAAAGTGAAATTTCTAAATGTTTATTTTTCTTGTTAAAAATGTCAACTGTAGAATCACGTAGCATATAAGTTAGTTTTCAATTTAATTTTTAATAAACCATCCCCACTGTGTTTTCTTGCATGTATTCCTACTAAAAATAATGCTCTAAAATATACATTTTTTCACAGTATTTAATAAATTTCTCATAAAAAGAGCTCTGTGTATCTTATTAAATTCGCCATATTTAAATGATCATTATTTATTTCATAACCAGATCAAATAGCATTTTTGAATACATTTATAACACATATGTACAAATATATATACATACATATATAAACAGGGTGTCCACTAAAGTCCCTTGCCACCCTCTAAACTTCGGAAAGACAGCTGCTATATTCATAAAAGTGGTGTCTAGGTATAGTAAAGCACCCATGCACTACTGAATAAAACATACTACAGCGCCTCCTTTTGGAAAACAGCGGAGTTAGCATTCCTATTTCGAATACGGAACGAGATGGAGAGAAAAAGTGTTTTACAAAGTTGTAGAGCATCCTCGAATTAGTACGAAAAGATACATTGTAGGCATTAATGTGAAGAATGCAACGGTTAAAACACGCATTTATTGTTTCGTGCTGTGACGTGACAAAACTATCTAAGAAAGAAAAAATTAAATAATTATAACTATATACTTTATTTAAGATGTTCAAACTTCTCGCCGTTAATGCGCATTTTGATCCTCGCTTGAAGATTACATTGCACACGTTGGAACACGCGACCGTAATGCTTCGTTTAAGGTCCTTTAAATTTTGTGGAGGGGTCGCTTACACCTGCTGTATTAAGTATCCTCACAGGAAAAAGTCAGTGGGGTCAGATCAGGAGAGCGTGGAGGCCATTCTTCGAAACCGCCATACCCTAGTATTTAGTTGCAAAATTCCTTGACAAGGTACTCCTTCACTGGAGATGTCTTGTGAGCAGGCGCGCCGTCATGTTGAAACCATGGATTTTTTAAGATTAAACAACAGCAGGTTCTCCACAAAATCGGGTAATACATTCTTTAGCAATCGCAAATATTGTGCACTCATTAGCGTGCCATTGTAGAATATTGAGCCTATCAGCTTGTTATTGCAAATTGCACACAAAACGTTAATAGCATACTGCATTTGATGTTGAACGTCGACGAAATATTTAGGATTTTCCAGGGCCAAGTAATGGTAGTTTTGCCTATTGTACATACCATTCCGTGAAAAGCATGCCTCATCCGTCCACATTATATCTGCCAAGAATGTTGGCTGGACCTGTATTTGATTCATGACGAAGTTGCACCATGCATAGCGTTGCTCGGCATCTCCGTCCATTAAAACCTGTTCAGGCGTTGGTCGGTATGGATGAGCACCTGATTCGCTTAGGATTTTTCAAACCTGACTTTTGGAGAGATCACAGTGTTGACTGATCTCTCTTACGCTGTATTTCAGATATGCGACTGCACATGCTAATACCTCATCCGGTTGAACTTGTTGTCCTACCTTAACTGGTCTGCCAGATCAAGGTTGACTAGTAATGCAACCTGTCTCCCTTAAACGTTTTACAACAGTTAGGATGCTTTGATGAGAAGGAGAAATGCGGGCCTGCTGGGCAACGTTGGCGGTACAACCTTGCTGCTGATCTTGCCTTGCGTCGACATTCACCGTACAGTAAAACCATCTCACAATACTCAACTTTGGAATACTCAGCCATGATCATGTGCATCAACTTACTAAAGCCCCAAGATGATGACTCTTTTATAGCTGTCTCAGGTAAACAGGCTGATATCTTACGTATTTGCATAATGCATTCAAAATGTTGTAATTATTTTTAATACTTCCGTTCTTCCCATTTCGAAATAAAAGTGAAAAATTTAAGCACAAAAATGATTTTTTGTTTTTTTAACTATGCACACGTACGGTGATCTAGGTTACAGCACGAAACAACAAATGCGCGTTTTTACTGTTGTATTCGTCATATTCATGCCTACAAGGTATCGTTTCGTACTATATCGAGGATGCTCTACAACTTTGTAACTCACTTTTTCTCTCTATCTCGTACCGTTTTCGAGATAGGAATGCTAACTCCACTGCTTTCCACCAGGAGGCGCTGTAGTCTGTTTTATTCAGTAGTGCATGTCTGCTTTACTATACCTAGACACCACTTTTATGAATATAGCAGCAGGCATTCCGAAGTTAAGAGGGGGGAAATGGACTTTAGTGTACACCCTGTATATATATATATATATATATATATATATAAGTTAATATAATATCTATCATTAACTCATAATTCTGTATGAAATTACACTTCTGAACACAAACACAATCAGTTTGCAGAATTTACACACACACGATCAAAATTTACAATAGAATGCAGTTTATTCCCATTTATGCCTTTAATCACATTTCTTTTGAATCATTCTTAAAACTCTCAGTCTACTTCACTCGAAAATATTTAGTAAATCCATGAGTGTAGTAAAGACTGCCTAAATACATATTCAAGAAAAACTATTTCTAATAATATTTTAATTATTGTAGTCAGGATATTATTGTAGTCAGGATTTACCATGCGCGTTTATATTGAACATGAAAGTTTGAGAGTATTTTATTAAACTAACATAGAAATATTTTTTTCACTGAAACATCATACCTAAAAGCTCTGCAAGCAATTATGATCATATTTGTTTAGCTCACAAGAAAAAACAGATAAACCAATAACTAGGCTGCCAAATCTTCCCTGAAGCAACATTCCTAATATTTTTATTTTTGTTCTCGTAATATTTATTTTCCTTGTCGAGGTTCAAACAGATGAAATTCCAAGCTACATATTTACAATTGTTATTTATCCCCCGTTTTATGATGAAATTTTTATTCACTTGTCTAGGAACTCGTGTGTGAAGTGCAAAATAAAATTTGTGTAATTCATATTTTTTTAAGATATATTTTATATAGTCTATAGAGATATTCTCTCCTCACATTAAGTGCTGTTATAATGTTCTATATACATATTACGCCATTATTTGATATGAAAGTATATAATTTTTTATAATAATATTAATGTGCTCAAAGACTTAATATTTTCAATGCAAATGATTATTAGAACAAATTATTATTTTTATTTATTTTTTTATTTATAAATATACAACAATATTAATTTTTATTGAAAAAATTTTAATCAAATATCACAACATATCTAATTCAAATTTAAAGTTCAAATAAAGAAATTAATTTGCAGATAATTTAATATCAAATTGCAAAAACAGTTATGCTGTTAAAATTTAAATCATCAGTAAATTATTTTTAACTCTTTCAAACAGTAATGACATACTGTATTTTTTATGCTGATCACTAAAGCGCAAAATAATTTAATGAAATATCGAAAAAATACCCAAGGCATATATGCAAGTTTTGAAAATGTGTCTGCTTTTGCAAAGAAGCCTTAAATAATTATTCATTTGATAAAAATAAATAGTTACTTAAATAAAAGTAATGCCCGGAGCGCTTTTTTTAGATTCCATCTTTATCAAACATATTTTAACTATAGTTTTATCTATATATTTAACAGTTATTTCATTATATATTCCCTATAATGAAATAAAGTATAATAATTTCATTTCCTATATATTAATAATTAACTAAATTTTCCAATAAAAATAACTATCACAATGCTTTACTTTTAAAATCCTAAATGATTCACCTCATAAAAAAAAAAAAAAACAGTTAATCCGTTATACGTACTAAGAAAAAGCAATTAGTTACATAAATGAATGATATCAATAATTTAACTCTCTTTTTGACTTGATCAACAATTATATACAAAAATAAAAGATCAAATCAATCTTCTCGAAAGAAAACTTACTTTCGGTGCCTTTACTGAAGAAATCTTTTCTCAAACTTCTTACTATTAGATAAGTATATATATCCTAGATTACCTGAGAAACAAGAAATTTACTTGTAAATTTGATTTGATCCAATACAAAGTGCATCCCTAGGGATGTGTGTTAGTTACAAGAATTTCCTAAAAGCTCCCTTTAATGGCCAACATCAATTAAAAGACCAAAAATGTTCAGATATAATTGTGTAGCATTCTTAAGTTGTTTAATTCTTAATCTTCTTAGGAGAAATGTTGAATTTTTTTAATTCTTCTACTGATCTTTTTAGAATTTATAGGCGTAGTGATGACTTTGCTGTATGTATTCCTTAAAAAGATTAAGTTAATATTATAAAGTGAAACATTAATTTTCGAGTAAAATTATATCTAAATTATTTAAATTCCTGAAATAAGTCCTTCATTGCAAAATAAAATAAGTCACATTTAACGAGTAATTTAATATAAGGTCTCAGACTTACTTATTATGACATTCATTGGTCAAACGTTATCTATATCTACTATAAATGTTACAAATTTTCTGTACATCTCACAAGTGACTACCTTTATTTTTAAGTTTTCCTATTTAAAGCAATGATGTTCAGAGACTAATTGCGGATGATATCGCATAAAAAAAATGAAATAATTTAGGTAACATATAGCTTATCTCTTGCAAAAAGAGTGTATAATCTTCAAAACAATGGCATTTAGTTTGTATATCAGATAATGCTGACTGTATTAAATTATCAAATAAACAAAAATATTAATATAGAGCTCAAAATATTAACATAAGGCATCAAATAGAATCAAAATATTGGTCATAATTTTAAGCTTTATATGTCCTGTTTACCTGTCGAATAATAAGTATAGATAGATATTTCACCGGCCATCAAGATGAAATGTAAATCTTTCTATAAAATTTTAGAAATCTTTAAAGAAATTAACGTGTTGAGCCATAATTATGGTTTAGTTAATTTAATGCATGAAGCATGAAACTAATTATGCTGTGTAATTGTGACCAAATGGCAATAGATGCAGAGTTGAAATGTTTTAATTGCCTTTAAGAATCATAAGAATTGTAGTTGTTCTAGAAATGTGAGCTGAGAGAGAGTTTTGCAAATTGTAGTTCAGAGTTATTCTAATTGCAGACAAAGCGAGTACATTTATGACTTTACAAACTTAAGGAAAACAAGACCGCAAATTCTAGGAAGGTTTTCCAATACATTTTCAGGGATACAGAATTCCTATGCCGAATGATAATTCATTCAGATACACGGGTTTCTTCTACAAGAAAGAAGTGCCAATTTAAATTAAAAGAGGAGAAATTTTTCAACAATCGTCCCCTTAATTTAATTTTTAAAAATAGCTGTAGCTTATTTTTCATATTATGTTACACCAGCTCTAATTAAGATGACTAACAATTTTTCGCCTAAGAATTTAATTTCCAGTAAAATCCTTCTCTTTCTGAAAATATATATATCAATCATCTAAGTATATTTAAAATTTCTCAAAAGAAATTATTAACATTTTACTTGTGAAATGTTTTCTTTACTTATAAATGAAATACATATTAGCTATTTGTTTCCAAATGCGGAGAAAAATAAAAGCATTATTTTGATTAAAAAAATCAACACAAATATCTTTTTAAATACATCACATATTTTTAATTTATATTTTGGAATATCAATGGAGATTATTATATTAATATGGAATATTATTTATTAATCACAAAAGCCACAAATTTGTAAATAGAAATGCTTAGATTTCATATGAAATTGTGGTTTGAAATAAGATTTATTGGGAAAAAATACTTAGGCACTTCAGTATTCTAGATCAATCTCTATACGTTACGAAAAGAGATTCTGAGCAACAAATTTTAATGAATTCAGTAATTAATTTTAGTCATGTTCATGTTTGAGAATTTCAGTGATTAGTAGAAAGTTACTGACATCTATATATCACTAATACAAAACTCACTTAATATTCTACACAAGTTTAAAGTGCTTAAGCAAATTTCGAAAAGAACATTTTCATGAATATTTTTTTTTAAATTAAGAATTTACTCCATTGAGTAGGTGAGATAAGACTTCTGAAAGATTAGATAACATAAAAAAATTAAGTTTTTAAATAAGTTTCTATTGTACTATGACTCTTGAGATAAGAAAATAATGCCACTAATGTTATTTGAATTATTTATTTATATTTTATCACATCACACATCATCATCGCAAAACATTGTATTGTTTATATTTTATCATTATCACATTTGATTTTTTAACTATTAACTTTCAAAATTAAGGGATACGACGGTAGATCCACCTCCTAGTTGGTGTAACCCGGAAACGTGTTGACGGCTGAGAGATCTACCACATTCGGCATGCAGATCCACTCCAAGCGAGCCCACCGTCGTGGGTCTTCATACGGTCTGAGCATCCAACAAGAGGCATGTCCCAACATAAGAAGTCTGAGATTCAACACACTCTTGCTAGTCACGATATTGACATTTTTGCAATCATGGAGGCTAATCTCATATATGAGACACTGGACTTCCAGGATATACACTGCCCCAGGATATAGATTCCCAGAATATACACTGCATCTTCTCCCAAAGGCTAAACAAGTTGCTAGCGGAATTCTTGTTGGTGTTTTTGCAAAGTCATATAGTCATATTTTGCAATGTCAGAGGAAAGGAGCCTATTCTAGGGTGACATAACGATTCCTTAAAAGGAATAACAACAACATTTCTTAATCTCAGTCCCATCCCCTGGAGGGAACGAGAGACATTTTAACTTGCCTTTTACTAAAGAAGAATTTACCTTCTGCTTAAAAAATTTGAAAATTAAAAAGTCCCCAGGACCAGATAACATACATGCTGAGTTTCTCAAGCATATTGGTACTTATGCAGAACTGACTCTTCTAAAGATTTTCAATCTTATTTGGATGAAAGGAACTATACCTGGCATTCGGAATGGAGCTACGATAGTCCCTATCCTAAAGAAAGATAAAGATGCTTCTGACAGTGAAAGGTATAGACCAATCTTTCTAATATTTACCACAGCCAAGCTAATGGAGCGAATGATCATGAACAGATGGATTTGGGTGCTGGAATCCTATAACGTACTTAGACATGAGCAAGCTGGGTTCCGTAGAAACCAGTCCACTGCTGATCAGGTGTCTCATTTGAGTCAATTAGTCAAAAATTCCCTTGACACATGAGAAGAAATGACCGCAATCTATGTGGACTTTAAATCTGCATACGACTCTGTCTGGAGGGAAAGGAAATCAAAAACTGAGAAAAATTGGTGTAGAGGGTAAGATGATATACTGGTTCTCTTCATTTCTGAGTCAGACAAGCTGCAAAGACCACTTCGGTCATTCAACCTCTAAAATTCACATCCTCCATACTGGATTGTCTCTAGGATCAGTGACTAGCTGCTCTCCTTTTAATGTATACATAAATGACTTGATTCTTGCCTTGAGAGCGGTCGGAGTGGAGTGTCTTCTGTTCGTAGATGACCTAGTTACGTGGACCCAAGTCCCAAAGAAGAATGCAAATTCTGAAATCGAAAGGCTCTTAAACAGAGCTCTAAAAGTCCTATCCGTGTAGTGTAAAGAAAATAACATGACGATGAATCTTGGTAAGTCTGCTGTGCAAACTTTCTCTTTGATGCACCAATGAATCCGGCCGAAGATGGTCTACAGAGACCAAGAGCTGTTGCATACTTATAAATTTACATGCATTGGAGTGGTCATTGACAACAAGTTAAATTTGAAACTGTATATTGAAAGCGTGACCAAAAAAGTTGAAAAGAGCTTTTACATCCTTAAACGGCTGGCTGGTAGTCTTTGGGGGTGCGCTCCATCTACACTGGGGAACACATACAAGAAGAACATTTTGCCTGTTATCACGTATTGCTGAGAGGTTCTTCTATATGCCCCAAAGAACTCGATAGAAAAACTTGAATTAATACAAATCCAGGCTCTTAGACTTATCGTAGGTGCAGTGAAGACTATTCTTATCGACTCTCTTTTTTTCCTGACTAATACAAGACCAATTAAATAAATTATTGAGGATAGAGCTCTTATACTTTAGGAAAAATTAATTAGATTAAATTATCGTTTTTTGGAACTGCTACCAAAATATTCCAAGACAACTAAAGATGGAAAGTGGTTTCCTACAATGAGCTCTAGAATTGAGATCTGAGCTGGAACTTGATGATGAAACTATAGAGGGATTCTTAAAATCCCCTAACCCCTTAAACCATGTATAGATAACCACTAACGTGGTCCTTATGCAACCATTTCTTAAGAGCCAAATGCACCAAAGTAGCTTAAAAATCCTTGCTCTTGAAACTATCCACACTTTATACCCTGAGCCTGAGTGGTTACACATATATACATATGGCTCCATGACCGAGCTGTCCCCGTATGTTGGAGCTGGTTGGGGCTATCTATGGGACTCTGATGCAAATTGTCCCAGACACTCTTACAGCAAGGTAGTTATATTTTTCATTCAAAAGCTGCCATCCAAGCTATGGGATCTCGTGAAATACCTACTTATAACAGTATCCAAAATTGCCAGGCTCTCCTGGAGAAATTGAGGATAGAGGGGCGACAAGTAATACTCTAATGGATCCCAGGACATTGTGATATTTACGGCAACGAACAAGTTGATATGCTGGTTAAGAAAGGCACCCTAATAGCTCAACAACCAAGCACTTTTAAGTCCTGTCACTTCGCAAGGCTCTATATCATATATTTTATGAAACGAAAATAGAGGGCGTTGCTTACTTCTCCTCTTTCTTCAAGAAGTTGGAGGAATGATTTGGAATAGGGTATTTCCGATAAGCCTCGCGAAAAAGCTGTTGCGGAATTTAGACTTACGGTGGGCCATGACTGCTTGGCGTACCACTTTTGCCGTATTGGAATCTTCACTGACCGAAATTGCCCATTGTGTCAGAATGGTGAACCTATGGACAGGACTCATCTATTGAGATGCTCAGCCCTGAGTAGAGACTCTGAGGTGAGGCATTACTGGAGTGCCAGACATCTGCAGATGAGACATTGACTTTTTTCTCTTGATTTTGTTCACTTGCGTGTTCTTTGTAAGAGTTTGCCGTATTTTTATGCCATTAGAAATAAAAAAAAAACTTTCAAAGTGAATAATATTTTCTGATTAATAATATTAATATTCTCGAAATTTGTGACCAAATACTTTAGTACCATCTAAATAAATCAAGTTTATAATTTTTTTGTTTTAAAAATATTTATACATAGTTTTTTAAACAATAATGGAATCTATATATATAGATAGATTGATTGATTCTAAATTGATTTTACAAATTAAGAGGGGTGATAATACTCATCCTGACAAACAATAATTACATAGAAATCCACTCTGAAAGGCAGAAAAGTAATAGGAAGTAATCTATTAGACACATTAAGCTTTATTTTTATATATTGATAAAACTGTTTCTTTTATACGAATACAGAGACTTGGTAAAACAAGATAGAATAAGAATAAAATACTCATAAAATAAGTTTTTTCTTACATTTTTCTGTTTTTTCTAAAATAACAGTAAAAACACAAACCACAAAAATGCCTCACTAATTTGTTGTTTTTAATGAACTTAATTAATATAATACATTTATATTTGAAAATGCAAAATGATTAAAATATATCAAAAAAATATAAATCATTTAATGAGACTCAGTTTTAGAAAGAAATGACATTAAAATTCATGAAAATATGTAAAACTTATTATCTTAAAAAAAACTTCAACGAAAGCTTCCGCCTAACCATTGTTAATAAATTCCATATAAGTTGTGAATGTTTTGAGATAAAAAAATATTAAATTGTTTCTCCGCCATCATTTCTTCTTGGAAAATTGTTGGAAAAAAATATCATCGTAGAAAGATAGGAAAATGAGTAATACAAATATATTGTTATTGGTAAATGTCACATTTTTTTTCTTGTTAAAAGTGATAAAATATCTCCTCACTTCCGAAGCACTCTTCCATTTAAAGTGGCATTGGAGTATGATTTATGTTTACGATGAAAGTGAATTCCAATTAATAGAAGAAAAAGTTTTCTAGTTTAGAAAGTACTGAAAAAACACTTTATATAATCTAAGTGGCTTACAAAGGATACTTTATGCTTGGAGATTCTTAATTGGAAAAGCTAAGCTGCTGCAGAGCAAGGAGGAAACTGAGCACTAGAGAATTCCTAAGAACTATTAATTAAAATTTTTGACGCTGAATCTAATTTCATACAAAAGAATTCTAAGCAAATTGATTTTAAACTGAAAATGAAGCAAAGGAAATATTTATCTATTAGGTAAGTGGTATGTCAGATAAATTTTGAATCAGTCAACGCAAAGAAGTTCCAAAAGTATTCGCTTTTATTAAAAAACATTACAAAAGTTATTGAATTTATAACTTGTACTAATGGTTTTTATAAATAATTTACAATCAGTTGCTTTCATTTAAAGATATTTATTTTACTTTCAATACATAGAGCTATAAAATATAATAAGATTTTTTTTAAAAAAATGTAATAATTGATTTAATAGCTACCGTAAAATTGCCTAATAATGCACATGATTGTTTAGTGGCATAAAAAATTTCACTAATATAATGATTTATATAAATAATCTAAGTAATTTCTGCTCATTCTCTGAACTTCATAAATATTTGGTGTTAATAATATTATTTATTTACAATCTATTTGAATAAATTAATTCGAATTAACTTTTAAAACCATTTTGTTTTAAATATAATAAAATTTGGAACATTATAATAAATGATTATCAGTGATTACTCTAGAATTACATTGATTAATTTAATATTTACATTACATCTTTTTGCAGTGTGGAAACGAAAAGCGAACTATTCCTTGTTTAACAAACATGAAATAAATTTGTGAAATTGATAAATTTTCAACTTACCTGCTCAGATGTTATCATTATAGTTTTGACGATTATTAATGTAGAAATAAAGTTGAAAAAAAGTCACTTGGAAGGAAAACACTGTCTCTACCCCGTAAATGGTTTTATTTTATATAGTCTAATATATAAAAAGTTTTTAAAATTAAACACTTTTGAAAGACCGAATTAAATATGGTTAGAGAAGTATCAACTAAAAAATTTAATTTTACGAGTGTTATAATTTATGACATATAAAACACGCATTTATTAAAGTAACGTCATTTTCTTATTAAAAAAATGTCAGCACCAAGCAAATTTTAAGAAAAAAATTAACTCAAGAAAAATATATTTGTAAAAAATAAAACATTTCAATTGACTTTCAGGGTGATGACATTATTTTTCTCATTCTAAGAGAAGTTGTAGGGAATGTTAGAGCTGGAACTCTTTAGAAAATGAGAAAAATAACTACTTTCTTGAGAACGTTGTTTTAACTTACATTACATATTAGATAGAAAATAACAATTGTATAATCTAATCTGGTGCAGTAGAAACCAAATTAAATTTAAAATAATTTATTTACTGAAAGGGATTTTATGTGTTGTGGTTGTATTTGTTTCAGATTAAAATACTTATAAGACAACTTTTCTAAAAGAGAAGTACACCCCACAGAAGAAAATTAGATAAAAACTAAAACTTAATATTTTGAATAAAAACAAGAAAGCAATTTCTTTTTATGAGGGTGTTACGTCTCTCATTTTCCTAGGCAAGAAAATTGACAAAAACGATCCATTTCTTTAAAAAAATGCTTCATAAGTAATAAAAGCTATAATTTTATTAAGAATATAAAAGCTAGCAAATATTCATTTGTTCTCCACTGCATTTTTCTACACTAGATGAACAAAAGTCTTAACTCATCAGAAATAAAAACAATAAACCTTACAATTTGAAAAGCATCGTTTCATATAAAATGTTTAATGTGTAATGCTATATTACGTAATCTTCAGTAAAATGTCTTTGGTGAATAAAATCTGAAATATATTACATTTAAATTTAATGCGTCTGATTAAAAACCACATTAAATGGAAAAATTAAATAGTGAAAATGTTTGCTTACAACATACTACTTGAATTAACTACTTTATTGAATTTAGCCTATTTCTTACTGTTTCTGAATCTTAAGTGAAACAAGAAAGTATATTTAATTAAGAATATTTAGTTTCATTTTTAATAGAAATAGAACTACAATTTGCATGTATTTTATTAAGTATGTAGATTAATGTTAGAGTCAAAAATTATAAATAAATAATAAATTGATCTATTTAAAGCAATTATTTGATTAATTTTATTTTATATGCATTGGTTATATAAATTTATAATATTCTAAAAACTAACGAATGCACAGAATTGTCTTGTAATTGGTTGTTTTAGACTAAAATCATATCATCGACTACAAAAAAGTTAAACAAGGGATCTTTTACTCAAATATTTCACATACAGAAATCATAATAAAATGAATACTATAAATTTTCTATTCAATATTCAGGAAGAAAGTATAAAACTAGAGTTACCATTAAATGACAAGGAGTGCATCAGAGTTAATTTTATTCGCATAACAAAAAAAAAACTCAATTTTTATTCGCTTTATCACCAATACCTAACGTGAACTCTAAATGAGAGACAGATAAAAATGAAAGAAACACAAAAGTTAATTTATTATGCTGTATAGAATTTGACGTCAAATAAAACGCTTCCCTGAAAAGGGCATATAAAATGCGATTTTAAAATAAACTACTATAAATTTACGATATAATTATAAATTTTCTATTCAATATTCAGGAAGAAAGTATAAAACTAGAGTTACCATTAAATGACAAGGAGTGCATCAGAGTTAATTTTATTCGCATAACAAAAAAAAAACTCAATTTTTATTCGCTTTATCACCAATACCTAACGTGAACTCTAAATGAGAGACAGATAAAAATGAAAGAAACACAAAAGTTAATTTATTATGCTGTATAGAATTTGACGTCAAATAAAACGCTTCCCTGAAAAGGGCATATAAAATGCGATTTTAAAATAAACTACTATAAATTTACGATATGATCCAAAAAGGAAAAGAGTTTTCTTTTATAAGTCATGAGATACTTCCTTTGAAATTATAAGAGAAATTCACTTTTTACAAGAGAAAAAACATCACAAAGGAATGCATGCAAGTCAACTTCTATTTGTTTCTGGAAACTTCCTTTTTCAAAATTTATGTAGGGAAAGGTCTAACAATATATTACACAAATGATTCAACTTAGTAAGAAATATCAATATGTAACACTCGGACTCAATAAATTGCCCTCATAAATATTCGTTATTTATGTGAGAAGTTATTGAGAAAAACTCAAAACATTGCGATTATTTTTTCTTTTTTGAAAAGGGATTTTTAAATTTCTTTTTAAATTAAGACAATTTTGAGGAGATTTTGCAGATGAAAAATTAATATAAAGAAAGAGTATTTGTTTTTCATAAAACATTTCTAATATGGTAATTTAGAAATAATATAGAGCTTAAAATAGTTTAGTGTTTTTAAAATTTCAATGTAATCAAAAAATTATTATACTTTAATAAGGTGAAAACTAGTCCTAAAATATCATAAAAACTGTTCTTGTAAAAAAATAATCAAATATTCGTAAACACAGTCTTGAAATTATCAAAAACACAGAATAACTGAATTTATTGATATAACTCTTACGTAGTAAAACTTATGTAAATGTAATCTAAAATCTATAACTAATATATATTTGAATTTAATAAAATTAAAAAAGGCAATATACATTAGACGAGAGACCTTAATTTAATAAAGTCAAATTTTAAGCTTAAAATAACTGTAAACTCATACTAAGATGCAATTTAATAATTAATGATTTAAATGTATATTAAACAAAATCAAATTGTGTGGAACATTCAGTTAATGATTACGAAATATAATGGAAAAAATCTGTATTTAATTACAATATATGAATTAAATAAATGTATAATAATACAAATGTCCACAAAAAATTATTTCCTCTAATAAGCTATAGAGAAACATATGAAGAATTTCTTTTAAAATATGTATGAAAGAATTCCATTAATTAAAATATATGAAAATTCAATAATTAAATATACTATAATTCATTGAAAAAATGGAAAAAATGTAAATATTAAAATGTATTTAATTATATTCTGAAAATGATGATAAAAATTTGTTTTGTAAACTTTTATGACATTGGATATACAACGCAAAAGCAAATTTTTTACATCAGGTAAGTGATACACTTGATTTAAAACAATCACACAATTTTGATTTAATATACGATTTTGCAGCAAATAAAAATTGAATAAAAATATCAGTATCACATTTTTATTAAAAAACAGACAATTAAACAGTAAAATTTTGATTCTAGCATAAAAGAATCATAAATATTTCGATATGTATTAAAGTAAGTATTCTTGATGTATAAAATATAGATTACCTTCAAAGATATACCATAAATATTGTTATAAAAGTAAAAAATGAACGAAACAGTACTGGTGCATGATGGATTTAAGTTCAGCTTCGATTCAATGAGGATGGCTAAGCTTCTGAAAGCAATGCAGTCTTTTTTCTTGTTTCCAGGAGATAATGACACATTTTCATTAGAAGATGCTCTCTCATCAGGCTGAAATGGTAGGTAATTTATCTAGCTTTACATTTGTCTCTAAACACTTAAGCGGGCCACTTCAAAAGTAATTACCAGTGAAGTTCTTGCAATGTCTCAGCGGTTAAGACCACACTACTTCCTGCAGAAAGATCAATGAAGTGAATCCTCTCTATTTAACAGTGGAGTAATGACTCTTCTACTTTAATCCGAAGCGGGTGCTTGGAAGATTTCCAGATTTTTTCTTTTTTTTCCCAATACATGACTATAAGCCAATTTAAACTAATAGTTTGGAAAAAAAGTTAAGCAGTGAGCCCTTCCCGAAGTCTTATTTTTTATTTTATTATTTAGTTTTATTATAATGAAAGTATATTTGAACATCAATCTTTATTATTTCACTTACATTTCCTTAAATATACATTCCCCACAGGGGATTTAGCTTCATTAATTAATCATGGGAGTCGTAGTCCAAAGGTACATCAATGATGTCTTCTTTCTTCCCTTCTCTAATCTTTCTTCTGTTATGCATATTTTTAAATTAGCTTTGGCGCAGCTTGTCCTTATTTGGACCTTGCACCACAAATCATAACCATCTAACATAAATATACATTAAAACAGGATATTCAATTATTATTTTTAATTCATTTTTGAAACTCTCTACCATGAAATAAAACCATGTTTCTCAGAAGTTATAATACTTTTTAATTGAACTTTAAAACACACATCATAACTAGAACCTGAGGATTTGACAGGTATGAAAAATTGTCTTCTTTCCTTTCTATAGTTGACAACATTTATCAGTTATAATTTCAACATATATCAGTTATTACTCAACATATATCGTATATTATTGACATGAATTGAATAAAACTAAACAAACTGTAATGAATAAAAATATCAAACTTCAGTGTAAAAGATTTTAGCAAATGTTCATTAGTTTCCTTGACGCTTTCTTTCTGAACTAAGAACAAAAGTCTAAATTAAATTCTAACATCCATGTCCAAATTTGGATTCGAATCTTCAAATCCAAGGAGAAAGTGTCAATCTCTCAGCTACATGTTTAACAAATATTGCTCTTGAAATGAATTATTTTTATTGTAGTTCATAGGGGTTACAAAATAAGAAACTATTTTAAAAATATCATTGTTTTTCTCATTAATTCATTCAGCTTTGTAGAAAATATTTTTTCCGTTTTAGAGACTTATGAAGTCTCTAAAACGGAAAAAATATTTTCTACTATGAGAAGCAAAATTAAAGTTCACTTTAAATCAAAGACTTCCTTAACTTTAATAAATACGCATATTCAAATACACTCAAGGCAAAGGGATATTTAATATAAATAAAATTAAATATAATATGAATAATATTATATAAAAAAGGATATTTTTTTAATATAAATGATTGTTTTAAATATATGATACACATATATAATGATGTCATAGAATTGATACTAAAATAAAAAAGACATCTGAGAATATATAGTGACTTATGTTTTTATGTATAGTGCTATTTATATTTCAATTTCACTACTTTAATTTTAGAGTTAGTATAAACCAAAAAATATTTTTACCGTAAAATTTAATATAAACTTCGAAATTTTATGTCATAATAAAATATTATTTGCTTGTATTAGATTCATCAATAAATCCGTTTAGAATTCTTTCAGAAATACATTGTAATAAGTTTCATTTTGAGGATTTGTGAAACAATGAGTACATATTATAGCATGAATTGAAATATATTAACTATTTTCATGAAAAAAATTAAATAAGTGCTTCGTCATCTCATTGTAGAGTTTATCACATAATTTGACGTTCGGAATAAATTTAATGATATTTGGAATCAGTGCTTTGTTAAAGATTTGAATTAAAAGTAGATAAATCGTACTTCATTTCAAACTGATACACTTTTAATTTTTTTTTTTTTTTTTTTTATTTTTTTTTATTTATTTTTTTTTTTTTTTGCTGATCTTAAATGAAGGAAATCTTTTTAACAGCGAAAATACCAACCCTACTGTTTCAGAAAGTAAGAAAAAAATTAACGAATAAAGTGAAATTCAATGAATATCTAACTATTTTATAGTGATATTTTTAAAATTGGCTAAACTTTTATAAATAACAAGTAGGTTTCTTAAAAGCTAACATCATAAACATTTATAAACGTTTGAAAGAAGTGAAAAATATATAATTTTCTAATTTTTTAAAAAAGAAAATGTGTGTAGTAAAGAAAAAATATAATTACAATCAAATTCGTAATTACAATGAAATATGATATCAATAACTAACAATTCCCACATGAAAGTGAAAAATTTTTAGCAAAAATTTTCAAACTTTAAAAATATTTGTATTAGCACAGTCTTAGTTGATCATGTTTTCCGATTTCAGAAAATTCCATGAATTCAGAGGGAAATTAATTGGTTTCGCATTTCTGTCAAATTGTTGAAAAAGTTTACGTCTAAGATACGATTTGCTTTGTAAATAAGTTATATAAATTGTTCTGAATTTGTAAAAATGTGTCATAAAACTCCTATTTTCTCATTTTCAAGTAAAAAATTTACGTATTTTTTAATTTAAAATTTTATAAAATTTTTGTTTTATTATTGTGAGCGAGAACAGATTTTAAGAAAATTTTAATGTAAATAATAATTTAGATGTTTCGTATTTTTCTATAAAAAAAATATTTAAATAAAAACTTTTAAAATGTATTGCGATTAATACCTCCAAGTAGTTAATAATTTGCAATTTATTACTAAATTTTTTAAGAAAAACTTATTGTAATAAGTAAAACTGATTTTTACATTTTTATTTCAAAAGTATAAGAAGTATTTAAGTATTTATTCAAAAGTCTTTATTTTCATGGATCTTTTATCTTTGAAATAACTAATCTATTTTCAACTATATATATATATATATATATATATATATATATATATATATATATATATATATATATATATATATACATATATATACAGGATGTCCAATAAAGTCCCTTGCCACCCTCTTAAGTTCGGAACGGCTGCTGCTATATTCATAAATAAAAGTGATGTCCAGGTATAGTAAACACCCATGCGCTACTGAATAAAACAGTCTACAGCGCCACCTGGTGGAAAACAGCAGAGTTAGCATTCCTATCTTGAAAACGGAACGAGATAGAGAGAAAAAGTGGTATACAAATTTGTTGAACATCCTTGATTTAATACGAAAAGGTAATTTGTAGGCATTAATGTGAAGAATACAACGGTTAAAACATGCATTTACTGTTTCATCCTGCGACGTCACAAAACGGTCTAAGAAAAAAAGGGGGAAATAATTATATATATAACGATCTACTTTATTTAAAATATTCAAACTTCTCACCGTCAGCTATAATGCACATTTGGATCCTCGCTTGAAGATTACGTTGACACGTTGGAACACGCGACCGTAATGCGTCATTTAAGGTCCTGCAAATTTTGTGGAGGGATCACATACACCTGCTGTTTCAAATATCCCCAAAAAAAAGTCCAGTGGAGTTAGATAAGGAAGGCGTGGAGGCCACACTTCGAAACCGCCATACCCTAGTATTTAGTTATCAGATTCCTTGACGAAGTACTGCTTTACTGGAGATGTCTTGTGAGCAGGTACGCCGTCATGTTGAAACCATAGATTTGTAAGATTAAACAACGGCAGGTTCTCCACAAAATCGGGTAATACATTCTGTAGCAATCGTAAGTATAGTGCACCCGTTAGCGTGCCATTGTAGAATACTGAGCTTATCAGCTTGTTATTGTAAATTTCTCACCAAACATTAATAACATACCGCATTTGATGTTGAACGTCGACGAAACATTTAGGATTTTTCAGGGTCCAGTAATGGGCGTTTTGCCTATTATACATACCATTCCGTGAAAGCATGCCTCATCCGTCCACATTATACCTGCCAAGAATGTTGGCTGGACACGTATCTGATTCACGACAAAGTTGCACCATGCATAGCGTCGCTCGGCATTCCCGTCCATTAAAACCTGTTCAAGTGTTGGTCGGTATGGATGAGCACCTGATTCACTTAGGATTTTCCAAACCTGACTTTTGGAGAGACCACAGTATTGACTGATCTCTCTTACGCTTCATTTCGGATATGTGAGTGCATATGCTAATATCTCATCCGGTTGAACTTGCCGTCCTACCTTAGCTGGTCTGCGAGATCGAGGTTGACTAGTAAGTTGACTAGTCTCCCTTAAACGTTTTACAACACTTGGGATGGTTTGATGAGAAGAATGCGGGCCTGCAAGGAAAAGTTGGTGGTACAACCTTGCTGCTGATTGTGCTTTGCGTCGACATTCACCGTACAGTTAAACCATCTCTCAATACTCAACTTTGGAATACTCCTCCATGATCAATGAGCATGAACATACTAAAGCCCAAAGAAGATGACTTTTTTATAGCTGTCTCAGGTGAACAGGCGTGACGTTTCTTACGTATCTGCATACAGCATTCAAAATATTAGAATTATTTTTAATACTTCCATTTTTCCCATTTCGAAATAAAAATGAAAAATTGAAGTACGAAAACGATTTTTTGCTTTTTTAATTATGCACACGTACGATGTGCTACGTCACAGCACGAAACAACAAATATGCGTTAAAACTGTTGTATTCTTCATATTCATGCCTACAAGGTATCGTTTCGTACTAAATCGAGGATGTTCTACAAATTTGTAAATCACTTTTTCTCTCTATCTCTTTCCGTTTTCTTGATAGGAATGCTAACTCTGCTGTTTTTCTCTAGGTGGCTCTGTAGTCTGTTTTATTCAGTAGAGCATGACTGCTTTACTATACCTAGACACCACTTTTATGAACATAGCAACAGCCGTTCCGAAGTTAAGAGGGTGGCAAGGGACTTTAGTGGACAGCCTGTGTATATATATATATATATATATATATATATATATATATATATATATATATATATATATATATATATATATATATATATATATGTATATATATATATATATATATAGATAGATAGATAGATATATAGATAGATAGACAGATAGTTAGATAGACATAGATATTGATATATCTTTTATAATTTAGAATTTTGTAATTCAAAATCGCATTATTTTTTATTTATGAAGTACATCACAATTAGGAAAGGAAGAAAAAGACATACTAGCAATTATTTAATGTCATTCATTAGCTAATATATATATATATATATATATATATATATATATATATATATATATATATATATATATATATATATATATATATATATATATATATATATATATATATGGTGATTCTAAATTGTTTTTATAGATTAGGAGGGAGGATATTACTCATTCAGACAAGGAAAAAATTACATTGAGACATAGGTTTGCAATTGAAAGGCGGAAAAGAGAAATTACGTAAGTACAGTGCTTGCCCAACACTAACAACAGTGTTGGGTAAGCGAAGGAATAATACCAAAAGTTTCATAATCATATTTATTGATTACTAGGGAAAACCTCACAGCAAATACTCAAAATACCGCCTATGTGTTTTGTTGTACTGTTGACACCGGCGAAGGAATGACTGACTCCCTCTCGAAGACTCCTTGTGCCATACTGGTTTTGTCCCTTACAACAATGATTTTAGCCCCGAAATCTTTAGATAAGTCCACAGGCGTCTCTCATGCTAGAAATTTCATGTGCCCCCAGAAAAATAAGTTCAGTGTGTTGAGGTTTGGTGAGCGAGGATTCCCAGCCAGTGATCCGCTACGTACAAACTATCGTGCTGGTTATTTGCCATTCAAAGAGTTACAGTCCGCCCTGGGAAAATGTGCTGAGGCTCTATCCTACATAAATCACGTGTCTCTTAGGATGAGAATTGGAACAGCCTTCAATAAACTGGGAAGCACTTGTTCCAAGAAAATACGGTATGTTGCGTCAGTCAAACGGTTTGGCATGATGTAATAGAGTACCAGATAATCATCAAGGATACTTGCCCAGATATTCCCGGAACATTTCTACTGGTGTCTAAGAGGAGTTGTACAGTGGGCAATGTGTTGTCAAACCAAACGTATTGATCTAATTTTTAAAAGATAACGTATTCTCCGATTGGCTTTCTCTGGTAACTACTAAGAGCAAAATGCTGCTTCTTCTCTGTGGAAATTTGCATACAGTAAATAGATAGATATAATATTTAAGTAATGTGTTGAAAATCCTAGAAGTAACACTTACATACTTAAAATAAGAAAAATTATATATAATATTTTTATACGTTAAAAACAACGACTTTCTTCATTTCGATTCAAATGTAATGCGAAAGGAACAATATTACTCAAGAAATTTGTTTTATTTTATAGTTTTGAATCTAAAAATTATTTATAATCTTTGCTTCAAGTAATTATTATCCATTACTTTTCATGAAAAATTGATTTGTTTCTTAATTTCTTAATTCATTCGGTGAAAAGTATTTAAAAAATTTTTATTAAAATATACAATTTATGCTTATCTTCAGATACTTAAATTAAAATTATTAAAATACATAAGCACATGGAACATGTTCTATTTACCTAGATATTGCTTTCACAGAACATTCCTTTCAGTAAAAAGATCTAGCTTGCTCTTAATCATATATTTAAAACTATTTTTATAAATTATATATAATACTATTTTTATTTCATAATTTACTGACATACTACTTTGTTATATAATTTTAAAATCTTGTTAACAGAGATAATATTATTGCCTAGATTAAAATGCAAATACAAAAACTTATAAATAACTGCAAAAGTAAATATTTCTCTGTCATAAATATTTCATTCACCAATCAATTTTGCGACATGAATCAATTACCAAAAGTATTATTTATAATTTACCAGTTATTTGTTTTGTATTATTGTTTTATCTGTTTACAATTTAAAGCAAATAAACAAAAGTAAAATATATTTCCTTGGCGTTAAAAATATTATATCAATATATAACCTCTAATAAATATGATTTCAAATTTGAGTTTTGATATCTATATTTATAACGGTTGCAAAATAATTTACATGATTACATACACGGCTGAAGAGATATTACAAATGCTACACAAATAATTGCCTCGTTCTCTCTTTTATAAATCGTCAATAACATAGAATATTTCTTAATATACGACTTTGCTGTTTAAAAGTTTTTTAAAACAACTATTAATTTAATGCTGTATCATCTGATAGTCATTTCATTTTCTATTATTTCCATTATATGGATTAAAACCTTAAAATGTTTTACTGTAAAACAATTAGTTAATTTAGTGTTTCTCCATAAAAGGAAATAGTAATTACGTTTTGATGTCTTAAATCTCTTTCTATTGTTATTTAAGGAAACTCTTTGTGCCAAGAATATACATGATGAAGAAAAAAATAAAAAAACAAATTTCAATGCAAAAGTAGTTTAGAAATAGCTGTTTTTCCTAATAAATAAATGTAAAAACGTTTTAAACAATTTTATTCTGATTACTTTTATTCTACTAGAGCACAGGAATACAAAATAAGTAAAATACATATTTTCCATTACCTTTCTTATTTTAAATTTTAGATTTAGCAGTGAGGAATATTCTCTATAAAATACATTTTTGTATATTTTTGTAAAATGCAAAACAGTTTATAGCATATTTCTTTTCATTTTATTAGCTCCCAAAATGCATTGAATTGAAATACGTTTGATTCAAAATCCTGATAGTAAAGGGCAATTCATATTTAAAATATGTACAACTTGTCTCAGGATATGATATATTAAACACAAATCCAGGAAGGCAATTGTTGTTTGCATCCGGAAAATTTCACTTCGGAATGCTGTGGATATCACTCATTCTAATGTGAGGGAAACATTTATTTATAACAATGCCAATACCACAGTGTCTTCAATATTTCCTCCTTTTCGTTTTTAGGCAGAGAAGCTCTTATCTTTTTGTTCAACCATCTTATATTCTTACGTGCTATCGATCAAACTAATCTGAACACTGATAAGGGCAATCCTAAGAAAACTCTTTGATGATAAAGAGAACTGAGGTAAAAAGAAAGAAATTTCTAAGTAAGAAAATTTTATGATATACGATGGCCAACTGCCAGTTACGCACAAAATAAAAATTCTCCTTTTCACTTTCACCTTCTATCTTAGGATGGGAAAGATATAATTGATTTTATAAACCATGGGTTGAAAGAGAAAGGAGCAAGAACATTTAAGATGTTATTATTTTGAATACATAAAAATGTAGGTTAAATTAAGCGTTACTTTTATTTTCGAAAGTAATTTCATTAAGTGACAAAAATAATTGAACAATACATATAATTTTCCAAGCTGATGAGGGATTTTTTATATGAGATTCTTTTTAAGAATGCTTAGTTTTAATAAATAATCTTCAGAATTATCTGATAAGTTTTCGGAATTGCTATAACTATCTCCATTGAGATATTTATTAATATAATATATATAATAATAAGACATACCTTAGTAGACTATGTATATTACTGTTTTTATTATCAGAATTGTTTTAAAAACGCACTTTACTGCAATTATTTACGTTGTATTTATCTCATAAAATGAGACATTTTTATAAAATACTGTATATTAATAAATATAAATAGTTGCTATTAAACATTTATTTATATTATACAGGTATCATATTGCTAAACATATATTTATATTTATAAGAATTTTTAGAGATTAAAATATACCGCATCAATAAAGGCTAAAATATGAGGAATTTTGAAATAACTTAATTGTTTTTGTACTGTATTGCCTATAAAAAATATTAAAATATGCTAGAATGCACTAAATTCTATCTGTTTCAAACAACAAAATAATTATATAATTTTGATAACTATGATTAATTAAAATTAACTATAATTTTGATAATGTTCTTGAAGATTAACTAAATATTTTGATTAAAATTAATGCTTGACAGTTATATTCATTTTAAATGATAAATTTGTAACTTTTGGGGATAGGTATTTTTTGGTCAATAATTCCTTTCTTGGAGGGAGAATGAGAAATCTTTGATAAACTTGCATAACAACAAACGGAAATATTTAGAGTCAATATTTTGAGTGTGAGAAAAAACTCAACTACAAAAAAAAAGAAGTAAGCTATATTTGATTAAAGAAAAACGAATAAAATAACAGTTAAAAACAAGCTTTTAATATTTAATCAGTGTTACCATTCCCCAAATTTTTCAACTGAATAATAGTAATCTTTATTCAGTTCTTCGTCATCCCCATTTGAAATCATGATATTCTCACAGGCATTTGAACGTCTGAGTAGCAGCAAGATCACATCAGCCGCGAATAAAAGCCGAACGTGAGTATATCGAGGATGTCTAATACGAGTGTGTTTAATAACGCTTCTTGCTTCCGGGACACTTGAGAGGAGAATTTCGCTTTAATGGTTGGATGGATTTCACAGAGCTTATTTCTCTTTCGGCAATCACGTTGTCATTGCCAAAAAGAAGAGTGTATCAACATAGGATCATTGTATTTGTTCTAGGTCAAAAGAATTTACTTCATGGGAGGCTATAAAAGTATGGTACGAAATGCCGGCGTTCAAATAATACTTTTGAATGATATAGATCTCTATTGAAGGACAATCTATTGTACCAACTATTATTAATAAGTAGCTACAATATATATTACTCTCATATTAGTTAAAATTTAAATTTTATAAAAATACTTATTTTGTTACATTATAAATTATAAAATGATACCATATTCAATATTAGATAAAGCAATTTTCCCAAATACGTATTAATACGCTATAATTCAAATATAGATTTTTAAGGGTAAGTATTGGCATGTATTTGGAAATCATTAATATTAACAATTTTTGATATCATTTTCTGTTCTGAAGTATTATTTCTAAATTTATACGAAATAATTTCAAACTTAGATACACAAAATAATATATGCGTTTATTCCTTTCAAAAATAATTATTAAACATTATATTTATTTCTCTGAGTATTATTGTGTTTCAAGTTAAAGCTTGTTTTATAAAATAGTTAAAATATTGTATATTCAAAGAATTTTATATTTCTTAAGATTATATTTTAAAGTTTAACATTCCTTTTATATCATATGCATAGCGGACAAATATTTGTTATAAATAGTTGAAATGATTATTTATTTAAATGTAACCTGGAATTTTAATAACGACATACATTTATACCATTTAATTATCCCTTAATATAAAATGATGTATTATTATACTGTATTTTGGAATAATTAAATCTTTACTTACTCCAGCTAGTAATTAAAAGAAATTACTAACAGTAATCATTAATCTTTTAAAAAACCTATATGCTCATAAAATGCATTCAAAACAAATTAAAAATTTGCATTTCAAACTTTCTTTAAGATCTGAATAAGAAAATTATTATGTGTGAATATATAATATATATATATTATATATATATATATATATATATATATATATATATATATATATATATATATATATATATATATATATATATATATATATATATATATATATATATATATATATATATATATGTATATACATATACATATATATATATATATATATATATATATGTATGTATATATATATATATATATATATATATATATATATATATATATATATATATATATATATATATATATATATATATATATATATATATATAGAAACCTCATTATTTATTTAAATTATAAAAAATATTATTTTTATTTTTTTATTCGTTTGATTTCAGGAGAGATTTCTAGGCTATTAAAATATGTATCTGCATAGTTTGAATTTATAAAATTTTTAAAACATGATTTAAGAGCTATAAATTGTTCATTTCACTTCTCGCTTTATAAAAAAGATTAGAAAAATGAAAAATAAAATTGTCATTCTATCAAATCAAAAATATTAAAATATATTTCACTTTTACAATTTAATATTAACATAGAGAGAACTTAATGCATAATTAAGAATATTTTTAAATTTTCATTACTTTTAATCTATTGTGCTTGTAACATTAACGGGAATGACAGAAACACTAACTGCCAACTGTAAATGACAACCCCTACAGACTCGAAACAACTTAACTTGAAGATAGAGAAAGACATGTGATTCCCAAGACAGAGTCTCCGGAGTGTCTAGAAAGATTTGTGAAGCATGTTGATAAAACTGACAGATGTCGAGTCAGCACTCTTGGAAATTACGCCTTATCTTTAATTAATAAGAATGTTCATCTGTAAAATGGGAACAATTGTGATATGATAAATTACTAAGCAGGTGTTAACAAATTATTTTCAAATTTCTAGAATCTGAACAGAGAAAATTAGAGATTATAGAAGGGCTCTTTTTTAATATCAAGATTTAATGATTTTAGAGTTTATTGTTAATCCTATTTTGTGTGACACTTGCACCAGAAAATTATATTTGGGAAAAGTCTATCTGAATTTGCATTTAGATATTATAAGCAAAATAAATATATAAGGTTACAGAAAATTGCTTCAACAAAATCTCATTTGAAAATTAGTTCGGATCAGTATTGGTTTTTCCTGAAAAATATATAAAATACGATCTCATGAAATACTATGATTGAAATCAACAACAAAATAAATTTGTCGAAGATATAAAAAATAATACTTAATTTAAATTTTAGGTTAAGCATTTCAAATATTTCGTGTACGTTTAATAGGTTATAATCATAAAATATTTTTATTATAAATATATATTTAATATTTCATAGCGATATAGGCTGATATTTCAAATTGCTTACTCATTCTTAAAAATATAAAATGAAGATTAAAAAAATCCTTTTTATAAAAATTAAAATTTTGCGTACACGCAACATTAACAAGCACGCAAAATATTATATCTACCGGAAAATTCTGTCTATTTTTAATAAAACACAATAAAAAATTTTCGTAACACTAATAAACTTTATTAAATAATAAAATTACTTTTATTATTAAAGACGTCTTACCAGTGTGAGGGCAATTTGTATAACCCATTTTTGAAAAATATTTCACTCCTCATATAAAAATTGAAACTTACCTTGACCAATATTTTCTTCATTTTTGAATTTTACGCCTTTCAAAATATTCTTTAATGCAAAAACAAGTGATAGTTTAAAGGTAATAAGCCCTGGGAATATGGTGTATGAGACAGAATTTTTCATCCTTGTTTTGTAGTTTTTGCCGGCCTTTTTTCTTGATTTGCTCAATTTAAATTATCAAGATTTTACCATATTTTTTTCAAACTGAGATTTTCATTAATTTTTAATCCTAATAATGTATTTGTCTTCAAATATTCCACCATAATCACAACATTCTCTTATTCAAAGTCAAATTTGTTCAATAGTTGGAAGGGGTAGGTTTTCCCAACAATGTACCCTTTTCCTTAGGATATTTCCTCAGGTAATTTACTTTTCATCAACAGCTACCACCCAGTTCAAGCAGGACTCGATTTGGTTCCGAAAAAAAATAACAGAGATGCATATATGATAACTGGATCATCAAAATTCTTCTGACATCAATATTCATGTGGCACCCATTTTAAATATTTCTACACCATTCCTGTCTCCCCAATATGGTCCGAAACAGCTTGCTGAGATGAATTAACCTTTCTGTGATTTTCGGTGTTGTCAGAAAAAAATGTATGGTTTAAACCACATCATCGTAAATCAACGGACAAAATTTTCCAGAAGTTCGCATATATTAAGATTAATTCTTAGGTTAAACTATGTCTTATAAGACTTGTTAAAAACGTTTTGTGCAATTATATAATATATATAAATGCAGTTCCCCATTTAGAAATATTAATATCGCCGAGAACATTATTATGTTGATTCTTGTCATATTTTCTAAGTCTAATATTTTTTATATTTTTACTTTATTATTTAAAGGAATGTGGAACTGTTTATATTTCATGGAATTTCATTACTAACGCTCTTTTTTATAATTTTTAAATACGTCATAAATATAATTTATTCGTATTTGTTGTAATTTTCTATTAAAATATATATTGTGTGTGAATATAATAAGAAAATAATACATTTATAAAGAAAATGATACACACTCTTATGCAAAGATATGTTTATTTTGAGTATTTATCATTGATATATTTCAAGATGGACAGAGCATTTTTAATTATATACATTTAAACTATTTGAGATTGCTTTATTTGTAAACTAAATCAAATCACATGAATATACATACATAATTAAGAGGATCAAAATATTTCAATAATAGTTCAATCGAACCTCTGTCTTACAATGTATAAAATCTTAGACAATTTCAGGCATTAATTTTTCTCTAAATGACTCAATATAATGTGAGCTTAATATATTAAGAGACATTTTATATTCGATATTTTAGATTAAGTTTCAAGAGAATATGGGTTTAAATATAGGGCGCATTACTTTTTCCTACATGAAAAGCATTTTCATGAATGAGGCTTGAATTTTCATACATGAAGCATTTTCCAGAATGAAAATGCTTTCCATACATGATGAAGCAATAATGAGCATAAAACTATTCAACGCATATATCAATTTTCTATGAAGCTATGCTTATGTCCCATTTATACAAGATTTAAAATGATAAAATATTTCCATTAAGTTTTTAAATTATTACTAAATTCTAAACGTATCACTCATTTGTCAAGAAAGGTTTAAATGCAAAAAGTTATAGTATATATCAAAAATAGCCGATTCTTAAATTCGGTCACTTTCAATAGTATCCAAGCTTGTTGGTAAATAACTACAAACTTGTGCAAAAATATTATTTTCAATAGTATATTTATCTTACAGTTTATTTCACATGCATTTCAAAAAAGTAATTTTTTGAACTAAAATTCAAATTAAGATAAATTTTAAGCAAGAAAAAATACATCTATATCACAGAAAAAATAGAAAATGACAATAAGTTTTTATCTAGATTATTATGAATTATTAGAATTTTGAAGGACATGATTGTTACTGAGTTTAATGTAGGTCACTTATATTATGCAAAAGGCTAAATCTGATTTTATACTGTTCCAAAAGGCACATAATGATGTTCAGTTTTATTTTTTATTCCATGCCTTTGATGTTAATAAGAGAATATGTTAGTGCATTTTTAAAATTAATATAAAGAATAGGCTACATAAAATATACTCTTGAAATACATTCTTTTAAAATTAATTTGATGTAGTGATATTCGATATTTAGATTAGCTGTAATTATTTTTGTATTTACTGGTTATTTCTGTATCGGAATTTATTAACGACACACACACACATATGTGTGTGTGTATATATATATATATGTGTGTGCGTACGTGTGTGTATATATATATATAATGTACATATATATGTGTGTGTGCGTGCATGCGTGCATGCGTGTGTGTGTGTGTGATATACGTATACATAACACTAAAGGACGTATTAAATTACTTGAAGCTCAAAATACTTCTTATTGAAATTAAATATACCACGTATAGTTTTATCAAATTAAATTATCTATTTCTTTATTTCGACACATATAAAGTTGATCTACCAATATCTGTAAGTAAAAATCATTGGAATTTTTCGGAAGTTATTTCAATGGAATTTTTATTTCATAAGATGCGCTATCGAAAATGAATCTCTTTTTCTGGAATAATTAAATAGCAAATTATGAGAAATTTTCAACACTTTTATTAATTAAAACTGCTGTAATAAAAATGTGCGAAAAAATGCCTCTGTCTGTGAAATTTACTTGACAGAAAGAAGATGCTATTGTAAGCTAATAATTAGATTCATAACAATTCTTTTTATTCTTATTTCTCATTCATTTTCTTTCTTTCTCATAGCTTTTCAGCTTTAACGATAATGATGCCTACAATGTGACTAGTATTGTAAAAGAATGAAAGAGCTGGACTCATTCCCGGGAATAAACTCGGAGTATTCCCTAAGGAATTTTGAGAGTTCCAGAGATTTTTGAAGTTTTTCAGATAATTTAGAAAATTTTTGAAGTTTTTCTTTTATTTTTAACAGGCATTTATTAGAATAAATAAATATCATCTTATTTTATAATTCCTTCTATACCATAATTTTTTTTCAGAAAAGGAAGACAATTTCATATTAATGAGCTGTTTAGTATAATTTCAAAAATATTGTTAAGAAAATATTTTTTTTATTTTTTCCTTAGTATATCAAAATTTATAAATAAGGAAAAATGAAAATATAAATATTTATTCTGATGGTTCCAAAAACATCTTGATAATTTTAGCAAATATTAATTCATAATTTTTTTATTATTTTGGGAAGTATTTTTGTTTATATTACAACAAAACATTAATTATAACTTTCGTAGTAGAAAACAGAACAGACAATTTTTTTGTCACATTTAAGTAGTTTATTTCTCTTTTTTCACATATATGTATGACAAAACAATCCACTAAACTAAAAATAATTGGTTAGATTTTTATTCTTTCATGATAAACAATGTTTCCCAAAATTCTCAGTTTTTTCCTATAGTTCCCGAGTAAATTCCAGTCCATCAAAATTCCCTTTTCTAAATGTGACTAAATAAAAAAATTGCAATAAATTCTTTAACCATAAATTTCATTTGAATATGGTTTCCCGATTAACTAATTACTGTTTTGCCTGTGTAAAAAAGAATAAAACTGATCAGTAGGATCATGAGTTTGTCACAGTTCAAACTGCAGCCTACCCAGATTGAGGTTTATCGTATTGTAATAAAAGTGCTCTCATTGTGTTTAGTATTGCATAACTATACTCAAAATATCAAACCGATTGATTCAAGATGGTTGCAAGAAATGCATTTGTCCCATATCACAGAAGAACAACTTGTTATTTATCCACATTAACTTAATAAATCTTACAGTCATGTCATGAGTCACCCGTCAAAAAATGTGATAATTTCCAAATTATTAGTATCTGAAGTAAGAATTTGATAACTTTGGCAACAACATGGACTGCTAATTTGATGACTATGGTTTCGGTTATCATTGAAGTTACGTTAAAGTAACAATGTCTTCGATAGAATACTCTATGATTAACCTGGACTAAAAAACGGTGGAAGACTTTTTCATATGAATCTCTTATCTGCTTATAGCATCAAGAATATCTCTTAAGTGTTTCGTTGCTTAATTAAAACTACATATTGACCGTTTGCATTCTGCTGAGCCATAAAGATTAACACGTCGAGTGATAGTATGGTATGACATTGGATATATATGTTGGATATATATATTGATATATGTATTGCATATATATATATATATATATATATATATATATATATATATGTGTGTGTGTGTGTATATATATATATATGTGTGTGTGTGTGTGGTATATATATGTGTGTGTGTGTGTGTGGTGTGTATATATATATATATATATATATATATATATATATGCTGTTGGATATATCACTTCGAGTGATAGTATGGTATGAAAGGACGTCTTGCATTACTTGAAGCTCAAAATACTTCTTATTGAAATTAAAAATACCACGTATAGTTTTATCAAATTAAAATATCTATGTCTTTATTTCGACACATATAAAGTTGATCTACCAATAACTGTAAGTAAAAAATCATTGGAATTTTTCGGAAGTTATTTCAATGGAATTTTTATTTCATAAGATGCGATATCGAAAATGAATATAAATCTATTTTTCTGGAATAACTAAAATAGCAAATTATAAGAAATTTTCAACACTTTTATTAATTAAAACTGCTGTAATAAAAATGTGCGAAAAAATGCCTCTGTCTGTGAAATATACTTGACAGAAAGAAGATGCTATTGTAGGCTAATGATTAGATTCATAACAATTCTTTTTATTCTTATTTCTCATTCATTTTCTTTCTTTCTCATAGCTTTTCAGCATTAACGATAATGATGACTACAATGTGACTAGTGTTGTAAAAGAATGAAAATGCTGGACTCATTCCCGGGAATAAACTCGGAGTATTCCCTCCGGGAATTTTTTCGAGTTCCAGAGAATTTTGAAGTTTTTCAGTTAATTTAGAAATTTTTTGAATTTTTTCAATTATTTTTTTTATTTTTTTTCAAGCATTTATTAGAATAAAAAAATATCATCTTATTTTATAATTTCATCTATCCCACAAAAGTTGTTTCAGAAAAAGAAGACAATTTCGTATTAATGAGCTGTTTAGTATATTTCAAAAATTATTGTTAAGAAAATAATTTTTTTTTCTTTAGTATCAATATATTTATATATAAGGAAAAACGAAATATAAATATTTATTCTGATGGTTCCAAAATTTGTCTTGATATTTTTAGTAAATATTAATTCATAATTTTTTTATTATTTTGAGTAATTTTGTTTTAGCCTTTACTTTTTAGTTAAATTCTTTCCATTTGGAATATCAGTCATTGCGTTCCTATTATATAAATTTCAGTCATTCTATTCTTTATTCGAGCCTTTAAAAATACTTTTTTTCAGCAGGATAAAGAACCACTCTCTTGATACAGGAATTTTGAAGGTTCATGTTCTTGTCAGAGCCTTCTTCAGATCTCTCAACAATAGAAAGTGTCTGATTATTTATGTGCAAACTAGCTATTCAATATCTGATGATCACTACGGTCAATGAATTGTATCATGGAATTGAAGATGCAAACCTAATTATACCTGAAAATAACATCTCATTTCTATATTAATTAATACCCAGCTTTGTAGGTGTTGTTATTGCTGTCAGAAGGGCGTGTTTCTGTACTAATTTGTTAGAATTTATTCTTCTAAATTTTTTGAAAATTTAATCATTTAAAGTATAATATATTTTTTATATAAATATCAGTTTTATATTCACATTTTTTCTGGTATATGAAATTTAATATTAAATAGTGTAAATATCTCAATTAAAGAGTTAACATACTAAAATAAGAATGTTGTGTGTAAAGAGTTTAATTAAAAATGTATTAAATCTATATAAAACGAATGCACACATACCTTCTAGTATAATTACGAATAAAGCTTACTTGTATGATACTAATAAACAAACAGGAAATGAAAAAAAAATGTTTAAAAGCGAGTATTGAAGTAAGAAATTTTTGTTTATAAATAGTTTTTAATTTATTTTTATTTTTTTTATATTAATAATAAAAGAATAACTTAATGTTAATAATGTTTCCACATAGCATCTGTAAAAGTAACAATGTATATTAATTTAAATGATATTTAAAAGATTCAGTCTTTTAATAATAATTGCGTTATTTACCATCCCTGAATTCTTTTACCGAAAATGCATATCATTAAAAACTGTCTCTACTTATTTGTAAAAATATCATTAATTGTTATATCTATATAACTTTTCGTAATTTTTTATCAGTCTTTAATCAAATGTATTGCATTGACAAGTGTCTATCAAATAATTTAATTAGAAATAAATATTAAGACGTTATTTTTTAATATTTTGCTATAGAAAATACCTATTTATGTAATTTTTTTTCAATTAATATAATTAAAACCTCAAATGAATATTCACTAGATTTCCTGTAATTTTTCTATTTTAGTAATAAAAATTTGCAAATTGGTTTTCAAAAGTAAAAATATATATACAATATTCAAATCATTTTTTAATATTTTTAAAATATTTTTTCTGATTTACTTTTTTTTCAAATAACTGAAAATTCGGCTATCAAGTTTTGTATAATGTATTCTGTATTTATTATCGTACAAGTATAGTTACATAATTTTCAGAACGTAGAGTAAAATAACTAAATCTACAAACATTTTTTATTTTATAAATCAAGATTTTAATTTATTTTTTCTCATGTAATACAATACTTTACGTCATTAATTTATGAAAGTTTAAGATATCAATAATACACATCTAGTTTCATTGTAAGTTACTCATTTTTTTTGACACCCATTTAAAATATTTCCAATTTATACCAATATTTTCTCACATAAGCAGTGGCTTACTTTAAATAAATTTTCTTATCTGAATGAAACACCTGTAAAGCAATCTAACATTCCCTTCTTAATAACTCACCAATAATACTCTTAGATCTTCCTGATACAGAGATATCAAGATATTGCTTCCTTTTTTATTTCTTTGCGGCTTAATTAATGAACATGTCATGTGATATTCTTTCAGCTGTTTTGAAGAAACGTGTTCAAAGAATTTAGGCAAGCTGTTCTTTTTCCAGGAAAATATGAAATGTTTAATAATGCTTAATTTTTCCAGCAGAAACACATCATTTTAAATATAATTTTTCCACTACTTTTAACTTAGAATAAAAATCTGACTTACCACTTCAATCAGTTGTGAGAGTTTCAGTTTTATGTGAACAGTTAATGGATCCGTAACATTCATCACTGGTCTTACAAGCTTGTTGTATCTGGATATTAAGTCATCATACAGCCTTCTCGCATCCGGATTACCATCACTGCCTGTAATTATTAAGTCATTAAAAAGGTAATTCCTAGATTATATCATAAGACAAAAACAACAAGAACATGATTAAAATGTTTCAGAATATAAGGTGTAATCGTACCCTTATGGTATTGCTCTCAATTTATTTAAAGTATATTTTTTAAAACAAATTTTTGAGAATTTATGAGTGTGATGGGTAAGATTAGTAGAGGAGATAATTCCCATTATTTGTAAAATATTTATGAAACTATAATTCTAATTTATTTTACTTTTTTAAAAAATATTTAATAAGCCAATTTCTGTTTAAAATATATTTTTCTTTCCTATTACACTTTCCAACAAGAAGATCAAATATCACGGTGGTCCTTATACATAATACAAATGGCTTATATTAGCAATAAATAATACAAAGTGGGAGACGTAAATAAAGAAGAAGATTAGCAAATTATTCTTACTTTTTCACTTTTTATAGACATTTTTTATTAACTAGGAAATAATTACTGGATGATTAATAACAGTATGTTAACAAAGAATGACACAAAATTTATTTTGAAAGATATTATTGAAAATGAATATTTCACATAAATTGGAAATTATTCAAAAGAAGCTTTAAAAGTATTCATTTTATTTAAAATATATAGTATTTCAGGAAAATAACTTAAAAAATAACAAAATTCTCTCTGGCATTAAATTGTGGGAAAATTGCAAAAGTGTATACAAACTGCAGAAGTTCTCATCTTTTTATTTTTGAAGCTCCATGTGTAATGCATTCAGGAAAAAAAATTACACATCATTTTTTAAGGATTTGTAATTTATAGATCAGGTAATGATAAAAGTAAAACTTTTTGTTTTATTAAGTTCTTTTTTCAATCAAACTAAGAGAAATATAATATATTTTAAATACTTAACTAACTAATTTTAAATGAACTTGCCCATAAATAAGTGAATTTTTTCTGTAAATTTTACATGCACACAGTAAATTTTTGCTAATCAAAAGGAAATCGTAATGTTTAAAACAGTGAATATAATTATGCTAAAATGCATTAACTTTTTCATAAACAGTAGCTGATTTGAGAAATATTTGTGAATTAATCTCTATCCTGGTTTAAAAACTCTTTGTTTTCTTAGGCAATTTTATAACTCCGTATAATCTTTAGGAACCCTTTTTTTAACTGTACTTAAGAGATGCAGCAGTCAATCTCAAAAGAAACCCATTATTTATGATAAGGGGTACTTAATTACGGTATTGGATAAAAAAAAAGTTATTTAAGAAAAATAACTCTAAAGCATCTTATACCATACGAAAACTATAATTATCATTTACAAGACTAAGTGGGAAAAATGTACATGCAATCAAATAGTTTTGCTGGTTAATATTTTACCTTTATTTTAAAGGATTTATCCTGTGGTCATTTTTATTTTTAATTTAATCTGCATAATAACTACTTGAAATATCCTGAAAATTTTTAAATCCTTTATTCCTTGTTTATTGAAGGCTAATGTATAAATTTAAAATGATGTGAACAGAGAAGATAAATTATGAAAACTTTTCTTAGTTTCGCAACCCATTATCTATAAGAGATTCACCATTCCTATCGACACCAACGTGCATTTTAAATGTTACTTTTGGGTAACATTTTGAAAAAATTGATGTAATTTTGCCATGCACTGCAAGGAAATATCTTCGCTGAGTATTGATTATTGCGGTGTCAACGGAACAGACATTCTAGCACGTAACATGTATTTGAGTTCAGAGGTAACGTTAAGCAAATGCAAACATCGATATTTTTATGTTAACATGTGTAGTAACAAACAATAGCGGCATCTTGCCAAAATGAGCATAAAAAATTACTATTGCGTGATGCGGTTTGAAATGGCACTATCGATTAGCGTTATTCTTCCCTTTCGTTGTCATTTGATTTGAATACACTTTATTAAAATTCAAGCCAAATCCGGTGATGCGCTTTCGAAATGGCGTGAATTTAGGTTAAGTGAAAAAAGTAAAGGTGCACGATATACAACATTTTATGTTATGAAACATTTGCTTAATTTCCTAGATTTATGAAGCTAAAAATATCATGAGCAATAAATATCCTAATTCCCTTCGTGGAAATATTATTCAACACGATATTAATTTAATTAAATACTGGTTTAATTATTATTACACGAAAAAGCACAAAGACAGCTATTAATATTGAATTAAATAGCTTTAAGCAAAATATTAATGATTTTTCTAACATGCAATGTTAAATGCACTTTGTTTTCTTGTTTTTTAGCAATAATTTAAAAAAAGAAAAGAAAATCATTTGAAATACATTAATATTCACAATATTTCACTTTTAAATTTTGTATTGCTGTGAAATTTTTCATAACATATTATTAAAGGGGATATTTAAAAATAATGATCTAATAAGATGTGATCAAAATATTATAATATATATATATATAAAACCTAATATTTAAATAATCTTACTTTATAAATTTAATATCTAAAATTCTCAGTTGAGCTTTAAAATAAAGAAAACGATGAAGTTGCTTATCATACATTGATAATATCCTCAATACAATTAAAATTTCAACCAAAATTTTATATTTTATAATATAAAGTATATTGTTGTAAATCTAAAGTTTTTGTTTAATATATAAATGAAAGACATTTGAATAATTTAGCATATATATATATATATATATATATATACATAATATATATATATATATATGTAAAATATATATATGTATGTACATATATATACATGTTCATATATATAATTATATCACTTGAACAATTCTGTATGCAAATCGAATGAAACATATTAAGAAAATGTATTTAAACATTAAATTTCAATTTAATTTTAAAAATATTGTAATCTTACAGTATTTTATTATTATTCAAAGTAATAATAAAAACTCTTAAACACAAATATATATATATATATATATATATATATATATATATATATATATATATATATATATATATATATATATATATATATATATATATATATGCGTAGATATAATTTTTAGTGTGTTACGGTAAAAATATAAATCATATAATTACTTTATTTATAAGATTTAGTGAAGTTATACATATCACCGATACAATGTCATGATTGAATTTTTGGATTGTTAATTAATGTTAAAAATTTTATATTTAGATTCAGGGAGCACATTTTGTGTTGTGTTTTACATGGTTTTAATAGCAAACAACCATTAGCAAAATGCTTTACCTTTTCTAACTATGGAAGTTTTTAAATATGTACTATTATTCTAATTATATATATATTATATATATATATATATGTGTGTGTGTGTGTGTGTTTGTGATTTCCCTTTTTGTAAAATAACACATTAAAGTTTTATATTAATAAGTAAATACCTGACATTATATAAAATACATAATTATAAATTGATTCTTAAAAATTTCACACGAGAAATTTTGTACCAAGGAGTTCTCTTTTACAAAATGAGTTGTAACAAACAATTGACGATAGAATTCAATTCAGGCAACATAAACAAAACTACCGCTTAAAGAAAGAATATTTTTTGATGGAAAGGAATATCTTAAGTAAAGCGATTCTTTAAAGTGTCGACAAAAAATATATCCACAATACAAATGTTTTATTGAAAATGTTATTTATATATACTATCAAAAATATTTTTTCCTTTGGCATATGGCTGAGTTTCATTCCATTCAATTTTGTTTTAATATACAGAATTTTTTGCTTGTTGCTTGTTCACTTCTTAAAAATGTGTCGAAATGATTTTTATAATAATATAAATAATGAATTCATTTAAATAATATTTTTATTATTTTGATTTCTCTTTATAACAAAAAGTTGTAGATTATTAATTTCTAACAACAGAAGTAATATATTCGAACTTAAAATTTATAAGTTTATTATACCTGAATTAAAAACAAAAATCCATTAATCAAATTCCATAATTTAATACAAAATTCCAAAAACCGATAAATAAAAAAATTCTGCCTTAATTTAAAATTTTTGATGAGTTTTACATACAGGAAATAATAAAACAAAGATATAAATTCAATCTGTTACAACTAAAAGTGTCTGAAAATATATAATAATAAATTATGTTTTATTTTGCGATTTTTGTTGGAAAATGTTTGGAATGTTTTGAGAATTTATTTCAAATCTTTTTACCTTCAGATATGTGTACATACATACCTAAACATAAGTACATACATAAATGTGTATAGATACGTTTTGGAATAAAGTTTTGACGTTAATTTGTGACAGTTAACATATTTTTACTTATTTCATAAAAAGGATAATATATTTAATAAGCATTATTTTGTATTATTAAGATATCGCACTTTTGAAATTTGATGATTCAAATGCACTTAATTAAGATTTACACTTAATTTATTTTGCCATATTTGAGTTTAAAAACCACTAACCTTAAACAAATAATGGAAAATTGATTTAAATTTAACAATATATATCTATATATATATATTTATTATGGTTAACGCAAAAAGAAATAAAGGAAATATTATGGAATTAAAGTTTAAAATTATTTACGTGTTGTTTTTTTTTCATTTAACTAATGCGAAAATAAATATTATAATATATTATTAATAATTATTATCATTATTTTGACATTATGAAAATGTACGATCCTGAGAAAAATTTCTACTGTCACATATTAAGAATATAACACAAGGCATTAAGGCTTTATTTTTATTATTTTATTACTAAATTATATTTTTTGATTTTTTATTAATGGAACAAAGAAATACATAGTTAAAGTTTAGGTTAATAAACTAAAATATATATTTTACAAAAGAGAAATAAATTGTAGACATATACAATTTGAGATAAATTTGAATGGTATGTTTTATTCTTACTATTTCAAGTATAATTATGAAATAAATTTTCATCCATATAAACAAGTAATTGTGTTGATTTGGAAAAATATAAAGCAAATAAAGGAAGCAATTTATTTGTATTATTTAAAATTATATTTTTAGAAAAGGATAGTGAATTGTAATGCTTTAGACATTGATGAATTAATTGGTTCAATTTTTCTTGTGTGAGTGATTGCAATAGTTTGGAGTATACTTTAAACTATATACTAGGATCTACACTCGTGTCCATAAATTAAGGATAATTATATTTAAGCAAAGAAAGAGACAGATTAAAAAAAAACATGACTTATTTGTAAAGTCAATTTATTAAACAAAAGGTAAAGAGCAAAAAAGATGCTATACGTTTGACATGATTATAAAAATTGCGATTTTCACTCCCTGGAGCAGATTTCAAAAAAGAGCCTATTTATAAAAACTAATATAACATGGTTTGTATGATGGTTAATTCATAATATACCCCCCTAGACGATGCAATACAGCCGTACAATGCCTATTCATGCGGAGTGTCAAATTTTAGATATGATCTTGGGGAATATTACACCACTCATCAAGCAATGCTCTCCGAAGTTCCGGTAGAGATATGGGAGGTTGACGAGCTGTAATTCGTCGGCTACACATGCTCTATTGGATGCAAGTCCGGTGAGTATGCTAGCCATACAATTGATATTCTCCGATTGAAGGTATTCGTCTATCATCTTTGCACAATGAGGACGGGCGTAGTCATACATAAACAGAAATTATGCACCCATGGCACCCCGAAACAAACGTACATGTTTTTTTAGAATGACATCCCGAAAGATGCGGCCTGTCATGGTTACATTCTGAACATGTAGGTTAGTTCTGAAACCCAGAATAATTCCTCCCCAAACGAGCCATCCTGCACCAACGTATGTTGTCGTTGAATGGTGTTTTCTTGGTGGTAACGGTTACCTGGCCCTCTCCCTATAAAAGTCCAGAGAGAATCAGACTGAAAGCGAAACCTTGACTAGTCGGAAAACATCACACAAGACCACTGTTGCGAAGTCCACAATGCCTGCTTTCTTCTCTAGACTAACAGCAGACGAAAGTGAGTTGCAGTAAGTGGAACACATCTGACAGGCTTTCGAACATATAGACCAATATACCCTAAGCGTCTGTACACGGACTGCTTTGAAACTATTGAACCGGTGTCTGAAGAGATCTGACAAGATAGGTGTAATGTTATGCTCCATCTGTTTGTTTTATTTAGTAATTGCCAAATACCGGTCCTCATCCTGCGTTGTAATTTGGGGACGAACTGTGCTGTAACGTCTACTTTCATTACCATCATCTTAGAACCGTTGCCAAAGCCTGGAGATGACCCTCTGGGCGAGTCCAAGTTTTTCGGATACTTTTAGCTGGGTACGTCCACGTACCAGATTGCTGATAATTCTACCATGTAAAACATCATCCAAGTATTTGCTTTGGGCCATAACAATATGTTTATTTCACTGAAAGGCTCATAAAGAACTTTTGAATTCAATTTTATTTCTTTGCTACTATTACTTACAATTCCTTCTGGTCATTGTGGCGTACTATCAGTTCCAACTGGTGGTTTCTTTTAATTTGCATATTATTCTTCAAGATGTGTGTGATAATTCTACATGTGAAATGTTTATTTTAGAGCTCAATTTTTGTGTGATTCTGAATCATTATTAATTTATGGTCATGAGTGTAGTTTAAAAGGAAAATCGCAGCGTGTAGTTAAGGTTTTATGAACAATAAACTCTTTAAATATACACAGTGTAACTCATTTGGTTTGATATCTCTAAACCTGAATTTTAACATGTTTAGTAGCAAATATTTACAAATTTTTAAATGTATATAAAAGTTTATTGCAAAATGCGAATAACTAATTAAAAAAGTTGATATATTTAATTTAATTTTATACCTGTAACATTAGTGGATACTATAATTAGTATAATCCATTCGATTAAAAATTTTACGATTAAATAAAATTTTAAAAAAATTATTATAATTTGCTTTAGAAATTATATATAATCTGAAAGAAAAATATAATTTTATTATTAAGAATATGTAAATTGATTTTGACTAGACAGTCTTTATTCAATAATAATCAATTTTCATTAACTATGATCTCCATTATATTACGTGCTAAAGCTAAACAAAATACACACATATCCATAAATTTAGGATAAACCCGGACCCAACAAATAAAGGATCAGAAACTAAATAAACACGATTTATTTACAAATCTCATGTATTAAACAAATGAGAAAGAACAAAGGAGATGAGGTATGTATGATACCAGTCATATGAAAGCTAGTTTTTTAACTACCTAAAGAACTTACACCACATATTATCCGTGCAACTGAACAGTCCGTTGTTTGTATGATAATTAATACATCATATGTTTCTCATACATTTCGTACAACACAGAAGAATGATGAAAATTAGAATATTGAGCAGCACTTGAACCAGCGAACTATTCTTAGCAAATAATGCTCTCCGAAAAGGCAGGGACGTACAGGAATAGGTTGATGAGCTGTGATTCATCTTTCAAAAGTATGTCCCACACATGTTCTGCTTATGTCTGATGTCCGGTGAAAATACGGATTATTCTATACTGGTGATATTCGCCGACTGAATATGTTCAAAGGGGCAAGACAGATGTTGTCAGCCATAAATACAAATTCAGCGCCCAAGACACCCCTTAACAATATTGATCCAAAAAGTTGTCCCTGTAAATTTATCCTGTTATTGTGTTGATTTGAGCATCCAGATGTGTTCAATTACTCTTGAACTGTCCTAAGGCTGGCGTTCAATGATGTTGTCATGATGATACTTGGTACGCGACATTCTCCGTATGAGCCCGCAATGTGAATCGGACTCCAAACTAAGCCTCGTTCGGTCGGAAAACACAACACAATTCCACTATAAGAATGTCCCATTGTATGTCTTGTACTTAAGAATAACCACTGGTAACAGTGGATTGCCTTGAGCGGAACATATATGACAGGTTTGAGAAAGTATAGACCATATTGTTCCAACCGTCTATAGACGGTTTGCTTGAAGCGGTCGGACTCACGGATGACGATAACTGATCACACAATCAAACTGATGAACTGCTGTGGTCCGATTATTTCTTTTCGAATATTACTTCTAAATACTGGTTTCTTTCGTCGTTGTCATTCGGGAGCAACCTGCACTACAATGTCAACCGTCATTTTCTTCATCTTGGAATCCTGGCATGGAGATGGCAATTTCGATAACATTGGCTACTGCCATATGCATGCACCTGCATTACGGGTAGCTGATAATTTTACTACATAAAACATCATCTACTGCCGCTCTCTAAGTCGTACTTACACAGTCATGGCACTGAGCACCATACGGACCGGTTGTGAATACGTTTCCTTCTCCCCTACCTTAAGCTCTCATCAATGAAAAGTACACACGGCTTCTACATGTGCCTTCCTGTAATTTACATGTAATGATTGACCGTGTCTGTGATATTTCTACAGTGGTAATTTTCCTTTCGCATTCGGTTTTCGTGTTCTTCTGGATTATCAATAATTTATTGACATGCGTGCTTATAAGGATTTAAAATCATAGTTTAAATTTGTCAGCCAGAAATCTCATAGGTACGCAACTGCTTTTTATGTATTTGAAAAAAGTTAATTCCGATATTTTATGCATAACATCAGATTTCAATTATTATTGGCATTAATTAGTTTTTATTTTTGGTCATAAATGAATCTTTACAGATATCTGTCTATATATTTTTGCACTCATAGAAAATTTCTGGATACCAAAAATTGGTAATTCTGGCACCAACTCTTACTCCTTGAAACTTCTCCGTTTCAAAATCAATAATTTAGGATTAAATCAATATTTTAGGTTCTTCTACATACAAGTAGAAATAAGTTTTGAATACCCAAGTAATGACTGTATTAAATATTATACATTTCCAATAAACTGCTCAATTTACAGCTTTTGAAAAAAATGTATATTTATTTCTCAGTAAATGAAACAAAATTAAATTCTTGTTTCTAAATTTTTACTATTCAAATCCATTAAAGAGAAATAAAATCCATTAAGGATTCAAATCCATTAAAGAGAAAAAAAATCTAAATAAATTTGAGTTTTCAAGTCATTAATATTTGTCAATGTTTATATACATAGTGTTTTTAAATAATTTAAAAATATTTTATACATTTAAAACCTTTTAATAAATAGCAATAAAGTAGTAAATTTTAATTATTTGTGCACTTCACAGCAAATAAATTTATATATATATATATATATATATATATATATATATATATATATATATATATATATATATATATATATATATATATATATATAACATGGATGTAATAAAAAAATCATTTCCTCCCTCCTTAATTTGTCACATTTTATTTATTTGAAAGTACCAACTTCTTTTATGTTTGATCGTCAATAAATCCAGTCATATACTCTTCTTCCTTTTAAACCGACAGACACATTCCAACAATTCAAGATGGGAAGCTTTGTGCAGTTTTTACACTGAAAAGGTTAACAAGAATAAAAAAGCGCCTACAGGGGCATCTGTTTGTGCTAAGATTTCTTCCTTTTTCCGTTTCTGTTCCTTCAAGAGACGTGAAGCAAATATTTACAAGAAATCTGCTTGGCTTTTTTTTTCAGTCTGTTGCTCCTAATTCTTCTGTAGTCGGTGCTGCTTTATTCTCGCACTAGGAAGAGGCGAATACTGCTTTTTTTGCAACAATATTGATCGTAAATCTGATTTCTGGAACGATTTAGATACGTTCTTGCTTAAGAAATATACTTCTTCGAAAAAACACCTGTTGCAAGTTAATCTTTCTTTCGCTATCAGTATTTCCTCAGAAATATACTTTTCAAGAAAAGTCCATTTTAAAAGCCTTATTTACGAAAAATGAAAATACTTTTATTTTTTACGGATTGTGAAAAAACAAAAAAGGGATAACTATTTATTTTTTGAATGAAATCTCGTGGATTTTCTCAAAGGAAACAATTTTGAAGATGTCAATTTTTTTACAATTCAAGAATTAAATCAGACATGCTCTGTTAAAGTTTTTAAAATAAAAATTTCTGTTATTCTTTAACAGCCCAGATTTAAAAATTCATTTGCTGCTCACAAATAAACAGTCACATGAGGCATATTTTCTATAGAAAAGTATTAAAAGTAAATTTTAATTCTAAATTCCTTTTAAACATGTAAATAATTATGGAATCAAATTTTACAGTTTTAAGAAAATTATTACTTTTATTTTTACAATGTTTTAACTAAACAAGATATATTCAAGAAAGTCTACTGAATGAATCTATCTAAAATCTGCGTATTTACTTAGTTACAAATTACAATAATCATTTCTGCTTCTGAGGTGTATAAAATAAAACTGATAAATATTTATAATTATATTAATGACATGTTAAATTTTCTTTTTTAAAGTACTTTTCTTCAAGATACCCAATTGTATGCTCTTCAAAGTAGGAAATTAGAAATTTATAAGAACAAGTACTCACTCTGTATCAAAAATCAAAGTAAGTGAAATGTCATTAAATGAAGTATTTTTAAAAAACTATATTTGTCAGTAAAGATTTTCTGAAATATATGATACGTAAATTGAATTCTTAAAGAAATAGATTATGCATTTATAGTGTAAGAAATGTTATTGAATTGTTTAATTAAAAAATAAAATGAATAAAATATATTCCTCTATTTTTATCGATAGAATAATTTAAGATAAATTTATTTCACCTATTGTTATTTGCAGTTCCATAAATAATGAATATTTTCAGAATTTTGTAAATGAATAAATAGTTATGGATTGCAAGAACAGCTATATTTAGTCCTCTGTATCAATACTTACATTAAATAAATTTATATTTATTCTTCTAATAATATAACTAGTTTGATTAATATTTGCCCTTCGAAATATATCATTTCGATTTTGTATAATTGTGCGGTCGAGCCCAAACTTTGTCGTAATCATCTCAAGTAATATATGAATTAGTTAGAAGAAACTAATTAAATCAGAGATGGAGATATTAATTTCCGATTAGGATGTCTGAAAATATTCAGTGAAATACTTATTTGCCCCGTTTAAAGTTCAATTTATTACATATCACTGGGGAAAATAATCTAAGCAACAAAATGATAAACAAACAAGCGACTGATATTCAAATGTAAATGCAGAAGAAAATGTTAGAGACTATTTTTCAATAAAATTACAGTTGGATTTGAAGATATAAATCTATATTTTACTAATTGTATTTTTTAATGTCAGACAGATGAAAATTAGAAATTTTTTACTTGATTCAAATTATATTAATTTCAGTGATTTTAATGACTAAACAAAAAAGGGATAACTATAGGTGAAACCAAATGTTAAGTTTTTAAATCTTATATGAAATACTAGTCAAAAGTTTATTAAATGGTCGATCCATGAATAAAGTACTTTAGTTCTTTATGAATACTTTCGCATGAAAGAGTATTTCCTACGTATACTTGAATCTCCATTTGCTCTAAATTACTAGTTCTTAATATATTCTAAAATACTGAGACACAAATTCAAACACGATAATAATTTAAAAACTGAGTTAATAAACTAATTAAAGTTAATACCAAGTTATTAATGTTGAACAAGAATAAGGAAATGTAAATGATTTCTTTTTCCTTAATATACATTGTATAAAGGAATTTATAAAAATTGTGCAGTATTATTAATTTTATAACAAGATAACACATAAAAATATCAGTATAATGTTGACATATAATGAAGTTTAAATTTCATTTAAACATTTAATATGAAGAAAGTAGTCTCATACTGCAAAACGTAAGCTAGGATAGTGACGATAAAATGTATCTTAAGCTACTTATATTTAAATACTTTAAATTATTATTAGATTTATTACTTTAAAGGCTTAAATTATATTAGATTATTAAATTTGGCCAATTTATTTCATTTTCACAAAAATTTTTTTGTTTAATTCAAATAAATTTCTAATTGCTGAATGAAAATACACTCTACCAATAAATGATAACTTTATAAATGAAACAATTTTACAAAACTTGCTCTCCAGGATTTACAAATTTTACAATATATGGCCATTTTAATTTTGATAATGAACTAATTAATAAGTATAATACATGATTAAAGTCATGAAAATTATTTAATTTTATGTCAGTTTTACGAATGCAAGAATTAATACTTTCGTTTTACATATGTCTATGCTATTAGATAAAAATTACTGAAAATATTATTACATTCCCAAACGTTATGTAAATAGGAAATTCCAAATTATTTTTTAAAAAAAATATTTTTCATTGTTTGCGTATATTAAGGATTCATCTCGTAAAAACATTCATGTAACTTTAAAAATTCTTTCAATTGGAATGATGAATGAAGAGAAGATGAAAAAACAAAAATCATACAAAATGCATTTCCTGATGCATGCATAGTTTAACAAGCAGTTGTTATAAAACTGCTCAAAACAACAAATCTATCAAATGTATTAAATCAATGTATATTTGAAAATGCAAATATTCAAAAAAGAAATCCTAATAGAAGAATTTTACCTGATTGAATATTTTACATTCGTTTTGCATTAAATATATTCTTTAGTTATAGCATTTTTTGATTAATGAAATGTTTTTTTTTTTTCAATTTTGGAATTAAAATATTGGAAGACATTTAAAATTGATATATTTCTAGTAAATTAAATTAATTAATTGCAGATTTATATGCTCTAAAAGTTATAAAGGTTTTTTAGTTTACTTCAAATCCCCTCAATAATGCAATTATTTTCATGGATGCGTATTTGTAATATGTACTTTTTATATTTGTTGTTGTATAGTATTACTCCTTTACTTATACCATCTGAATCACATGTTGCAAAAAAACTGAGTAAATTCAAAATAGTTAAAATAACTCGTGTACAATCAAAGTATCCTAGTAGATCAGAATTCTCTTCAATTAACAGTCGCTAACCTAGTATGTAATTAACATCTAGATGATTTGGCAGAACTGCATAGCGATTTCAATTTGAAAGGGAAAGAGAACTTCATGCAAATCCACATTTACGATATTCCTTACTGTGAAGAGGGCCTTTGGCGATTGGAAAACGTCCTTTTCCTATGCTTAGTCCATTTTACACTGCTCATTTTCAGCGATTGTTCATGATACATTCCTTCCGGCTCTCAGTATACAGCAGTGTTGTTTCCTCGTTGCCCTGTCAACTTGCCCTGCACTCAAACTGAAACTTCACGCTCTCCTTAGATCGGGTTCCACTATGTATAGGGAAACGCTTCGGAATGCCAGCAACGGATTATTGAATGCTCATTTCGATTATAAAGCTATTTGATATTTTACGGATATTTGGGATTAAGATATCAGATCAAAGATATCTAAACTTTATGTATAAGCTTTAAAACAGGATTGAAATTAATAATTTTCCTTTAATGAACATTTCTGATAATTTTATTATTCTTTTGAAGGTAAAGGATGTGTACTTTCAAGTCTACAGAACTTTTTAATTTCTAAGGTAAATGCTCAGAATAATTTAATAAATTGTACTTTTCATACTAAATTATACATCAACCGGTATTGTTTTCTATTATAATTTAAATAGTTTACTTATAAGTAGTAGAAAATATCTTTCTACTCACAATGGCTATGTAATTAAGACTATTTTTGCTTGAATTCATTATTTGACGAAAATATGCATTTCGTTTTTGACAAAAGATAATTAAATCTAAATGATGTTCCTTACGTTTTTCGTTAATTCAATATTCCTTTTACTATTTTTATAGTATTTCAAGAAATAAAAGACACTTCGAAATTATTCTTGGTATTGTAAATATAAAGTATAAGAAAGGATTAAAATAGCTTAAATAATTATAACTTTTGATTTTAAATGAGATACAAGTTCTAAATTCTCCAAATTAAAGATATTTAATCTTTCATATAACTCAAAGTTCAGATTAAGCAAAGAACAAATCTATGAGCTTGAAATTTCTTCCTGCATTATTATTCCAACCAAATAAGTTTAAAATAAATTAAGTTACATTAGATATTTGCATGGAAAAAATTTAATGGATAAATACACCTTCAAAATCATTTGAACAAAAAAATAATACCTAGCTTTTTTTGCATGTGTAAAATTCATCGATATAACTTATAATGCACTTAACTTATTTCATTATTGCATTTCCTTCTAAATAATTAAAATTAAAAAAATAGGTTAGTTTTTAATTTTATATTTTAAGTAATAATAATTTAATATTAAGAACATAATTTATAATTTTTTATTATCTCTTTCATAACAGGAAATACAATGATATTGATACAAATTATGTGCTCATATTCTAACAATGATTATCTTTTCTTAGTGCTTTATTTACCTTTCTGTATTCCTTAAAAATTATTTGAAAAATAATCAGTCAGTACTTTATTTTTAAATAATTTCATATAATTTTAAATAATAAGAAGGTAAAATGAGATGATTAGGTTTACCATTCTTATAAATGCGCATGTTCTAACAAATTTTATTTATGGGTTCATATTATTGTAATAAAATAAATTTCATTACAACTGCTTAAATAAATGAATAGAAGTAATTATGATTTTATAAGGTTGTAATAAATGAAATAGTTTTTAAAAAACTTTTAATAAGATATTAATAATGAAACAATTTCAAAGTAAACCATCCATTAAATATTGTTTTAGAAAATAAAGAAATAGTATAGAACAGGAATTCATTGGGAACATTGTTAAGTGAACAAATATTTGTTTCAAAGTGCATAGAAAATATATAGATAGATTCACATTTAAAGTGAAATGCGAGTTTCAGTTTAATTGAGAAAATTAATCTTGCTTCAGTTGTACTACAAAATATAAAACAAATATTTGATTTTTTGTGATGCTCATGATCAATGGGAACCAATTGAAGTTAACCGAAAGCAAGAAAAAAGATCGAAGCCTGACAAAAACGAACAATTTGAATAAATACGTTTCCTCTTAATTTTTTTGTTCATATTTAAACCAATTTCGAAAACATTTTACACTAAATTGTCCATTTTTTACGATGTATTTCTGCTATCAGCATCAATGTCATTAAAACGACCTCATGTTCATAGAGCTTTGATTACATTTTTATGCATTATCACCATTCCGATTAATTTAAATACATGGTGATTATATATCCTAAGAAGTGTTAGTAAAAAATAAACTTCAAAAAGCTATTATATTGCCTTTGTTAAACCACGAATCAGTATTTCAACACAAGAAATCACTTTTGAAATTACTATAATAAAAATTAATAACATAAATATAAGTTTTAATTATATGTTCATACAATTGAAATATTTATAGAAATTGAGATAAATTGAAAATTTCTTCTAAAACTTTGTATTTTTACAAGAACCTAAAAACAAAAAGCTGAAGTCTGAATATTAACTCACTTTGATTTAGCATTATAAAATAACACTTGATTTTAATCTGTATAAAGTAGAACCTTTTTACTTATTTTGCAAAATAAAATGTAAATTGAATAAAAGGTATAATCAAATCATTTTAAAAAAATCATTAGATGAGAAAATAGATTAGGGAGTTTCTATTATTTTATAAAATTTGGTGCTAAATCATCAATTATTAGATTATTTAGATGCTTATTAAATATGAAGCAAAAAAAATCAAATATTCTTGGACTATAATCAATATTTTTTTTAATTCAGGAGGAATTTGAAATTGTTGCAAAAGCTATTTGCTACATTAATGTATGGCTTATCTTCAAGACAAATTTCTACAAGGAAGTTCTATACACTGCTTTTCAATGTTTCATTGTAAAATTAAACAATTGAAACATAAAGCATTTTTAGAAAAAAAAGGGTTAATTTTTAAAATGGAATAAACAAGGGTTCATTAAACAATTCCCAGATCTATATTATTAAGCAATCTTTTCAGTAATTTTTCATGAAAAATATTATTTTGAACGGGTAAATATTACATAAAAATTACATAAAATCTTCTTATTAAAATATTTATTGAGATGTTATATTCAATAATAGTTAAATTAAAATATCAGATTCAAATACGCAATTCTGATTGTAGAAGGAAGCACATAATTTTTTTTTTATAGATTTGAGTCTAAACTGCGTATCTTTATAACTTATGATTGAAGTTTATTAAACACTGCCTTCATAATTAAAGAGACTATCCTTATTATTTGTTGTGAATCAATTCAGACTTCCCATGAAAATTAAATCAATAATTGGATAAATTCATGAAAATATATTTGTTAAAATATATCCAAAAAAGTTATAGAAATGTGATTTCTAAATTAATATATAGCTAAATTTTTACAATAGTTAAATACAAATATGTCAGAAGTTAAAGATATAAGTTTTTCAGATACAACTATTTAATTCGTTTAACTTGAGGTGCATGTTATATCGCTTCCTGTACCTACACATTAATAATTATTTGAAAATATATAATTAAATTTGAGTCCCCATTTTTATTTAAATTCCTAAGCCTGAAGTAGATTTAACTGCATGAAATATTTTCTTTCATTTTATTCATCAATATTTCAAATTCATTCATATAATTTTGTATAATCTGTATGATTAAAACCCCATAACGAAGAATTTAACAACAATTTGAATAAAAAGGTACTGTTGTGAAAAATTAAAACATGTTTACTATTAGAAATAAAATACAATTATAAGACTTCTATTAAATTAGAAAAACTCAGCTACAATAGCATCTAATTAATTTAAAAATCATCACATTTTAGTTACATGCATAACAGTGGCAGTTAAGTGTAGTACATACAAATATATGGACAAAAGAATAGTATTGACAACTCTATGTTATTTTAATTTAAATCCAGTTGTAAGTATAAATATATAAAGTACGCAACACGTAACATAAATAGCAACGTAATTAAGCCATGGCATTTTTCTACTTTGTCAAAATGAACTACGTTCACATTCTGTCAAACCAAATCAAAGTTAAGGCTTATTTATAAATCATAATCCTACTATGTATTTATTCAATACTTTTTCAAAAGCTTTAGAATAAACAGTTCCTATTTTCTTAAAGCCCTACATAATTTTACTATTGTATTGTTGTTAAATAAAATAAAAGTTTACTTTCTATCATCGATTATATTAGAAACGCGACTCCACTTCACTTACTAAAGTTTTTTCTTTGCATTCATTTACGAAATTTTTTTGGAAAGTTAATTTCTGGTTAACACATTTATTTTTAATTAATTCACATTACTTCCCAGTTTTTTATATTATTGTAATCCTACTTAAATACTTAAACTTTTTATATTTGACATTAGCTACCTGTAAAAATACAAATGATTCTTTTTATTGCAAACAAAAGAAAATTAACAATAAAAAAATTATAGTAAATTTAAAATTTTTAATGGTCAAATTTTTCAAAGAAGCTAGATAATTTTAATTAAAAAATTCAATCTATATGAATAGATTAATACATAAAATATCTACCAACATTAAACTATATAAAAATATTAAATTATAAATAAACTTTCGCGCAAAATCCCACAAAAAGGAAATCGTGCGCGCGCTGTCAGCCAACTTGTCTAGTGGTCAGCGTGCCTGACAAGGATAGGGAGATCCTGGGTTCGAATCCCGGTTCAGGCATGGATATACTTTCTCTCTCTCTCTATCCTGTCTTTGTCCTTTCCTTGTGTGTGAATGAGGTGTGAATGGTTGCCGACCCTATAAACGGGTCTCTATGGCATGTGTGTGTATTGAGGAGGTCGGACTCCATTCAAAATACGGTTGGTTCAATTGGAAAAGTTTAGCAGTGCACCCCAATTTGCCAGGCTAGCTGGCATACGAGAGCAACAACAAATGAAAACGCTAATTTACTTTATTATAAGCATAATTATTTTTATTTGTTAAATTACTTTGAATCAGTAAACTAAATATATAAATATAATTGCTAATAAAGAGAGAGTTTTAAACTTAGTTACATATTTTAGATGAATTAATAGTATGTTAAAAAATATTAATTTGCATAATCTGCATTTTTTCATTCAAATAATTTTTTTATATGCAATTGAATCTATGCATCTCATTTCTCAAATGAATCATCAAAAAAATAAATAAAATAAATGCGTATATATATATATATATATATATATATATATATATATATATATATATATATATATATATATATATATATATATATAATTTTAAATATTTTATAATTTTGAATAAATAATGTAAGTCAAATTTTTAGCACAATTACTGTGTTTGATAAGTCAAATATAAGTTAATAAATTGGCATCCCTCATTCAAGAAAAAAATATTCACCCCTAATAAAAGTTATTAGTTGAAATTGGAAGCCTGTCTTTGATGCACTTATTTCCTGTCCACATATCTGTTAACAGTCATTTGCTAAATATTGAGTGATTTTTCCCAAATGTGTTTTTACTTTATTTGATAAACTGACAAAGCATAATCTACCAATTTTTTTTGTTTGTCATTTTTCCTCCGAAAATGGACTTACAGTGTAAAAAAATGTATACAAACATAGATTATAAATGACTATTCAATTCATTGCTTGTGATGATACTAAACCAGAACATATTAACATATTATTTAATGTACACAAATATAATTTCAAATCACACAAACAAAATGAATTTTGTGAACGTAAACGATTAGTTTAAAAACATAAACAATTTGAAATTTAATGAGGACAATTAATATATTGTTTGGGCTTTACTCTACATAAAATTTATAAATTAAGAAAAGGATTGTAAGGATTTGTAAGGACATAAAATTTACAAATTAAGAAAATCTGAGTCTAATTGAAAATACTACTTACGCATATAAAAATGTTACCTCGTAATTTATTTTAATAATTACAAGCGAACATGTTTAAAGTAAGAAGTAAAGATTGTATTAAGCCAACAATTTTACAGATAGCACTTATGTATTTTAAAACAATGAATTAATGATACATATCAGAAGCAATATTTCAGGAAAAAATATTATAAAAGGAAGTAAAATGAGAAAGGGAATGTGTCAAGTTTAATTGCTCAGCTTTTCCATAGATTTATAGACATTTTCTTAATTTATTATTACTCATGACTAAATTACGCAAAAAATATCTATATAAAAATATGTAAAAATAGTCTATCGAATATATACAGTATATACTCGTAATAAAAACTAAAAGCGCGATAGTTAAGTGAATATAATAACAAATAGTTAATTTTACGATTTGGATTAATTTTTATCAGAAATTTGCCATTTACAACAAAATTTTGTAGTTATCTTTTTCTCTAAAATGAAAATATATTCAGTTTACAGATTTTATTTATATATTAATTAGTATATAATATTTCATTGGTAACTTCATGTGCTGTTTATATAATTCTATAAAATACTATTACTTGAGAATCAATTTTCAACACTGTTTTATATTAGTTAAATAAAAATAAGGTCTAAATCAGTTGCCATTTTTTAGCTTTGTAAATATTCCTGGATATCAGTTCATTTTGCAAATGATTAGAACATATTTTGGAAATAAATAGTTTTGTAAATTTAAAACAAAAATAATGTATATTTTTATGTAATTACGAATACACGAGTTCTAAATATTGTTTTAAAGACACAAAAACTTTATAAACAATGAAATTTCTTTTTATTTCAATACATTTTTCAATATAATTCTAGTTTAAGTGACATATTTATGATTCATTAAGTTCACATTATTATGTAGGACTACATATAAGCAAATTCAGTAACTCTCTTTTAATATTCTGTCGAATACTTATTCTGATAAACTTAGTTATAAATTATTCTCCCTTTGCAAATAATTTGTTGGTGACCCACACAGGTTATCATCAGACAGTTTTGCCTGGTGATAAACTTAGAATACATGGTAGATGAGTGCAATATTTTCTACTTGAAATTAATACATTAATTTAAGATGTTCAGTGCTCTTAACTATCTTGTTTACGAAGGCATGTGACCTCAACCAGCTACATCAAAACTGTAATTTACTGTATTTAAACAGATTACATTTGAATTAATATGTTTCTGATATCAATATACATCATTATATATTCCTAAACAATATTCTTAATACATTACAATAAAATAAAATATCTGTTAAAATATTTTTAATTTATCTAAACGGTTGTACATTTATTTTATGTTGTATATATATATATATATATATATATATATATATATATATATATATATATATATATATATATATATATATATATACATTGCTTTTATACAGTGTGTGTTTAGTTCTAATATTAAACTTTTATAAGTATATAATATACACTCTTTTACATAAATTGTTACTTCTAATAATCTATTTACAGGCAATTTAATTTCAAAATTTAGACAGTTGAATATCAATTAATAACACGTTGAAAAAATCCTAAGCAAGCAATTTTTTATATTTATATAAAGTTCATTAATTTAAATTAATTTACTGCAAATTTATATCTACATCCATTCAATAACAAACCATTTTAGGAAATAAACATTTTATTTGAAAATAATTATTCAAAAGCATATATAAATTTTATTTTAGATTACTTTTTGGCTGTATATCGTGTATGGTAAATTATTTCGCAATACATTAAACGGAGAAATAAAAATTTTGAACATTTTTTTATGTTTGTGTCAAATTTATTGTAAGGAGAAAAAATGCAAAAATGAAACCCACACAATTTTAGCATTCAAATTAGATTTAAAGTAGCACGCAAATGTATCATTCTTAATGAAATAAGAATATAAGCGACTTTCAAAAACGGAGTAAAAATAAACATATTTATTCTTTCTGCTTCTATTCGTTAGAAAAAACTCAAATTCACTTACCCTTGTATTATTTACAGAAAACTCTGGTCATTTCTCAGCATTCAGAGATAAATTTTGTTTTGTGAATAAATCTTTTCATATACTTCAAAAAAATAAAATGACAGTAGGGTAAATAAATTTACTTACCATTTGGTTGCCTGAGTCATCTTCATTAAAAAGGCTTAACTTTTTATGACATATTTATTCGTGTACTCAGTGTAATAAGCAATCTATATATATTTTAATATTAGGAAATTATTATATAATCCAGTTACTGTATCTGGCAATAAAATGCGCACTTTTTTTTAATTTAGCTATGATGAAATACATCATAAAGGTTTTTATGTTGAATAAATACGAATATAAGAAACCACTGTATATACGCACAGAAATATTTTCCCATTATATGTCAATTACTATAAATAAAAATGAACGAGGGTATTGAGTTTAAAGCATTTAAATTACTTCTCAAATTAGATTTTATAAATTTAAATTTATTTGAAAGTCAAACTTGATTTATTTTTTATTAATAATTAAAACATTACAATTTTATTACATGTTTTAAAATTTAACTTTTACTTCTATGCGTAATTAAAATTTTTGACTCAATAAAATTTTAATCAGTTTTTAAATTATAATTTCAATATACAAGATATTATACTTTAATAATATGTGGTGTATATTTAGAGTTTATTTTCCACCAAACATTAAATTTATTAAATGGAATTATTTATTTTCTCTCAGTATTTCCTTCTTTATGTAAGAGAGATCTTTAAATTAACATTATAGATGTGTTACTGAATATAATCATTTAAGTACATTTATATATTTTTAATATTTAAATTCCTAGCACGTACCTTTAATTATATTTGTCTTTTCCAATTCTATAATTATATTCAGATTAGAATTTTTTTTTTTTTTTTTTTTTTTTTGCATTTTTAGAATGTTCTTTCTATTATGCATACCTTTGAGGAAAATATAACTTTTCTTAGTAATATTTTGACACCGTTAAACACATTTCTTTTTTATTATTAATGTTTAAAATTTCAAGAATTAAAGAAAATTATTAGAATTAGCAAGGAAACTATTTGTATTTTCTTCCAGAAAAAGTCTAATACATTAAAATTACAATGCAAAATTAGCTAACCAATAAAAGCAAAAACATTTATGTAGAAATAGAAATTATAAGGGCAAAAACACAGAAAAACATCCAATTAGCAGAATATATAAATAATTAGATTAGTTTATAACAAAACTATTTGAAATATGTGATGATTAGTGAAAGGTAACAAAATATTTATGAATAAAATTTAAATTATATGAAAATATTATCTTAACTAATTTCCTTCTATTTTCCATGAATAAAGATTAATGATTGCTAAAAATTGATAATTAAAAATTTGTAGTTTAGACAATTGTTATGTATATTATTACAAAACATTGAAGATAAAGAAGGCATTTTTTTATTTTTAAAATCTCTATTTTGAAATTGTTTTACATATAAAATTATTTTAATGAAAATTAGATCATAATTATAAAGTTGATCAGTGAATTTATAATTCTACGTTATGAATACTAATTAACTCATTGTTGTTTATTAAACATAGTTCAATTTTCAGTAGAAACTATTCCAAAAAATTAAAATTTTGTCATCATGTATTTCTAAATAATATTTTCTGAGTAATTATTTATCTTAAAATATTAATTTAATCATCAGTATAGATTTTTATTTTTACAATTTTACCAATATGGTGCAATAAATAAGTCATAAAAGTTTTAAATATGCATTTTGTGATTGATGAATATTTATAAATACTGCCGAAGTTCACAATTGATTTATCTAAATTTACTTAAAAACTCTTGGAATAAATTGATTACTAACCCAGACTTTAATAACTTTTTGCTGAAGAATTGTTTTTCAATAGAATTTAACAGTGCATTTCATTATCAACCTGCGTAAACAATCTGATTTATCATAGAGTAAACTTAGTTAGGAAAATACTGATCTGATTTAAATTCTTATGTCATTTTCTCATATTAAGTATTGTAATCCAAGTTAAAAATTTAAATTGATATAAGGAAATTTATTTAATTTCCTTTCAGTTTATTTTTATGTTTTGAACATGAGAAATTTGCATCTCCTTTATTGTATTCACTGAAATAATATAGCACATAATAAATATGAATGGTAAATATGGATCATGGGTTTAGTTAACAAATATATATGGGGAATTAAATGCTCTCTAAAAAGGAAGCTGATTTTTAAAATTAAAATGATGTCTTTTTTTCTCCATTTTAAATGTAGGATATTTCAAATTAAAATTAATTAACAAAAAAAATAATAATCAATCATTGATTTTTTCTGTCTTAAACATTAAAAACCAAATATGTTTTCTTTTCATATAAAAAATTATTTTACAAAGATCATATTTTTAAGTCATTATCAGAGATACTATATTGAGAAATCTGAGCTATTACAATTTTGGAGTTTATAGATTTCACAACGGGTGTGTGAAACCTAACAACTGAAGGTTATTTTGACTGATTTCAAGGTTATAGTTAACAGCCGAAGCCTTCATGCCATTGACTTCTCGGAAAGATTCTTATTTACAGTAGTCTCAAGAGAACAAATTTAATAACAAACCCCAGAAACTCCCGATAACACACTGAGAAAGATAAGAATAAAAGAAGCATAAAAGTATGCCCATCTTTCTTTTTTAGAAAAACTGAAGATAACTACACATTAGATATTCAGAGAATAAAATCCCAATTAATTTCCTTATGTATAGTATAGATATTTCTAAAACTGATGTTGTACTCGAGTATCTGAGTATTTACTATTTAGAAACAATTAATATTCGTGTTTAACCGACTTTCTGCTTTCAACTTGACTTCGGAAAGTTATTCATAAATCGGACAAAACAGTTTCTGAAATAATCAAGAGCCTTATTTGCACACTTTTATTTTATTTCGTTAAAATATTCTAATAGATTTCTATAAAAACTAAAAAACGAAAATTTTTTATATCATATGTTCAACTTTTATTGACATAAAACAAATAATGTATCACAAAGTAAAAATGGCAAAATTATTTAGCATTTTTAGTAAGTACACTGATTAAGAAAAATTATAAACATATTCTCTCAAAAGATCATCATATTAAATCTTAACAATTGATATATTTATAGAAACAAAACTATACTCAATATATCTACACATTGGAACAATATAAAGTACAAAGTTTTCCTAAGATCTCTGCTGGTGACATTTTCTCATTTATGTCAAAGACTAACATATAAAATAGGTGGTGACTGAAAAATGGACTGTTGGAAATGCTCCAAAATTACAGTATTCAAACAAAGTCATTTTTGACTGCTCATTTTCGGTTCAATATTTCCTCAAAATAGCTCTTAAAATTTTTACCTAGAACACTATAATTCAAATAAAACAATTTTATTCAGTATTATCTTTATATGAATTCAGTATTTGCTTTAAAAAGTGAAACTAAAAATGTTTTACAATTCAAATTTTAAGCATTGTCAATAACGCGTCTTAATTTTTGAGTAGACGTAATCAAACAAAAAGCAAATCATCAGAGGAAAAAAACTTTTTTCTACAAGATTTTATTTTTGTGAAAATTATTTATGGTTCAAAACTATATAATATTAATTATCAAAATCGTTATTGTAAATCAGAATTTATCTCCTATAAAGTAAGCTATTTGAAAATATGAAAAAATAGCAGTTTTGATATTTGTAATATTCACAGCTTAAACTAAATCTTCCTCATTTTCCAGAAATTATTTTAATGAAGAAAAGATTCAATTCACTTCAATAATTATATAGACAAACACATCATTTAGATAAAGACAAATTGAGTATCAAAAGTTTTACTTTAATAAATAATGAAACTGTTTTTGTAAAAAAATTAATTGAAAATTGAAATAAACTATAAATATAACATTAAAATAAAACTTCATGTTACGGTTATACTACATTACTTTTCGCTATATATTGTTAAAATAACAAAAATCATAACTTTTCTTCATCAGTTTATCTAAGGATATATTCATTAATTAACATTTTTAAGTTATAAGAAAATATAAAATTTGATTTATCACAAATTTTTGAGAAAAGAAAAAAATTATATATATATATATATATATATATATATATATATATATATATATATATATATATATATATATATATATATATATATATATATATATATATATATATATATATATATATATATATATATATATATATATATATATATATATATATATATATATATATATATATATATATATATATATATATATATATATATATATATATATATATATATATATATATATATATATATATATATATATATATATATATATATATATATATATATATATATATATATATATATATATATATATATATATATATTGAGTTCTATGTTTTTAGTTTCTTTAAAATACAATAAAATGATAAATGATTGCAAACTTTCATCCTGAAATAGTGTGTAAATGTAATAGTGACTTTTAAAATTTGTTTGAGATTGATCCTGCTAGTAGTTGTGTTAAAAAGCCATAACATTCTTATACAAATGTCAGCGTAATCATTCCATATAATCTCCTACTTCATGCACTTTCCGCCTTATTTGAACAATAAGCGTTAGAGTACAAGGCTTCTTCTCGTCTTTGTTAACAAACAACAATTCGTGATTAAAGGATTCATTTAACGAAAAACTACAAGTCTTTCAGCGCAATGTTTGCTGTAACCAGGGTCTGTTCAAATTATATTACTGTCAAAAAACTTATGTTTCATTTGTTTATTTTTTATCTGTTCCAAAATTACAAAAGTTATTTTTATGTTTCTCTTTATTTTGACTTTCTCTATCTGCAGTGCTCTGGGATTGTCAAATCATTTTCCTCGGATATGCATTAATTTCAGGGCACTATACAAATTTCCTGAAGCTCCTTTGCACGTTATGGTGACATAAATATTTTTAGTTAACTGATATAAACATTTGCCTAAAAATCTATACTAGATAAAATTTCGTTATTGCTAAAAATTCTACATAAAACAAGTTTAGTTTCTTGACTTTTTATATAAATAAATAATTTTGTGTTGTTGAAATTATGCATAATGAAATGTAATTTTGCTCTCATGTGAGAAAAGTGAAAATTTTAATCTATGATTTCAGATCCACAAATTTAAGGAAACTGAGAATGCAATATTTATGTAATTATTGTCTTAGATTTGTTACTCCATCCTATCAAATATATCTTGTTTAATTCTTCTTCTTCTTTTTAATGTGATACTTCATATTAAAGAATTGTACATGTGTTACTTGATTTAATTAAATATTCTAAACAGGCTGAATAATAGGCAAAATATAGTTCTTGATTTTTCAAGAGAAACCTTTTAGTATATATTATTACATAATGCATTACACATATGTTTTAAATGAATTAGTGTTTTGTACATTTAATAGAAAGTTACATTTTTATCTGCTTTAAAAATAAAGAGACCATTGTAAAATAAAATATAAATTGAAAATTTTTGAATATAGCAGAATATAATTGAAATATATACTCCCACTGCTTAAAATTCTTAAAAAGAACTGCTTTATAATGTCTGCGCAGAAAGTTCATAAATAATACAATACTTAATAAAGACATTAGAATGGCGTCATAATTCAAATATCAAATATTTTAACACATTTGAATTGATCTTCTAAGCAATATTTTAAGAAGATTTATTTCATTTAATAAACATCTGAAATTTTGATCAAAGTATTTCCATGAAAATATAAATGCAGCATTACTTAAAATCTAATAATTTAACTGAATCTCAGAACAACTTCTGATTACTTGTTTCAACAAATTTTGTATTACCTGTGCCTTAAAAGCAACAAACAGTGAGGTAGAAACAAATCCACAATGCCAAAAAGTCAATATCTCCGACGAAAACCCAAATGCTGCAGACAAATTGTTCGAAGTGGCTGAAAGTTCTAATCATAAAAGAGTTCTTGAGAGTATATATATATATATACTCAAAAATAAAAAAAATTACCTTAAAAGTTTTAAATTTTGTTTTCTTCAATATCTACAATTGATTACAATAGCATAATTCATTTTACGAGTATATATTATATATTATAAAGTTTAAATTTATTCATTTTAATAACTAATCCATGCATTATTTTTAACGTCATTATATATATATATATATATATATATATATATATCTTTTTCAATTGTTAATTATCATGTTATTTGTGAATAAAGATATATACATATAAAGATAGATTATCTTCAGTTTGATTGAAAAAGTGTTAAGATTTGGAAAACAAATATTTTGAGAATGATCACTCAGGTAATTATTAGAAAAGATAAATTTTGTCTTATTACTTTATTCAATCTGTGCGAACTAAAGACTAAGTTACAAACAATATCATAATAATTATGCCTTTTTTGGATATATTATTCCTGTTTATTGGAAAAATAAGTGAATAAAATATAAATAGTACCTTGAGAAAAGCGATATTAAAATTTCCTGCATATAAGAAATATTTAATTCTTTCTCTTGTTATAAAAATATCATAAGAATTATAAGACTGAATAACAATAAAAGAACAAAAACTGTTAATTGAAAAAACATTTCATATAATACAAAGTTATATTTTTAAGCCATTATTTCAATTCGATTAATCTTTACAAACTTATTAGAGTAAAATGGAATTTCTTCATTATTTCAACATTGATATTGAATATAATTAGTGATGTCGCCTAATTCAGCGTTAATAGTAAGTAACTGAGGTAGAAGGAAAGTAATGTGTTATTTTCCAAAACACTGCTTCTATTCATCTGCATTTTATAAATCATTGTTAACAATCTATATTCACAATTGTAATGGTTTTAAATAGAATTAAATTTTAAAATTCAATAACATTTTATAAATGACTTTACATCTAACTTTCGAAAGAATAAATTTTATTGTAAGCAATAATAAAAGGGAAATGCTGCTCCCTTTTCTCACCCTTATCAAAAAATTTTTAATATATACTTAAAAAGCAAAAAGTCATTTAAAAGATGCAATAGATCTTACCAAAATTATATTGGATTTAAAACAAATATACCACAAATATTTTAGATCTGAAATTTTTGAAACTGTGCTTAATTAACAATGTTCTTATTTAGAAAATTTTAAAGTTAAAATTTTAATAAATACAATCATTTAAAATATATAGCTAATGTTTAAATATTATCTTAAATTTAAATGCATATTTTTAATATAATTACAAACATAATTTTTAAGTATACGTGCATAATATAAATTCCATGGCATATTTTGAGAACAGAATTTGTAATTAATTAATAATTAACTTCTAATTAATTTTTCAATTTTTTTCCTTTAGTGTGAGGAAGGCCTTTCTAACATCTTATTTTGAAAATGTTAATCAAATCTTATTTGTTACTATAGGTACACCCACGATTTCAGTAGTTCAGCAGATATTTACTGGTTCAGGATGGGGGATGGGATTATAGGGACATAAAAACCAGTTAAAATATTCCAGTGTAAAAGATTCAAATGTTACAGATTTCAAATTGCATATCATTTCCTAAGTTAGGGAAAGTTGTTAACCTGACATCCGGTTGAAACTCTTTTCCTGGCAATATTCTGCATCCATGATAGCCGACCAGTAAGGCATTAGCTACTCTCTATTGGCCCATTCAGTGTCGATTTTATAGAAGGAGCTGTCATAAACTGAAGCCATAAAACTGTGATTTACGCTAAAACCTCTGCTCTTGCGGATGCTTAATGTCTTCAACCGGATATTGCGATCGAATTGAAGCCGCAAAAACTAAATATTAAATTGCTCTTTATTTCGCTTATTGTTATCGATGACATCGATTACGACATGGAAAGAAATTGTCTTTAAAGAAGAAATCATCTAACGAATTGTGGACATGTAACTTGGATCTCACTATTTCAATTGATTTCAAAGAGGAATATCTAAAATGAAATTATACAAAGCTTAAGATTTGTGTTGATTTTATTTTTATAATATGATGGTAAATAAAAGTATTTCATTAGTTTTAATACTGTAAATTTTGACTATTTTTAAACTCGTTTTTTGCCTACTGTTTAGCTTTAATATATTTTTTAATCTGAAATTTGTATAGCGTTTGTTTTAATTTGAAATCTTATCATTCTTAACCATCATTGACATTTAAAAACGAGATTGATTTGTTAATATATTCAAATGCTTTATATATTAGATTTTATTTAGATAATTTTTATTGAATTTTCAGTAAAAGGTTTCGTTATCGAGTAATAGAATTTCCCTGAATAACATATAAATTGAATCATTTTCTGAATAAGTGCCACAGCAGCACATTTTACTTTATTTTGTTGCAGTACATTTTCTCTGGATATCTTACGTTGTATTAGTGTCAATGCGTTAAAACAATTATTTCATGCATGATAGTGGTAAGACACATTTTTCTATCAAGATACATGAAAAAATTCATTATATACTCCCATGCTTTGGAAATATATATATACCAGATTTATATGGTCTTCTCTATTCTTACATAGATACTAAGCTTAGGACTCCTTTTGTCACATCTTAAGTCACGTGTATGTAAGGCACAGATAGAAATTCTGGAGCATCTCTTTTGATGGATAAATATTTCTATTCCAGACTTTTACGGTAGTGATTACTTGAGAGCTTCCTACTTCCGTTCCTTACTTGGAAATAATTTCTCATACAAATTTAAAAAATCCTGCAACTTTCTTGTGAGACAAAATATTTTAATATTCCTGTTCTAAGGATTATTTTCTCAATCTTCAAATCTAATTCAATTTAATCATGCTGTTTTACATTCATTTGCATATAAATTGTTTATTTTATATTTGCATGCCACTTCTAGTGTTGTCATCACATTACGTAATGATATTGTACTGATTTTGTGGATGTTATTGAAGCATTTTTTTCAACATAAGGGCACATTCTTCGAAAATACTTGTGCAATTTTCATCATCTAAATGGCCGATAATATTTTATTCTAAGATTGTTTCTTTTCTTCGTAACTCCAAACATGCGATTAGCAAATCATTAGGTCATATAAAAATCAATAATTTTCATTCTTTATGACATTACTACTATTATTATGTTTGATTTATGAATGTAAAAAATATAAAATAAATGATTACTTATGGTTGCTTAAAATATTATTTCCTGAGCATCTGTGTTAATTAAGTAGCAGTATATATTCTTACTGATTTATTATGAAATAAAGAAATTAAGCATTAGATAACATTAATGTAATTTTATTTCATACTAGCATTTTACTAAGGAAACAAGTAGGAATTAATTTAAATGCGTTGCAAATATCATTGAAATCTTTGTCTTTCTTAATTTTAATGGATGTGTTTGTGATTTCAGTACTTACTTATTTTTGACCGATTTCATTTCTTAGATTTTATTTATTTGCAGATAAATGATACCAAGATTGAGTTTTGATATCAAAAGTAAAGCAAAATACATAAAACTATATTATTTTAGTAAGTTATAAAAATAAATATAATAATCTAAATATTTTACATAACATTTATATTTAAAAACTATTATTATGGGGTATAAATAAGCTAAGACTAATATGCAGAAGTTGCAAAATTTGCGTTTGAGTATGAACTGAATCAAATAATTCCTCAAATTCATTACACATTATATTCAAACTTCTTAATATTATCGTATTGAGGAAATTAATTAGGGAAATATATTTAAAATTATTGACAATATTAATTTTCAAATTTTTCATTTTAATTTTAGAAAATGTATTGAAATTTTTTTTCACTTTAAGTAAGTCATCTTTCACTATAAATATGCTAAATTAACTAATATAAATATGCTTTTGTATGTTAAACTTACAAAAGAGAAATGAAATGTTAATAATGATACGTTAAAATATTTATCTTTAATATGAAACAATTCCAAATAAAACTTAAATCAAGAACTTTGTTGCCATTTGTTAAAAAAAATTCCACAGTATTGAATGGTGTCATTGGTAAGCACAAAGACAGTTTCTACTTGGACATGTGTCTGTTGATTGTCTCCGAGATTTGATTTATTCTATAATTCAAACACATGAATGCAAATCAATTTCCTTTAGAAATCCTCCAGAGATGTTTCAATTTGTCTTGATACAGCCTTGGAAAAACTACATTTACTTCCATAATAGCATTAACTACGTTCTGGTTGACAAAATTACATTCATTCCAACCGCTTGTCCTTTTTCTTGAAAAGAAAGTGAAAATTAATTAAGTGCAACGCCTGTTTAATGCGACAAACAACAACATACCATCATTGTTATGTATACATACTTTGAATAAGTAAATATTTTATCCTGTATTTTTATGCCGTGAAAAAAGTATTATTTTTGAAATCAAATAATAACATAGATATGTCATCTTTAACAAAATTTTAAAAAATGTTGTTTTTTATAGAAATAAATGTTTTCACGGAAACAGGATTAATCAGTGCTGCTGAAATTTATTTCAATTTTTTTGACCTGGTTGCTTCTTTAATATAATTTATTTACAAAAATGATTCAGTGACCGAGAGAATAAATATTTTATTTAAAATCCATCATCTAAGACAAACTTGTAGGAGAAATTTTGACAGTTACGTATTACATAAAAAAATATTGCTCTAGGAGTTTTTTGTTTTGGAGAATACGGTTAATCTTTTTAGCAATATAATATTGTTTGCAGAAAATAAAGTGTTTTATCAAATTTTAAAAAAAATTCATGTGACAGGTATTTATTTTAAAACTTATTTCAGTTGAAACATGTGACCATAAAATTAACGGGCATAAAATATTTTAAATATAACTAATCTAAACTAAATTATATTTTTTCCTATTAAAAATCATCGATTTAAATTACATTCCATAAATTTTAAATGATATTACACACGTAAATTATTCTTATAAATACGATTTTTGTCATTCTTTGGAAATACTTATTTGCATCTTACATGAATCTTAGAATCGATTTCATGTAAGAGAAATAATTCATTGGATAAACAAACTAAATGTTAATTCCTTAGTGATAATTAATATATTATATATTTGTAATATATTTTGTTTGAAATCTTATATTCATTTTTAAGAATAATTTAATGAAGAAAGATGAAATAAATTTGCCTGTTAGAATAATAGGCTGTAAATATTTCACACAATCATCAAAATATTAATTTTTTAATCTTAAGTTTTGTGAATTATAGCCGCATATGGGACACTATTTTAATACCATCCTTTAAAAAATATCAAAACATTTATAAAACTAAACCTTATAATCTTTTAAAACTTATTTTCCCCACATAATAAATAAATTTGTATCTTAGATAATTCATATAATTGAATACAAAAATGAGATTTGAGATCATAATTATTAGAATGTTAATTTAATTGCGTTTTGTGAAGTGAATGATACAAATCAAATTAATATTAAATCTACTGTAATATAAATTATTATTGATCAATTTAATTCTTTATATTTTAATTGAATATAAATATTTTTAGTAGAAAATTTAAAAATGTAAAAATATTTGTGATGGAAAGATAATAACATATATCCAGAAAGAATACATTCTTTTAAAATAATTGTTTATAAGAAAAGAAAGTAAATAACTATTTTACAGACATCCGAATTATTTAAATTTTAAAAAATGAAATTCATTATGCTTTAAGTTTTAAACAAGATTTTATATTGTTAATTTATTTTGAAATATTTTTTAAAAATATATATAAGCACAGTTATTTTTTTTTTATTTAAAATAATTTAGTTCATGGAAATTATTATGAGTAATTCATTTGAATCTCCCAAAAGTCTCATATGTATATTAACAAATTGTAATAAATATAGCCGACCAATGGAGGGGTGGTTAGATTATTATTGTATACAATTAATATTGCATTAATAGCGCAAAATAAATTAAAAGATAACAACGAAAAAAATATAATTTCAGAGTAAAGTTTTTAAAAAATTTAGGAAATATTACAATTAATTTCTCTATTTTTCCCTTTAAAAGATTAATTCCTCTTTTTTTCCCTTTGCATTATTGACAAAAATCAAATAATAGTGTAAACTTAATCAGTCCATCTAAATGATTATGAAATATTCATGAATATTTATGACATTTTTTTTTTAGTTTTAATTGAAAAAACATCATTTTTCCGTTAAAAATATCTAAAAAGTTTTTCAAAATTGTTTATTTCCCATTTGATTTAAAATTGAATTTTTATGTCTTTGATGGAAGTAAAATAAAAATTCTATTATGGAAAATGCAAGTAAAACAATTTAATTTCGAAGAAAATGTTTCCTCTGGAAGCTTATTAAAAATTAACCTTTGTTATACAGGAAGATTTTATTGCGTTTTTATAAAATTATGCTAAAACCAACATATATTTCTTAAAACCGTTTAGTGTTCACAGTGTCTTAAGCATCAAATCAATTTAATGAATTCTTCATTTTTTTCTTCATTTAAATTATATAATACTTATGTAAATTCAAAATTTTTGGAGTATATTTAAAATTACTACTGATAGGATTGCTCTATTGTTTTATATTGCTTTAACTATTTAAGTATTCTGTGAGAGAAGATTAAATCATGATTCATATATAATATCTTAAATTTTAAAAAAATATATAAAATTCTATTGTTATAAGTTTTTTAATAAGATTCGTATATTACGTATCACATTTTTATAGTGATAAAATGATCAAATTCCTGTAATTTCGTGCAACATAATTTGAATATTTAATCACTACCAAAAATTTTATTTTGCATGAGTAAAATGATATTCTAATAAAAGTCTTCACTATCAAAAGAGAACGTAAAATATTATGAATGTATAATTCATAAGAAAATTGTAATTCAGATTAGATAGCACACCCAAAATGTTCTTAGCTCAGGTATTCATATTCTCTCTGTAATTTATTTTGAATTAAATTGATATAAGCATTCTTATAATATAAATACATTTATTCCTTATACAACTAAAAAACTATTTTTTATTATTTCTAAATAAAATGAATAAGCGATGAAAAATTTACCATCTTGGTAGGTCTAAAGAGAAGCATGCTGAGTGACATTTAACTTTATATATATATATATATATATATATATATATATATATATATATATATATATATATATATATATATATATATATATATATATATATATATATATATATATATATATATATATTTGAAAAAACTAAAATTTAAACAGGCATATACTACTTGTTAAACGTGTTATAAAATGATAAAAATTACTTTTCTATTTAATGCAACGTAAGAGCAAATTTTACAATTCATTTTATTTAATTAACTGTTTTCTTGGCTATCACAGTAGAAAATTTTTATCATTTTCTTCAATTAGTTTTTCCTCATTTCTTTTGGTTTCAATTTCTAAATCTGATTCAATCTTCAAGCTATATACAATCAGATATGATAGAATTACACAGAAAAAAATTTGAATAAACATTTTAGAATAAAATTAATTTAATTATCCCACAATTGTTGCAAAATTTCTTAAATTTTTGCTTGTAATTTTAATAAAATAGGGAATTTATTTGTATCAAACACACTTTTCTCTAAATAAGAAATTCTGTTTTAGATGTCTCTTTTTATCTTCTTTTCGAATGCTTAGTTCCTGTGAAACAGTAATAACAAGTCAAGCTCCACCTTCTTTGTGTCAACAGTTTTCCGATAAAGCTTGTTTCAGATGTTAAGCATCCTCCGTCTCGAACATGTCTTGCTTCAACCAAATAACATGTAATATACCAACAAACAAGTTGGGGAGTTAGAGTATTCCTGACGCGACTATTCGATAGTATTGGAGAAAAAAATGAGTAACCAACGATAAATTCTAATTTTCGTTGATATATTTAGTACAAATATTATTTTGCCCATTGTGCTAAAGATAGTTTGAAAATGCCTTAAAGTTATTTTTTAACAATTTGAAATCTTTGTGAAAATATCTTAACCTGTATTTTACAATTTTTTTCTTTTTAAAAATATTATGACATTTAATGTTATGACATATTATATGACATATTACTTTAAGATAAATTTAATTTTTAAAATGTTAGAAAATAAGAAGCATGAGATGTTGCAAAAAGTTATCTAATTCAATTTTAATTAGCTATTTCAGTAAACTACATGTTACTCTTCCCTTACTCGTAACAGTAACAAGCCAATTTTTTAATTTATTCCTTAAAATATCCATTCTAAAAGCATTTTGTCTTTAAAATACATCCTTTTTAAAATTCAAACAAATATAATTATATATATATATATATATATATACAGATAGATAGATGAAAAGACACTATTATTGCAAACGATATCGAATTGAGTGTTTTTAAAAATAATTTCTTCTTCTAATATATAGTTTATAGAATTTCTTCTTGTAACGAATCATAAGTACAAATAAATATTTAATCCTTAAGCAAAGGCAAAATGCAGCATTTTGCTAATGTTTATAAGATTTATCAATGGTTTGTGCGTTGTTACCATTTATTTCTACATTCATTCAGTATGAAATTTACTAATTATTCATCATTTTTCTAAGATTTTCATGAAAAATTTTAAATTTCCATTAATGATCACATAAAACATTTTTATGTCTGTGTATATCAATTTAATTTCAAATAATTAATGTGGCACAGATTCTTAGAGAAGTGCAAAGGGATATTTTCAATGAATTCATTTAAAAACTTTAAGGCACATAAATTATTTCTTAAGAGTTCTAAAAATATAACTTACTTATATCGATATATTATAATTAAACAAGCAATGGTCATTAAAATGATCGTTAATGATGATTATAAGAGCAATTTTGTCGAACTGAATTTTTTTTTGTCTTATCATAGATGTCTTATAAGAATATTTAAATTGCTCTCTTAAAAAAGAATGAAATATTTTATCAAAGACTTTAAAGTAATGTTCGATTCACTTATTATAAATAGACACGCATAATGAAATCTGTATACATATAGTAAAATATTATATTTATTTTGTTAAGAAACTATTTAATAAATTTTGAATTGAGTTTTCAGGAGTACTATACTTATTGATTAACATGGAAACATAATTATCTAAGCTGTAACACAAAATATTATATTTTATAGTATGGATTAAGAAAAATAATTCCCTTAGAATTATCTCATTCGTATCTTCAAATTTTTCTGCATTTCTAATTTTTCAACATTTTTAGGTGAAGTGCAACCCTACATTTATTACGTCTACACTATGTGATTGTATAAATTTTATTTTTCTATGATTTCATTCCTAGACATTTATGAAAGCATTATTAAATTACTTTACGTAAGTAAAATTCAAGTTTTTGATAATCATTATCTTTCATATGGATATTTGATTACATTTCCTCTAAAGAAATTATTTATAATGTTTAAGTTACGAATAAGAATATCACTTTTTGAGAAATTATGAAATCAATTTATTAATAATACCTTAAAAAGATACAATAAATCAGTTCTGAATATTATTTTAAATTATATTTCAACATTTGAATAAATTATGTGTAAGCATTCCAGAAATTTGTTAACATAAAATATTATCCAAGTATATTATACATTTATACTGTTTGGATGCAAACTATTCTCATTGCATTAAAATATGTATACATGAACTACTATATTTAAGTTTGAGTATTTTGAGGAGAATTTTATTTTGATTTTTATACAAATACAAAGCGTTTTGACTGCTTATGTTTATGACATATTCTGTATGAATATTTTACAGTGACATAATTTATCTATATGATTTTGTATTAAAGATATTCTAATTTTAATACTATTATAAAAAACATGCTTTTTAACATATTGAAATTGATATAATTTTATTTAAAAATGCTCTCAATATTATTGATTTTGATTCAAGTTATTTGAGCAAAAAACTATTTGTTTTGCTTTCTAAAATTTAAATAATATTGGATGTAATTCTATTTCATATATACTAGATTTTATATATTAGACTTTTTAATATACTAGATTTTTCACCTATTGTTTAAAAAGAAGTCAAACAAAATAGACTTTTAATAAATGGCAATATAAGAGAAATAATAAAAATAATTAGGTAAAGTAGTTTCAGATTTTCTTAAATTAGAGGAAACAAGAAAATTAATTTAACCAAACAATACGGAAGTAACAACTGTACTAAGTATAGAGTAAGTGAATGGAGTTAAAGGGTAAGAAGAAGAACAAATGATAAAAATATTTAAAATAAATCAGGAAAAGTGAGAACATGTGAAAAAAACAGCACGTTTGTTATCGTACCCAATTGTTCTAATCCTTAAATGGTTTTAATTTGTATGAAGAATTAACTTTAAATGAGACTGTGCTCAGAAAACTAAGAAAAATCTACCGAATGATACATTTTAATTTAAGTTTCGTACCAAAATTATATATGTTTAGTTATAAAAATATATTTGAGGTATAAAAACTTCAATCAAATCATGTGAACTGGTGTTTGTATATCAAAGTTATCAAGCATCTTATAAACACGTCATTTAAATACAAATATTTAATCTATCTGGTATATTAATGTTTTAATAAGCAATTATAAGATTTACAAATATTTAAATATATTAGATGTCATATTTGTTTCCGTTTTCTTATTTGTTGAAAATGATCTTATTAAATGATTTGGAGTTTCATTTAAATGACAGTGAAAATAGAAAGTTCTGAGATATAAAAGAAATTAAAAGTAATTACCTAATAAAAACGAAGTTACATTAAAGAAAGAAATATACATACATAACACACTAATGACATCGAAGAGAAGCAATTAAAGACTTAAATCTGATTATTAAGAATACGAAACGACGATCCCATCTAATTAGATATACCTAAATATTTAATGAGAAATTTTTCCGAGAATGATAAAAGAAAGGCATTTATATGAATTTTAAATCTACTGAAAATAACTTTTATGCTATCGAAATTTAAAAATATCATGTCTTATGTATCTAATTTTTTTATATATTATCAACCCATTAATATTTTTTGAACTGTTTTTTTATCATTAAATTTTTTTAATTACTTTATTATAAAATTATGTCACTCTAAGCAATTTGTAGAAGTATTATTAAATGTATATTTTTTTTCGTTTCACAAAAGCAGCTTGAAGTAATATCTAGAATAAAGCATCATAAGAGATTACTTTATGAATTACAGCATAAAGCCATTTTTTTAGAAAACGTTTAACAAAATTAAGTAATGATATATATATAAGTACAGTCTTTCGAATACATATAATATGCGATAGTTAAGTGAATATAATAACACTTAGTTAATTTTATGATTTTGATAAATTTTAATCAGAAATTTGCCTTTTACAACAAAATTGTGTTAAATTCTCTTTCTCTAAAATGGAAATCTATTCAGTTTGCAGATTTTATTTATTAATATATAATGTTTCATTGGTATTTTTATGCGCTTCTGCTTATTTAATTCTATCAAGTACTATTACATGAGTATCAATTATCAGTTTTTAACAATGTTTTGTATATATATATATATATATATATAATATAATATATATAAAAATGATATATATATATATATATATATATATATATATATATATATTATATATATATATATATATATGATATATATGAGTGTGTGTTTCTATATGATTCTAAATTCTAATTTGACATTCTATATATTAAATATTCTATTTTATGTGATTTTCAAGCAATATATTTAGTTTTATTTTTTTTAATATTCTTTTAATGTTTTTAATTATAAATAAATCTTTCCTTTTAAAATAAATATATGTTTCATATGTTTTTCATTTTATGGTTCTTTCGAAGCTAAAATTGCTAGAAAAATTTGAATAAAAGTAGTTTTTGTATATTATATGTTTTTAAAATTTTTTTCATTTCTATTTAGGATCTAAATAAAATTAAAATTTGTTAAGTAAATATTTTTATCATTTGCTTAATTCATTTTTATAACTTTGGTTTTGAATTCTTTACTAGCTTTTCTTAACTTATATATTTCTGTAATAATGCAATTTATTTTTAAATATGATTTCAAATTATTATGTTACTTATTTTTAGCAATCTCTGTTATAAGTTAAATTTTTAGAGATACGTAAATAGAAGAAAATTAATAATTATGTAAAAATAATTTTTAATTATGATCATTCATGAAATATTTAATTCAACTTTAAAAAAATAAGCATTTTTGCATTAAATTAATATCGTAATTTATTCATGGTACTCTTTATATTTCATTATTGTAGAGATGTTAAATATATTATTATAAGATATGAGTAAATATATCATTTCTTCCTCTGAAGTATATTGTCTATATATGACTACTTCAAATAATGTTCGTATATCTTTAATGAGCTTGTTTTTTTTGTTCAGGTTTTGTGTCTGGTTCATTTTTCTCCTGCAAAGTAATCACAATTTAGACATAGCGTACATCAATTCGACTATATTTACCTGAGTCTTCAAAATATAGAATGAAAAAAAAATAAAAATCATGACAAAAAATTAAGTGAAATATTGTAATTATACTTCACCATCAACCAACATTTTTGAAGAAATTAAAAATGTCTTATGAAAAGTTCCTGTTAATGAGGAATCCATGCATTGGTTTTTCTCACTTATGAGAAAGAAATGGTTACATTTTAATCAATATTTTAGTCAACAAAATATTAAATATTTCCTAATAAATTAATTTAAATCAGTTAAATGTGTTAATCAGTTAAAAAAGTTGATTTTTAGGAATTCAATATGTTGAAATTTGTAACTTGTAATTTCATTTTAAGAAGTCTTTTAATAACAGTACAAGAACCATTTGAGAATAATCGATAATTCAGTTGGGAAATTTAACTGCTAAGATGATAATTAGATTAATGGATATCTCTTAATTAAGTTGGTTAAATGCTAATATAAAATCTTTGATGACAATACGCTTTAGTTGATTTTGTGTGCAATATAAGATATTGTTAAAATTATTTCTTTTTACTCAATTTGCATAGTAGCAGTAATGTTAGTAAAAAATTTACTTTTAGAAAAATATATAAAAAGTATATCTTTCATTTAAAATATATTTTGTTTATATCTTTCGTGAATAAAAAGTTTAAGTAAAGACAAATTTTTGTTATCTTTATTGTATTAAAAATATAAAGTCACTTTAACCATAGTAAAGTTACGCTTTGTAATTTCTTTAGAAATGTGGAAAGAAGTAAAAATATCATAAATGAAATAAAAATATTTTTAGTTTTAAACGGAAGTCGGTAATGATTTAAAATGGTCTAAAGATAGTAAACGTTGAACTAAGAACATTTTCCTCGAAAAATAAATTTAACTTGCCTTTATAACTAAAATATTACAGAAGAAAGGTAAAATGACTTTAAGTAAGTAAACTATTTCACAGTGAGCGTAAATGCACTGCAAACAATAAAACTTTTATTTTGTTACTACTATTTTAATCTACGTCTGAAACGGAAATAAGAGAGAGAAAAAGAATACTGGACAGTAAAACATAAAAAAGTGACTTCGTATTTTATCTGCGTGTCCTCAATAATGTCCACAGCAAAAAATATTGGATTTGTTATGTAAACAAAAACGTAATACAATTTTCATTTAATTCTTATTGTATTTATATTGTAGTAGTTTCCCTCCTGCAATTTTTTTAGTTTATATACTTTAAAATAAGAGATGCTAGTAGTAGTTTTAAAAATGTTCATGTTTGCTGAAGATACATAAATTTATAGAATTATGTAAAAGTGTTACTTTATATTGCTTATGAATAAAATATTTTAATTCATTTTCAGTATAAGTGTATAAATATAAATTTATAAATTTTAATTTATATTTAGACATTAAGTTCATTGTAGTAACTGATGATATTTAAAAGTAAACCTTGTATCATGTAAAAATAATTAATTTACAGTCATGATGTTGAAGAATAATATTTAAAAGTATTAAAACTTGCTTTAAATTAATTTGAAATTTAAAACGCAATTTGATATTGTGTAATGTACGTTTTACAGTGTTATAAATGACAATATTACTCGGCATTATAATTTTAAACACAAGAAGCTTTCCTTACTATTAAAATATGTTTAATATATAATGTGTATGTATGCATGTATATATATATATGATTACTTATTTGCATAATACAAGTAAGACACCATAAAATTTTCGTCTTGTTTGTATACATAGAAACAAAAAGAAAGCGAGAGAATCAGGATAAAAATTATTCCCGTAAAAATTAAAATAAATTATTTAATGCCTCTTTTGCAACATAGATGTAAAAATTCGTTCTGTTAGGGAAGAATTCTTCACTCATTATTATATTGAGATTTTTTATAGTGTCTTTTTTAGAAGTATGAGCTAAAATTGAATGAATGTTAAAATACATCAACAAAATGCAAAATTCTTTAGTTGCTTCTTTGATTTAATATGTTTCTTGAAGATTCTGTACTAAAATATTATGCAATTTAAGATAAAGCTGTCATTTTTACATATTATTTTCTAAAATAAGCGTTATATAATTTTTCTAAAACAAGCTTCATGCAAAAACCAAATATCAAATTAATTCATTTTAATTAGATGGCCATACTAAAAAACAACTGCAGAAATAATTGAATAGTACTTATTACAAACAAACTATTTTTGAGTATCCAGATAAATTCATATGACGTCTGAGCTACAAGTACCTTAAAATATTATATATATATATATATATATAAATCTATATAGTATACCACAACCAGTGGTATATTTATTTAAAATATGTAGTTAAAATTTGTTGTGCTAGATCTAGAAGCGCTAATATATGAATAAACTGAGAAATTATCGATTATTTAGAAAAAGAGGAGTAAATTGAGTATTCAAATTAAATTCTCTGTTCAAAATGCAATTATAATCATTTGAAAAGGGAAGTTTCATGGAGTATTCTATCTACATGATATCTTCTGAATGGTTAGCACAAAGGCTTTTATCTCAAATGTTCGCGAGTTCATGGCCTATCTAGCCCGTGAATATGCCTGTTGATCCAAAATTTACGTTTAACTGTTGATTCCAGCACAAAAGTCATCTTATCAGCAAACAAATCAAACAAACTTGAGATACAATCTTTTTTTGTAAAAACAAATTCTCATGGGGTCAGTAACTATGTGGTAATGCAATTACTTACTAAATTTTATTCTTCTATACTCTACACAATACCAGGGACTATTTTGAGTTTTACTTGCCAGTATGAACTATTTTCAAATTCATCTTTTAGACATTCCTACTTCTTGTAAAACAAATATAATTTTTTTCTTTAGGAAAGAAATAAAACACTAATGCATGCAGTGATATAATGAGACACAGCTGAGTTCTGCTTAATAAAATGGTTAAGATAAGAATTTGCGTCTACTTTGCAAATCCTATGTCTCAAATTAATA